>CP092876.1:10901344-10971005 GCA_030710605.1 Cordylochernes scorpioides | reverse complement strand
TTGATTGCTCTGCTCTGAAAGAAGAAAGAAGAACCCTTATGCTCAAAACTGGGCAACTCTGTGCTTAACTTCCATCAATAATTGACAATATGACCCAGAATAAGTATATTGCTACGGCGTTTTATGGTTTCCACAAGTCCATATCTCAGAAGAAGGCCAAGTGACACTCACTCCTCACTTTCTTACTGCTACTCTTTTTGTGTTGTTTTTCTTGCTTCCCTCTTTCTCTTTCTTGTTTTTTTTCTTTTTCTTCTGTCTATATCGTTGTTTCCTTTGTCTCACTGCTTTGTTCTTATGCATACCTCTGGTGAATCCTGTATAGGGTCAGTGACCCTAAATAAAGGCTTTTTGTTGTTGTTGTTGTTGCTTGGCTGGTATTCATTGTTCTTGAAATCAAACTCCCCCTTCTGGTCGAAGTGTCTGATATTTCAAGATGTTTTTTTTTTCACAGTTATATCGAATTTATAAAATGAATTCTATATTATTGATTTTTTTTAATTAGGTAAGTTAACTATACATATTTACAACAATAATAAAAGGGGCATATATTCTAAAACTCTCGCTATGGTCAGAAAATAGATAATATTCAATGAATGAAAATAAAATATATATATTTTTAAATTGTAAAATATTTCGATTTTTAGATTATATAATATATATATATTAAAAAAAAAATAAATAAATAAAATAAGGGTATTTTAGATATTTGTGGATATAATTAGATCTTACAATTTTTATACAATATTATTTAATTATTAATTTTCCTTATGATATTTTAAAACTAAATTCCTGTTATTTTACATATTAAAAATATATTTAAAACTTTAAAACATCGATATTAAATATCGAAATGTTGTTGTTGAACTTCTCATTTTTAAAAAATATTAAATATCAAAATATTCGCTTATTAAACTCTTTAAAATGTTGTCACATAATAAAAGTGTAAAACTTTTATGCATAAACAAAAATGAAAATGTCATTAATTATATAAAAAATATAAAAAATAAATAAAATTAAAAAAATATTTATATATGTGTATATGTGTATATATAACGCCGCTAGGTGGCCGAATTAACTGGACGTGCGTCACATCGCTCTTCCAAACTCGGTAAATATTGTTTATTGATTCTCTTTTTTATAACTTCTTCCTGATTATTAATTTGAAATTGATAGGTGAAACTTAATATTGACTTTTATAAAGATAGATTTAAATTTTTAAAGTTCTGCGCTAATTTGTTTAAAGATTGAGTAAAGTTATTTAACATGCAAATTGTCTGAAAAATGAATACACTGGTAATTGCTCGATTGGATGAACTATGGAAATATTTCCCCGATAAATTTGATAATAACCAAAAAACAATAAGTAAACAAGACCTTGGTTTTCTCAAAAGTACAATAAAACAGGTCAAAGATAGCGTAACTGAGCTTATAAAGTTAGACGAAAACATAAACAAATTTGAGGAACAATTGCATGGTAATTTCACAGATATTAAAAATGATATAGCACAACTAGTTAAACAAAATAAAATAAAAGAATCGCACACATACGCAGAAATAGTCAAAAATAGAAATGATAAAATATTACAAAAAAATAGATATACTAATGATGAGAAAACACTGATTATATTTGCTAATGATGACCAAAATACAGCTCAAGTACACCAAAAGGTTAATGAAACAATAAAGCAATTTCGCCAAAAAGGAAATACTGCCAAAATATCAAAATTGATAAATACACGAAAGGGTACAATATTAAAATCACCCAACGAACAAGACATAGATCAACTGATTGAGAGTTTTAGGAAAATAGACGAATTGAACCAAACATGTAAAATTTATAAGCCTAAGCAAAGAGATCCAACTATTGTTATAAAGAATGTAAATAAAGCAACAGACATATCTGACCTTACAAACATAATTTGTGAGATGAACCCAGAACTTACTAACTTTAAAAACGAACTAAAGGTACTTTTCCCAATTAAGTCCAATAAACCTGATCATGACGTGGTGCTGAGGGTTTCGCCTCGGGCCTACCAAGCTATAATGAAAGCCAACAAAATTTATACTGATGTACAAAGATGTGAAGTTCGAGACAAAGTCCTGGTGAACCAATGTCAGAACTGTTTCATATTCAACCCTAACCACAAGAAAAACGACTGCCCAAACTTGAAAAAATGCGTAAACTGCGGTACAGAGGGTCAACATCAATGTTCTAATATAATTAAGTGTTGCAACTGCGTCAAACACCCATATTTTAAAAATAACAATCTTGATCACAAACCAAATTCTAAGGACTGCCCAATTTACAATAAACAAATCAGCCTGATGATTCAGCGAACAGATTACACAACAGGCTCAGAAGATAGTGTAAACTAAATTTTCAGAAATATTTTGAGTCCTTAATGTATATCTCTAACAGATGACATCTCAAATGAAAGCTATCGATAGGATAAAAATTATTCAACAGAATATGCGGAAAAGTAATACAAGCTTGAGCGAACTTTACTCACCCAATGAAACCAAAGAAGCAGATATAGCACTATTACAGGAACCTTATATAATAATCGAATATAGAAGATGCGGGCCAATAATAAACTTCCAGAATGATGGGGCGAAAACTATATATTGACAAAATTAAAATTATTCAACAAAATACCAGAAAAAGCAAAAATTGCATAAATGAGCTTTGTGCATCTGATGAAATTAGAAATGCAGATATAGTAATGATACAAGAACCTTATATAATCAAAGGGGAAGTAATATTTCCAGGACCTTGTACAAAATATCAATTGATGAACAGTCCCAACATAAATACGGCAATAATTGTAAGAAATAGCAGCCTAAAAATTCAATTAAGTACAGAATTCACTAACTCATTCGCTACAACTATAACCATACAAACAAAAAGTAAGAAAATATATCTTTCGAACATTTATATACATCCGAATTCAATGAAAAATGAGCACGAGGAGTTTATGAGGAAGTTAATTAATACAAACTTACGAGGGTGAGTAGAAAAGTAAGGTCTTCTACGAGATAATTTCCCAACGAGCGTTGCTAGGTGAAATCCGACAACACCGCTGTGTTCCTTGGTTCCCCCTCTACCGTCTAAAACCTTCCCGGTGATCTTGGGACGCTCAGTCGCTGTCTGGCAGCCGTTCGCGATGGAGCTTCCCCTTAGCTCTCCAGCCAAGTGCGAGTTGCGCTCAGTTATACGCTTTTTAAATGCGAAAAATAATTCTCCGGTCGAAATTCACCGTCAGTTAGTGGAAGTGTATGGTGAGAAGTGCATGGACATCAAAAATGTGCGGAAATAGTGCCGGGAGTTTAACGAGGGGCGGATAAACGTCCACGATGAACAGCGGTCTGGGCGGCCGAGTTTGCCGGAATCAACCGTGGCTCGAATCGACGAAATGGTGCGCGCAAACCGGCGGATAACCCTTGAAGAGATCGAGGATGGCCTGAATGAAGATTGCAGCCACTTCTCCGTGCACAAGATTGTGTCTGAAACCCTCGGCTACAGAAAGGTGTCCGCCAGGTGGGTCGACAAGTGGCTCAAAGAGGCGGCGGGAGAGTGGTACAACACCGGAATTACAAAGTTGGTTGACAGGATGAAAAAAGTGATTGAGCATCAAGGCGACTATGTAGAAAAATAGCAAAGTGTCCAACCTTTCCAATGATGTATAAAAAGTTGTGATTAAATGTGTTTTTCTATGAAAAAAAAATAGGAGACCTTACTTTTCTACTCACCCTCGTACATATACCGGTGATAATCTGCGGCGATTTCAATGCCAGAGCTCCGTTATGGTATGATATCAGGAAAAATTATAATGGACACAGACTGATCCCTATCATAGATGAAATAAACTTAATTATCCATAATAATAAAACTTTCACGTGTCGTGATGCAAGTGTGATTGATCTCACACTAACGAATAAACAGGCAATTGCGGCGATCAGAAATTGGAAGACACAGCAGATATCGCTAATTTCAGATCATGTAGCTATATCTTTTGAAATACATACAAACGAACAATTTAATTCAGTAAAATATTATTCCACTTGGAAATTTAATGAGAAAAATGCGAACTGGTTAAGTTTTTAGTCAGAGAATTAACAGTACTGAACGAGAAAAAATTGAAAACTTATTAGATATAGTGGATACACCAGAAATGATCGATCAAACGGTAAAAGAACTTTCGAACATACTGATTGAGGCAGCATATAATTCACTTAAAGTAAATAATAATATGACAACAAAAAATAATATTAGTAATAAGTGGTGGAATACGAATTTACAGCTTCTAAAGGATCACTGTCATTATCTTAGAAACTGTTACTATAGAGACAAAAATTGCCCTAATCATATTAAACAATACTATAAAATCGTACGAAATAAGTATTTACGGGAAATAGAAAAAGCTAGGAAAGCATCCTGGAGAATTTTTCTGGAGGAAAATAATTCGAACAACCCTTATGGAAACTTATATAAGGTGTACAAAAACATCAAAAGTGGATCTAATCGGAAGAGAAATATGCAAATTTTGGAGGGTAATACTGACACGGAGTGTTTGCAGAAGGGTGCGGAATTATTAAACAACTTATTTCCAGATGATAAATGTGAAGAAGATACAAACACCCATAAAAGTATAAGAAATTATAATTTAAAATTACTCAATAAAGAAAAACCGATGGTTATGATTACTGAAGTTAACGACTTAATTGACAAATTAAATCCAAAGAAATCTCCCGGAATAGACAACATCTCTAACAACATGATAAGGCACACTAAACAATTTATAGCTCCTATATTGGTGAAATTATTTCAAAAATGTTTAGACATACAATACTATCCTGCTGAATGGAAAAGAGCAGAGGCAATAATTATTCCGAAACCTGGAAAAACAGATATTAATAACTACAAAAATTATAGACCTTTATGTCTTAATTCCAACATTTCTAAAATATTTGAAAAAATAATTAATAATAGGATAATAAAATATTATGAAGATTTTAATTTACTAAGTGATCGACAACATGGCTTTAGAAGATCGAAATCTACTATTACTGCACTAACTGAAATAATAAAAATTGCGTTAGAACATAAAACAAGAGAATATGCAGCAATAATTGCAGTTGATATTAGTGCAGCGTTTGATAATGCATGGTGGCCGGCCTTGATGAAAAGACTTGATGAGGATGGTGTGCAGGCTTCAATGATAAAACTTCTACAATCATACTTTGATAATAGAAGAATAAGATTTAGATATTCCTCAACAAAAATATTATATTTATATAAATGCAATAGCGATATAATAGTCTCGGGTAGCAAGTTAATTAAACCGGTTGAAGAACTTAAGATCCTAGGAGTGACTATTAAAAATCACTGAGTCAGAAGCAAACTGGACTTTACGCCTCACGTTAATGAAACGATCATAAAAGTAACTAGAGCTAGTGGATACCTATTTGGCCTGACAAAGAAAGCATGGGGTCTAGACTTTAGACGAAGACTGATACTGTATAAGACATTATATCGAAGTACAATTACATACGGTTATCCAATATGGTATCCATTCATAAACAAAAAGTCTAAGGACAAACTAAATTCTCTTCAATATAATATTTTAAAACATTGTATACAAGCCTACAGTACAACATCATCGGATTGTACGCACATACTTGCACAAGTCCCCAAACTTACTGAATACATTGAATCTAACATGCTGAAAACCGAAATAAATTACAATCGATTTGACTCTTCAAGTAGGAATATAATTTCTAATTATATAAGGGAAAAATTGCAGAAATACTATGAGAAGACTAACACCATTTTCAAGTCCTTCTTTACTGATTCCCAAATACCCAAATATGTCAAGCCAAATTTTTACAAACGATCAATTTTTTACTGGACACGGTAACTTTAGATCATATTTGTACAAGGTCAGAAAGACGGATTCGCCTAAATGCTCATGCGGTGCAGAAGAAGAAAATCCTGTACATATTCTAACGGACTGTCGACTTGCAGAGGACTTGAGAGTCAAAAATCAAATAAATATAAATTGTCTAAATCAAATAGTTAATAATAGATATATGTACATAAATTTTAATAGATTTTGTAGAATGTTTTTTAGTAATAGATAGCCTGGGCTGTAATAAATGGTAAATAGTTATATGCTGTAAATAGCTCTAAATTTCTGTTCTCAACTGTGATGTTCACTAATATTCATTATAGGGTAATTAAATCATTAACTAACTGACAAATACGTTAATAATTTTTATTATAATAAATAAAATCATATTAATAATTACTGTAAATAAGCTCCCAAACTTGTGTATGCATGCAAATATCCAAGACGGATATCGCGTGCTTTGTAAATGATAATAAATAGATAAATAAATTGGTTAAAAAATAATACAGTCGAACTTGGATAATTCGAACCCCAAGGGACCATAAAAAAATTCGAATTATCCAAAAATTCGAATTAAAGATGTTTTGAATAAAAAGGCTTAAAACAATAAAAATCTCACAATTTCGATCAATTCCTTTATTAAGAATAACATTAGTTGCTGTAAATTTACATTTTTACCGTATATTTAGATTATGTGCAATAATTGTATGTATATACTATATACATATTAAAAAATTTCAAAACTGATGTATTAATAATATACAAAAAAAAAAGGCAGATTGCTGGTTAAAAAAAGTACAGAT
The DNA here is from genome assembly GCA_030710605.1 of Cordylochernes scorpioides. Taxonomy (NCBI): domain Eukaryota; kingdom Metazoa; phylum Arthropoda; class Arachnida; order Pseudoscorpiones; family Chernetidae; genus Cordylochernes; species Cordylochernes scorpioides. Next base: position 10,964,293 of record CP092876.1, on the reverse strand, counting down.
TATTCTGCTTCGTTGGAACTCTGAAATTTAATTTTTGCCAAAGAAGTCAGAAATCTTAGCCTGTTTTCTAGAATTAAGTCTTTCAGTAAGGACAAAGGATTCTAACATATTCAACGAGTGGAAAATAGAGGGACTTACGTCATTTTTACTTTCAAAAAAAGCGTCTAAGTTGCATGATATAGTTCGTTGCTTCGGCCGCACTTGGAACGTTCATTTCCCCGGCAACTGATAACTCGTCTTCATCACCCGATGCCTCGTCGCCGTCTTGTTTTTCAATGTTGTGGTTGAGCACTTCAGCGATGATATCTGCGTCGGTTATCTCACCACATACTGCAACATCGTCATCCACGTTTAAGAAATCGTCATACGAGATGGTAGGATTAGAAATGACGTCCTCCCAGCCGTCAACTGAAGGCATCGTTTCCGCTATAATATCATCTGCATTTTCTTCATCCTCCTCCTTTTTTACGAAACCAGCTTTTTTAAAACAGTGTTTGATCGTTTCGGCGTTGCGTTTTTTGAAGCCATCTAGCCACCCAGAACTCGCCTTAAAATCGGTTTTCCCCCATTTCAGTAGCAAATTGTTCAGCTTTGCTTCTTATAAGGTGACCACTCACGGGAATCTTCTTATCTCTTGCTTGCTTGAACCATTTTAAAACACATTTGTCCAAATCAGGATTTCCCGGCTCCCTTAACCTTTTTCGGCCTTTAACACACTCACTTTCACTCCTGAGAATTTTTTCTTTATTTTTTAAGTACGTCGACAACGTGTTTCGAGGAATCCCAAAGTCCTTAGCAATATCGGATTTTTTTTTTCATCCCCATCTCTACTTCTTTAATCGCCGCTATTTTTTCAGCCAACGTCAAAGTTTTGTATGTTCGAAGCGCCGACATATTCGCTCCTTTTAGCTTTCTTGATAAATAAGGAGTCTCAAAAATCCAATAAAAATAAATTTATTATATATAGTACTTCTCTTGCGGCAAGATATTGCCACGTGGAAAATTAGGAAAGACAAACTTCGGCGTGACACAGCAATTTATTTAAGGCAAGGACAAACTATAATTGATAAAATAAAAGATAAGCAATGAGGGAAGTTTACAGAGTAGCAAAATATAAACATAAAAATTGATAACTCTGTTAAGAAAATAATTAATAATAATAAAATAACAAATTCGTTGTTACAATATTACAACGTCATTTCGCAAAATTTCACGCCTTGAACCGGCATCAGGTCCTTATTTTAACTCGTAAAAGTTCGAATTATCCAAGACATAATTCGAATTAACCACGATTTTTTAACATTATTTATATAGGAAATTCTAGGGACCAAGATAAACATTCGAATTAAAGAGGTTTTCGAATTAAAGAAGTTCGAATTATCCAAGTTCTACTGTATATTATTTTTGCAAAAAATTTTTTTAAATAGTTAAAAACTAATTTTAAAATAAATATAAAAATATCAAAATTTTAGAGGATACATTCTTTTTAAAAATTAAAATAGGAGAAAATATGCCGGAAATAGATGTGCAAATAAAAGTTAGAGGCGGTTAAACCAGGAAGGAGGCGCTAGTAGTCACGTGACCAGGTGACGGCAGAAGAAAACATCGACCGGAAGCAGAAGACTGGCACGTGAGTAGCGCTGTGTGTATCTTGGTAGAAAACTTTTTAAGATTAAGAGACATTTACAATATTCAAACAACACAAAATATCATATTTAAAAATTAAGATTAAAATTTCACAAGTTCGCTTGTGAGTTGGTATCAGGAATTGGTATATAAAGTAAATATAAAGGGGAATTTATATATATATTTTTATATGAAAATATACTAAATATTATGTGATTAAAAACTAAAAATAATTTTAAAAACGTAATTTTAGACCATATATTTAATTTTTTTTCTTTACCAAATATATAGCCCTAGAATATATTTCCAACTTTAATAGGTACGAATGTGCTATGTATGTTATTTTAAAGAAAATATAAAAGAAATATATAATGGCATCGTTCAGTTTTATATTTGAACACACACACAATATGGAGCATATAAAGCAATATTAAAAAAAAATATTTCTTTAAGGATAAGTTTTCATTTTCTTGATTATTAATATCTTTTGCTTACCAAAATATTGAAATGCTGAATTTATTTTACAAATCAAAATTTAATATATAGATTTAATACGTTTGTTCTCTCTCTAAATATATATATAAATGCTTAAATTTATTTAAAATAACAATTTGGTATTTAAAATGAAGACTTTTAATTTAAAAAAATATAATTATAATTAATATTAAATTATGAATACATTAGAATTTATGCGTATTATATATAACACAACATAGATAAGGATTTAAATATTTATAAGAAAAGTGTTTTCTAAAGATATATACAACGCTTTTAAAATGTAATTTTATTTTGTCGATATCGCCATTTTGTTTTGTAAGCTTGAATGATTCAATAGTTTTATTGCACTTTTATTTGAACCCCTCGACAATTTTACAAAGTTATTTGGTGAGAGCTAATAAAATGGCAAATTGCACCATTTTAAAGACTTCCCGAGACATAACTTTTTATTGCTTATTTCTTAATTTTGCCGTAAAAATTACAAATAGGAAGTGTGTTATTTTAGTAAAATAGATATGCTTTATAAAGTGCTACAATTTAAATGAATAATTTTAAAAATATATATATAGTGTTTTATATAAATTAATTAAATTATTTTAAAAACGAAATTTGAAAATAGAGCAATCCATAAATAAATCTTTAATTAAAAAGGCATATATTGGATCAAAATATAATTTATTTTACCAATATTTCAGTTGACTGAACTCCAACCTTTTTCAAAGGTATTATAACATATTAATGTGTGTACATTATGTTATAATAACCTGAAAAAGGTTGGCGTTAAGCCAACTGAAATATTGGTAAAATAAATGATATTTTGATCCAATATATGACGTTTTAATTAAAGATTATATATATATTGCTTAAGAGATATAAGCAATCAAGCATTATCAAGAATAAAAATGAAAAACATATTTTCCTTATTTAAAACTAATAAAGCCTAAGGTTAAAATTAATGTCATTGTGCAATACGTCTGGCGCTATTTAAAAAAATGCAAAGTAATTAGAAATGTCTAATAAGTTTAGGCCTAGGTATTTTAGAAAATTTAGACGAATTTATTTTACAACTATAATCATAATACAAGAAAGGATAAACTTTTTTCATACTAGAAAAAAAGTTATTTTAATCTTTTGATATAACAATAATAATTTTTGATCTATTTTTGACAAAAAAAGCCTAACATATTTAAAAACCCAGCATACAGAATATTAGAATACAGAATAAAGCTTCCAGGGCTAAGTTTCTTGTGTATCTTTTTATTTTCAATCTTTCGGACTTGTCAATAATACTGAATATTTGTTGCCTCATTATAAGGTGTCTGTATGGTGTTATGCCTTGTTATAAAAAAAGGAAATACTCTTACCTTAAGGATTTATATCGCTTAGTTTTATTTATTTAACTATTTACAAGGCAACATTATCTAACTTATAACAATCACAGCTATGCCGGAGCCAGCCTAAGGTAAACAGTAATGATGATGATCACCTTACCGATAAATCCGCCGGGTTGTCAGATGGTAACTTATTCTCAACACAGTGTAAGAAAGATGTTTAAAAAAATATGACAAATATAGAGAGGCACTAACTTTACATATAAGCTGAATGGCTTCTCCCGGGTTCTGTCTGAGTGAATGTTGGCCCGTGATAACTTGTATAGACAAATTATGAACGATGTTTACACCTCATATAGAACGTTCAACGTCTCGATATTCTGTATAGAATAAAGTATAAACAAAGAACTTAAAAATGATAATGTGTAAAATATATTGCCACGTGAAAATTAGGGAAGACAAAAACTTCAGGAGAGGGAACAAAATTTATTTCAGGCAAGGACAAACTATGAATAGTAAACAAAAGATAAGCCACGAGGGAAATTTACAGAGTCGCCAGATATAAACATAAAAAAATGATCACTCTGTTAATAAAAAAAATAATAAAAATTAATAAATACCATGTCTACATAAATAAAATTAATAAATACTATGTTACAATATATACAAAAAATGAGATAATGATAGTTTTATATATGACGTTTTTTATTTTTTTTTTATTAATCAACAAGAGGGGCAGGTGATATTTGTGCCTATTACAGAGGAAATAAACAAAACAAACTGAAACTTGTGGGATTACATATTTACATAGTTACATATAGTATAAAGTGACAGAGTTCTTAAACTTTATATAAACAAAGTGGTTGATATGATGCATTATCGACGCCTTCTGTTATCAAAATTCAAAACTATTATAGACGCTTATGATTCTCTTTAAAAATAAACAATTTCTACTGTCCTTACTGCAATAATATTATATATTATAATAATCATATTATAATTGCTATAATAAAAGACACAATTTGATATTTGCGGAAGAGAGCGATTGCTCGAAGCATATTATATATTTATAATTTATGTAATTCTGCTGTCCTCAAAGCTTATGTCCATAGTTCATCTAAAATACCCATTCCAAGAGTCTATCAACAGTATCACTATAAAAGGAAGTTCCAAAAAATGCAATATAACAGCGGTATGGTAGATTAAACTGGCGAAACCGCTGGGAGGGTTCACCACTGATGAGCCAGGCTCTCCCATTAATTTTTCTATTGCAGTAAGGGCAGTAGAAATTGTTTATTTTTAAAAAGAATCATAGGCGTCTAAAATAGTTTTGAAAGTGGTTGAATATAAGAGAGTTAAATTATTTAGATCAGGGAACAATCGATGTCTGACACATGTAAAGTTCGGGAAGTCTTAGATAAGGTGGTTCGTTCAGTTTCTCCGCAGGAACAATGGAAATCTGTAGATATAAAGTCTGCAGAGAGGCTCATGCATATAATTATACAACAAAAACGATCTTTTTATTATTATATATTTTATTTTTATTATTATATATTAGAGTAAACTGGCGAAACCGCTGGGAGGGTTCACCACTGATGAGCAAGGCCCTCCCATTAATTTTTCCATTGCAGTAAGGGCAGTAGAAATTTTTTTAATTTCAAAAAGAATCTTACGCGTTTAAAATAGTTCTAATTTTGATAACAGATAGCGCGCTAGTGCATCATTTAAAAATGATCTTTATTTAGTCAAAAAAACGTCGTTACAGCTCTATTGTTAGTGGGGGAGGGGTATTATTAAATTCGATATTTATAAAATACTTGTATATTACATATTATACATACATATGAACATGAGTTCCCTAAGTTTATTTCTTTAGTAATTTCTTTAGGGTATATAAGAAAAACCGATCCAATACAACAGTAGAGCGCGGTCTGAAGAATCATTTAGCGAAACCGCTGAGAGGGTTCGCCAATGATTAGCCAAGCCATCTCATCAAATAATTTCTAATCATTGCAGTAAGGTCTACAGAGATAATTTCTAATAATATTACACTCGCGAACAAAAAAAAAATTAAGGAAGTGGAAAGTCTTTGATGTCGTCGGTCGTCTAATTTTTTTTTTTTTTTTTAAGGAGACAGAGGCAATTCATACGTTACAAAACACACACGAACGCCCACACATGCACACACTACCCACAATAGACCCCCTACGCACAGACACAAACCTTCAAGTTATAACTATTCTTTTAAACACAAAACCCAACATCGTGGGCGAGCTGTCAAACATTGGTGGAGTTGAGCTTAACTCAATTTACCAACTTCGTGTTTCTCCTCCGTAAAATACCAGTTTATAAAAATCGTTTTCTCTTCCTTAAATTTGCATATTTATTAATCCTACCTCTATGTTGGTTAATACGGTATATGGAAATATGTGCCTTACTTTAAAACATTGTGTAAAAACACGTTTTATATAATTTTTAAAATTTTACACAAATAAATTTACTGGCAATGCGTTTCTTTTTTAAATCTCTACAGACCTTACGCATTGCCAGTAAATTTATTTGTGTAAAATTTTAACGATAGAGGGCAATAAAATTTAATTTACTAATATAATTTTTAAGAAGAATAATTTTATGAACACATTTTTTTTGTCTGATGCAATTATCTGTGGGTTGCGTAGGCATATAATATATGAAAAACTATTATGGGTCTTTTGAAAAAAACTTTTCCAAGTAAAAAAAACAACTTCCCACAGTTTTTACTGCGGTAGGAATACTATTGGGAGGACCTGCTGACTCATCAGTGGCGAACCCTTCCAGCGGTTTCGCCAGTTTAATCTGCATGACGGCTTTAATAGTGTATTGGACTGTTCTACATTAATGGACAAAACTTAGGAAGTTGTAACTTTTAGCATGTATATCGGGATTCAGACAATAACTCTGAAAGATACACTCATGGACAAAACTTAAGGAAGTTGTATCTTTTAGCCTGTATATCGGGATTCAGACAATAACTCTGAAAGATACACTCATGGGACAAAACTTAAGGAAGTTGTACCTTTTAGCATGTATATCGGGATTCAGGACAATAACTCTGAAAGATACACTCATGGACAAAACTTAAGGAAGGTTGTACCTTTTAGCATGTATATCGAGATTCAGATAATAACTCTGAAAGATACACTCATGGGCAAACTTAAGGAAGTTGTACCTTTTAGCATGTATATCGGGATTCAGACAATAACTCTGAAAAATACACTCATGGACAAAACTTAAGGAAGTTCTACCTTTTACCATGTATATCGGGATTCAGACAATAACTCTGAAAGATACACTCATGGACAAAACTTAAGGAAGTTCTACCTTTTACCATGTATATCGGGATTCAGACAATAACTCTGAAAGATACACTCATGGACAAAACTTAAGGAAGTTGTACCTTTTAGCATGTATATCGGGATTGAGACAATAACTCTGAAAGATACACTCATGGACAAAACTTAAGGAAGTTGTACCTTTTAGCATGTATATCGGGATTGAGACAATAACTCTGAAAGATATTACAGTGACCTTTATTAACGACACATGAGATAACCAAGTGTGAACAAAATTGCCTCCATGAGTGTACTTCCATATAACTGGCATTTTCTGTTTTATTTTAAAAAGTTTTTTTTTTCGCGTTGCCGTCAATAAATCAATCCCGTCTCGTGCAACTGACACATTTTTAAAAAGCCCTTTTTAACAAGAGATTGTACAATTATATTAAGAGTGATTTAAAAATAACAGAGTGATATTGGGTTGTGTAATCCTTCTGTAAAAGACGCACATCTTTTTTTTTAAATATGAAAAATGAAGATTGAATAAAAGCCCTTTTTAAAAAATTGTGGCACATTTTTAAACCCGCTACTCTTTTATAATTGAAATTTTAAAATATATCGCTACAAATTTCTTATACTAAAATGATAACATGCATATTGGAGGTGCGGCTCATCAGTGGTGAACCCTCCAGCGGTTTCGCCAGTTGAAGCTCTCTATATATGAGGTTAAAGTCGAAAGTTTTGAGATCTCATTTGAAACGATTTCTATGCAATTAGTTGTACATTGAAAGAATTCTGTCTTTCTCATTTGTACTGTGTTTTTAATATTTTATCTATTTACAAAACATTTATTAAAAACAAATAGGCATATACTGACCTCTCACATGAGAATTTTTAGATGGCAGAGCGCCATCTAGTGGACAAAAATCAACTAAATATCTAAAATCAGTTAAATCAACATTTAGTTAATTTTTGTTCCACTAGATGGCGCTCTACCATCTAAAATGCTCACGTGAGTGGTCAGGAAATGTTTGTTTTGTTTTTAATATCAACACCTGATATTTTTTCTATTTTTAATATTATTTTTGTCTCAAAAACCTATTGCGTTTTAAAAATTAATTACAAAGATTCTTTCATATTAGTAATATTTATTTCAACACACAAAACGCGATATCCCGGCTAGGGATAATTGCGTCGATTTACATTTTTTTTAAACAGAAACAGTTATAAACATATTATACAAGAAATAGTAATCAAAAACAAAAAGAGAAACAATAATATATATTAGGAACCTGAACCTTTCATGTTAGAAAGATAATCATAAATATATTTACAAAAATAGTTAAACCTATGATAATTCTCTCTGCTATTTCATTCTTCATTCTACTCTCTCAAATAGAAAGAATTAGGTATAAAACTGTCATCATCCTGCTTTTAAAACAACTTTGATGTCAATAGTCAAAAGTATTTAAAATCATTCATTTAATTTCATTGAATATTATATACATACCTTTACACTAATATTGTAAAAATATTTTTTCAACGATACCTTATTTATATATTTATTTAAAAACTTTTTCTACAAACCTAACACGGCAATAATTAAAATTTGAAAAAGGGAGGATATGTCTCATCAGTGGTAAACCCTCCCAGCGGTTTCGCCAGTTTAATCTCTATATAGATCTACTATATATTTTATAAGTATTTGTATGATTTTCTTATAGAGTCCTAATTTATAAAGATATAAAGACAAAAGGGTGTTTTAGAGAACCATGTATATACGGGCTTCTAGGATTGCAGAAATATCTACAAAATTACCAACATTGAATATTTTTACATATTTACTTATTGTTTACAATTGCATATAGGAGCAAAAAGTTCGGTTGGCCAGTATTCCTATTTATTTGGAAAAAAATCGATGCTCCTTTCTAAAATTGAAAAATAATACTTTTCAGTCAGTAAAAAGAATGATTTGCTGCTATATATAGGTTATGAATATTTTGTTTTGATGTTGGAATGATAAAGAATTGGAGGTGAAGTCGTGAAAAAGTAAAGATAGTTATTTACCTTTCAAGTAGTTTTTAATTTTCAATTACTTGAAAGGAATTACACATTAGATATTTTTCACAGTAATATAGAATTTATAAAATGAATCCTATATTCGTGATTAAAAAAAAAAAAAATAGGTAGGTTAACTATACATATTTACAACAAAAATTCAAAAAGTATTCTAAATTTATGGTCAAAAATAAAAGAATAATCAATGATGAAAATAAAATAAATGTTTTTTAAAAAATAAAATATTTGCATTTTAGAATATACAGAGGGTGTTCACACTTATAGGAAACGAGCGCCCGGTGTAAAAAAGGAACTATTACTTTATTTTAAAAAATCAACAACGTGGAATTCGAAAAGGCTTAAGTTAATTCTAACACGCAATACATAAAAAAAAAATGCCCTTCAAATACAATAATTTCATAAGAGGTTATATTTTAGGACTTTCCAGAGCTAATCTTACCTATTTGGACATAATTAAAATATGCAAACAAGATGATATCAACATTTCTAAAAAAGTATTTATAATATTATTCACGAAAAAATATCAAGTTTTTATTCAAAGCACCTACGGAGAAATGGACAAAAGATTATCACCCCCTATATCTGTGAGAACTCCTGCAACTGTCAAAAAAGTGAAAAAATATATTACAAAATAAAATCCTATGCCACAAAGAGATATAGCCAAATTAATAGGAACATCAGTGTCAACAATAAATAAAATAATAAATAAAGATTTAGGTCTAAAAGCTACAAAAAACATGCGGTTCACAAATTGTTTCAAAGCCATATTCGTCAGCGACACACTATCAGCAGATATTTTTATGAAAATTTATTGGCTGCTGATAGATGGAAATTTATTGTTACATATGACGAAGCATGGGTATATTTAACCGATTGCGACAGAAAAAGAGCTATATACTATCAAAAAAAGGGTGGAAAAATCTAGGCCAATTTGGTTGAAGGAATGTGCCGAAAGTTACCCCAAAGGATTTATGGTGGCATGCGGTATATCATATGAAGGAAAATTAAAAATAAGAAAAGTTGAAAGAAATGCCAAAATAAACACGGAGTACTATCAAAACAACATTTTAGAACCTATATTTTTAAATGATATTCCCTCTATCTATGGAAAACAGAGCAACAAAGTCTGGTTTCACCATGATAACGCCACAAGTCATACCTCATCTTCAACCCAAGCTTATTTGGAAGATCTAAGGCAAAGAACAGGAATCAACACTATTCCAAAGAACAGAACCCCTGTAAAATATCCTGATTTAGCCCCGATGGATTTTTGCATTTTTGGATGTCTTAAAAGAGCACTTGGAAAGAGACACCCTAGGACAATTGAAGGTCTCTGGAAAGTGGTAAAGGAAGAATGGGATCTTTTGAGTATGACCATGATCAGAAAGTGTCTGCTATCGTGGAAAATCAGGTGCCGTTCTGTAAATAAACAAAAAGGCTTTCAAATAGAACATTTGAAAATTTTCTAATATGGTGTTAATTTTTAATATTTTATAATAAAACTTGTTTCCTATAAGTGTGAACACCCTCTGTATATATATAGGTAGATGTTCTCCCTAACGCCATATAAAGTCGGTAAAGGGCCACTCACCGTAAAGAAACATATTTATTCCATATTTTATATTCAATAAGGAACGTATCCACACACAGAGCTAGGGATGAATCGATGGAGGGAGGGAGGGAGCAGAAATGAATTCCAATCTTCCCCCGGGGTCGTCTGTCAAGATGGTATTCTCCCCATGTTGACACTATTTGGGAAACCCCATCTCTAACATTTTACATCTCTAACATTTTACATCTCTAACATGTTTCATCGTATAAAATGAAAGGATTTAAAAACACGAATGTTTATTTTATACATAATACAAACCTCTACTGTCCTTACTGCGATGAAAAAAATATATTGGGAGGGCTTGGCTCATCAGTGGTGAACCCTCCCAGTAAGGACAGTAGAGGTTTGTATTATGTATAAAATAAACATTCGTGCTTTTGAGTCCTTTCATTTTATATGTATAGATGGCGCGTTATTGCTTTATGTTTCATCGTACTAAAACATCAATGTTATTATAATTTTCAGTTGAGAATTTTCACAATTAAAAAAAAATTATTATCCTTAGTAAACAGTAGTACAGGCCATGATGACTGGTGACTGCATCAACATCCTTAGAACGACATGTCTCTTTCATTACAATCTGGGCCAGCTTTCAACTTACAGATCTTCTTCATATGACCTTACACACAATTGTGTTTTACACTCATGGACAAAACTTAAGGAGGAGGTCTTCATTATATCGCTCACCTCAAGGCTCAGAAAGAATAGATAAGAGAAACGGAGTATATAATGTATTTTAATATTTATAGAAACTCGCAAACACAACACACACACTCTATATTTCAAATACCTAATCATAATCTCTATACATCTATGTTCTGAAACTAAAAGCGCCATCTATTAAACATCAGCTGACGGACTCGGGTCGGTGACAGTCACAACACCAGATTCGGTTAATTCAGAAGTGTCCACCTACAGACTATGGTTTCAGGGTAATGGCCCTCTTCAGCCCAGGGTGGACTTTAGATGGCGCTTAGTGGTTTGCCAATTTAATCTAACAGACCGCTCTAATATTGAATTTGGTGGTTCTGAATCTTCAGCGCTGTTGAGCCAGAACCTCCTAATATACTCATGGACAAAACTTAAGGAAGTTGTACCTTTTACCATATATATCGGGACAATAACTCTGAAAGATATTACAGTGACCTTTATTGAATACCACGAGATAACTGCGGTCCCCCCCTGGACCCTTGGAATATTCGAACAAATTCTGGTTCGTTTCCAAGGTGACTAACGTGGCAACGGCACCCATTTTCCAATGAAGAGCAAAGATAGAGAACATTGCTGCTGCTGTGATGGAGATGCATGGAGACATCTGAGACTCTTCTTTGGACACGACAACAACAACAACGAGATAACCAAGTGTGAACAAATTGTCTCTGTCTCCTTCAAAAATATAGACGACCAGCGACATCAAAATATGTGAAACTTCCTTAAGTTTTGTCCATGAGTATATTTTGTATCACAGTAAGGATCTCAGGAAGTTATTTTAGTTGAAAAAAAAAGACAAAAAAAAGGCTCTAAATAATATCTTGTCTACAGTAGTAGTGTAGTACACCGATATTTTAACTCGCTACACGCCAAAAAAACCCTTTATCCTCCAAACTTCACAATTTCCGCCAATCTCACGACAGGATCAGATTGTCTGTTACATAAGTAGCCTAGAACAAATCCGAAGCTCGCTCTGCCAATAAGCTATCCATTAGGTTTCCAGACAAATGGAAAATCTTCCTCATCCGAAAAATGACAGGAAACGACAAATGGTATTGGCCAGACGCCAGGACCTCACGTATTGATCGACATGGCAGACCAGTATAGTGACACACCACGACCAAAACATACCGCCATCTATCAATCGTTTCTACAAACTATCGGACTCGGGTTGGTACTAAAGCTGGTGTTGTGACTTTGTCAACGACCTGATTCTGATAGTTTGCAGAGACGGTCGATAGATGGAAGTTAATTTTGGCGTCTATTTTGACGGGAGAGATGATCTACCCACCATGAGTTTTATGATCTGTTCCTCGTGTACCAGTAACAAGTAAAAACAAAAAAAGAAATTTTCAATTTCACCATATATGAATATTGTAGCAAAATATTTATTAGTCAATTAACAGAAGGCCATTTTGATGTTTATATTTTACTGCTCTGTAAACTTCCCTCATTGCTTATCTTTTGTTTATCCTTCATAGTTTTGTTTTTGTCTTAAATAAATTGCTGTGTTATCCCGAAGTTTGTCTTTCCTAATTTTACACGTGGCAATATAATATACGGTGAAATTGGAAATTTCCTTTTTTTACTTATTCGTAGTACAGGTGGAAAAGACTATAATAACCATGGTCCGTAGATAATCTCTTCCGTCAAAATAGACGCTAAAAACTACGCGCCATCTATTGACCGTCTCTGCAAACTAGCAGAATCAGGTCGGTGACAAAGTCACAACATCAGCTTTAGCACCAACCCGAGTTCGATAGTTTGTAGAGACGATTAATAGGTGGCGTATAGTTTTAGCGTCTATTTTGACTATAGAGGTGAACTTAACTTTTATATATCAATATCCTCCCGGTAAAATTCCATCAACATGATGGGTAGTTAAAGACCGCCTCTTGGATAAGTGTACTTTATCCGGGTACTAAGAAACATTCATTGCTGAAAGATGTTGGTCTAATATTTTAATGATTACAAGTGGTCATAAGGAGATAATAAATAATTTTACAAATAAATAAAGTACAATCACGGACAAAACTTGTGTGTGAAAGTCTTTGATGTTGTCGGTCGTCTATTTTTTTTTTTTAAAGGAGACGGAAGCAACTTTGTTCACACTTGGTTATCTCGTGTGTCTTTAATAAAGGTCACTGTAATATATTTCAGAGTTATTGTCCCGATATACATGCTAAAAGGTATAACTTCCTTAAGTTTTGTCTATGAGTGTATATACACTTAATACTGTGGCAGGTAAAAGACAAGGAAATATACTTAATAGAATTTACCGCAATTAAACTATCTCAACTATTGGAATACAAACTCTTTTTTAACGTCATTTATTAATTCAAATTAATTATTGATCAATTTTTTACTTCATAATCTTAATGTTAATGTTGTTTTTCAAGTTGTAGGCGTGAGTGTGCAAATAGGGTATCAATATTGTCATTTAAACCATCACAACCATCTGAGAACCATCACAACCATCTGAGAACCATCACAACCAATTTATTTCAAAGAGTATTTATACCAATATATGGGAATCAGCAATAACAACAACAGCAGAATATATTGACAAAGTGTTATTTACATATTTCCCATACACACGATCAGTAAGTATACCAATAACGACCGAAGTTGGAAAATTTGCATACATCATCGCGTGATATTTCAACCGGAAGGAAGTAATCGTTTTGCCAATATGTAAATGGCGGGTTGGGGGTTTTTTTTTTGTCCAAACTTTTTTATTTTTATTTTATCCGAAAACTATTTGAAACATTTTCCCTTCAGCCGTTGGCAAATTCTCAGCGAGCTGATGATAAACTATCGGTAAGTTTAAGCCACATTTTATCTTTGATAATTGTTTTACAACTCTTTCTGTCAGTTATGCAACTTAAAGTGTGTATCACAGTTATTTTGTATTAGTGGGTAACGGTTAAACTAAAAAAGAGGAAATATAAGAGTTTGATAGTTAAAAGGCGTGATCCATTAAATAAATTTATATTTTAAAAAGGCATAAATGGATCTGCGATAGAAAAAAAAAAATTCAAAATATTTCGAAGGATTACTTTCTCTTTTATCAATTTATTGAAGAAAAAAAACCTAAAAAGGCATTTTTTGATCGTGCAACTAAAAGTTGTTGATTGCTTGCGCCATCTGTCGGAATAAATATGACCTATTCGTTATAGGAGATGCCTTTTTATTAATTTATTCATATGATCACAGTACATATTTCACTTTTGTACTATTTTTTTACAAATATATATTAGCTATAATTTTATATAAATCTCCAAATATATGCAAAATAGTTTATTATTTGTCTAATTTTTAGTAATTGAATAGCTTATATGCAAAATTACTCAGTGACTTATTCAGTAGTTTATCAGCATATCAAGAATAGATTAAGTAGGGAGTGAATGTTTGCCCCAACACAAAAATACTGTAAAAATAATATGTAATCTTTGTGATTATTATTATTTTATTACTTTATTTATTTATTTTTACTTAATTTATTATAATTTTATTATTATATATTTATTTATTTCCAAGATCATAGTATTTGACGAGTTTAATATTTGTTTTTGACTTTAGATGTTGTACTAAATTTGAAAATTCACGTAAGAGAACGCCCTTGCAACCTCAGAACAATTTTTAACGCCTTACCAAATGCTTTATTTTATTTACTTCTCCTGACGAAGACAAAAGATTTTTGTCGAAACGTTGAGAAAATTAAAAACTCCAACTGGCCGAAGTGTCTATTTTTTTATATAAATAACAAATACTATTTTTTAGGAAAACTCTCACTCTCGGATATATATCTGATATTATATAATATAAAATGCAAATATTTTATTTTTTTGAAAACATGTATTTTACTTTCATCATTGACTATTCTTTTATTTTTGACCATAGATTTAGAACAGTGTCGGGCAACCGGTGTGCCGCGAAGAATTCTAGGTGTGCCGCGAACATTTTTGTAGGTATTTAGAACTTTTGGTTAAATTTAAAAATAATGTTTCAAAAAATATTTTTTATAATTTTTATTCAATTTTAATATTTTTTTTCAAAAATTTTCATATAAAAAATGAAATTTAAAAAAAAAAGCAAATTTCATTTTATATAAAACTTATTTTGGTATTATAATTACAACAGTTTGCATAATTTTATATTTCATATAACTTTGCATCTTTTCCGATGGTTCAAGAGAATCCATCAAAATCTATTATCAAAAAAGAAAAGTCGAAGAAACTTTGACATTACTATCCGCTTCTTTTGATAAATATTTTCCTTACTTGGACGTTGAAAAGATGGAATGGGTAGTTAACCCATTTATGCACTGTGAAATTCAACATCTGGAATAAGAAATGCAAGAAAATTTAATTGATTTAAAAAACGATTTAGTTTTCAAAAGACTATTCACTGAAAAGGAGCTATCTGAGTTTTGGTTGTGCTTAAACTCCAAATTTCCTAAACTTAGTAATGCGGCCATCGAATCATTGTTGCCATTTGGAAGTTCCTACCTGTGTGAGCAAGGTTTTTCAACACTCACAGAAATGAAGTCTAAGAAGCGCGAAAGACTTCAAATGATAGATGAGGAGATGCGCGTTTGTCTTTCACAAGTAGATCCCCGTATTGATTTGATATGCTCTCAAAAACAATAGCAATGCTCGCATTGATTATGTTAATTTAATATTTAAAATTAATAAAATGTGATATATATGTTTAAATTTTTACTAGTATTTATTGTTGTATTTTAATTACCTACGAGGAAATTCATAGTGAGAACCACAGGTGCGCCGCGAAAAAAAGAAATTAAGCTTAGTGCGCCGCAACTCGAAAAAGGTTGCCCGACACTGATTTAGAACATAACACTTTGATATATTTTTGTAAATATGTATAGTTAACCTACCTATTTTTTTAATTCACGAATATAGAATTTAT
Source organism: Cordylochernes scorpioides (assembly GCA_030710605.1). Taxonomy (NCBI): domain Eukaryota; kingdom Metazoa; phylum Arthropoda; class Arachnida; order Pseudoscorpiones; family Chernetidae; genus Cordylochernes; species Cordylochernes scorpioides. The sequence continues at coordinate 10,948,190 of CP092876.1, read as the reverse complement.
TTTATAAATTCCATATTACTCTGAAAAATAATTTCATGTGTAATTTGCTTCAAGTAATTCAAAATAAAAAACTACTTGATGGGTAAATAATTATTTTTCCTATTTTTACGACTGCACCTTCAATTCTCTTATCTTTTTCAACAACAAAACAAAATAGTCATAACATAGAATAAATTATATAAAAAAAAAGGTCAGGTGTCGGCGTTAAAGTCAAAAAAACATATCCTGACCGCGCTCACATGTGCTTTTTAGATGGCAGAGCGCCATCTAGTGGAACAGAACTTAACTAAACGTTGATATTTGTAGAGGTACAGCCTGCACCACGCTGACGAGGGCCAACAGCCCGAAACGCGTTCGTGGTTGACTATTCTTGATTTATCAAGAAAAAGGATTGGTCAAATATCAGGGAACAGGTTAAATAAACGTTTAGTTGATTTCTGTTCCACTAGATGGCGTTCTGCCATCTAAACCGGGCGAAGCCGGGTAAATTCGCTAGTATATATATGTTATGATATATTTGTTGAGGTAGGAATTTTATTCGCTGATTAGTTCTGAATACATGAATATTATGGTATTGTTTACAGTCGCGGAAAAAATAATATGTTTTAATCACAATTTGCTTTCATTCTGTGCTGATAAAAAAGGCATAATTTGAGAAAATCAATACCTGACTTATAAGGCGTGAAAAATACAAAAATAAAAATATTACATATTCACATATCTACAAAAAGATTTGAACCGGCCAAAGTAAAACAACAACAATGGGTTTATATAGTATAAAGCCGCGTCATCTGGCAGTCGACTTTATAGAATTCTAGAAAATATAATTAAAATATATAATTTTTTATATAACACACACATATATAATATATAACAAAAAAAGACATATCCTGACCTTTTTTTTTTCTATTTTTTCCTATTTTTTCATATACAGGGTGGCCCATAAGTCCCGAAAACTTAATTTTTATAAAAATTAAAATTTAAAAGGCAAACTAGAATGATAAACTATAAATATTTTATTCTATAATTTGCCTTTTAAATTTTAATTTAAAAAAGTTTTCGAGATTTATGGGCCACCCTGTATATATGTAAAACTTTTAAAACACAAGGCTAGACACGAGATGCAGTCATTGTATGGCTGGGAAAATCTAATCTTGTTAAATTGCATATTTTCTTATGAAAAAAGACATTTCCTGATCGTGCAACTGAAAGTTGCTGATTGCTTGCGCCATCTATCGGAATAAATATCAACTATTCTCGTTGATTTTTAATTATTCCCGAATTTGCCAAATACCGTTTCTTGATTAATTAAGAAAAGCTAACCACGTACGCATTTCGGGCTGTTGGCCCTCATCAGCGTGGTGCAAGCTGTACCTCAACGACCAAGAAACAGTATTTGGCCAATTCTGGAATAATAAAAAATCAACGAGAATAGTTGATATTTATTCCGATAGATGGCGCAACCTATCAGCAAATTTTAGTTGCACGATCAGAAGATGTATTATACTTCATATTTTCCTATATTTACATATTATGGGGGGTTCTATTTTATGCCGTGGAGTTAAAACGATACAAAATATTCCAAGTAGAGAACCTCGCAGTTCATGACGTTATGTTTGTATAGTTGACGTCTTATAAGTACTTTCTAATTTAACATATAGGTGGCGCGTAAATATGTAAATTTAGTGAAGAGATTCTGACTTGAGACGGACGGAAGGTTATTGAACCGTGGGTCAACGCCCTCAGGGATGATAACATTATCCCTCCAATAATCCATCAATCAAGACGTTTCAATTAGACAATTAGCTGTAATTAGATCTTAATTAGATTTAGGACGGCCCTAATGGCTAACCTGGTACAGATTAATACCTTCTAATTAAATGTAACTTCACGCGGCGGTTGTATCAATCATGTGGTGGAATTGTACACCGTGTTTGTTGTGTCTCTACGAGGTTATCCAATCAGAGAGACTGATTCTATCACGTGGTACACCATCAACCAATGGGCGAGACGTATTCCGTCTTTTTTTTTCTACTGATGATAGCTGTGACTACACTCCCTCTCTAACACTATTCTATAATCGTAATTAATATAAAGATATCTGAGTAAAATACACTCATGGACAGAACTTAAGGAAGTGGAAAGTCTTTGATGTCATCGGTCGTCTATTTTTTTTTTTTAAGTAGACAGAGTCAATTTTATTCACACTTGGTTATTTCGTATGTTCTTAATAAAGGTCACTGTAATATCTTTCAGAGTTATTGTCCCGATATACATGCTACAAGGTACAACTTCCTTAAGTTTTGTCCATGAGTGTAGATTACAGATTAAAGATTACAGCCTTTTACATTTAAATTTTACAAAATAATATTTTCCCCACACTCTCTCCCACATGAAACCCCTCTGTATTATTCCTCATGGCATTAGCTCCTATCTGGTAGGGGGAAAAAAGAGGGAGAGAGACGGTTTATCTCCAGTCAGTGATCGCATTAAAAGTCAATAAAAATGATCTAAACGACCCATTCAGCAAATACGAGTTTTTTTATATCACACCAGATAGGGTTCGATCTCCCAAATTGTAATCCATTTAAAATACAGACAGATTTGATGGGGATTCTTCTCTATGCACAAGTTATATTTGTTTAATAATACCAACAAGTAATCCAAGTTTCTTGCACCATATATTTCGGGCTAACATGCCCTTTAACAGGAGCAACTATATGTATGACTTCTAGCTAACTATACAAGCCATCATACTACGTGGAAGTTATACTTCCAGTTCTCCTGTTGAAGGGCAATACACGTTCATCCTCGACTTATAATTCAGTAAAATTAACAAACAATCTAGAGTAAATTTTCTTGTACTATTTTCACATCTCTAGCTTTCGGGTCAACATGCCCTTTAACAGGAGCAACTATAAGTATGACTTCCAGCTAACTATACAAGCCATCATACTAGGTAAAAGTCATACTTCCAGATCTTCTGTTGAAGGGCAATACACCTTCATCCTCGACTTATAATAGTCTTCTTCTTTCTTTATCTCCACTCTCAATCATATTAGGGTGTCAAGCTTGTAAAGCTTGTTGATGGTGTCTGCTGGGGAACTTATAATAGTAAAATCAATAAGCAATCTAGGGTTAAGTTTCTTGTACTATTTTCACATCTCTAGCTTTCTGGCTGACATGCCCTTTAACAGTAGCAACTATAAGTATGACTTCCAGCTATAACTATACAAGACATCATACTACGTGAAAGTCATACTTCCAGTTCTTCTGTTGAAGGGCAATACACCTTCATCCTCGACTTATAATTCAGTAAAATTAACAAGCAATCTAGAGTTTCTTGTACTATTTTCACATCTCTAGCTTTCGAGAGAGTTAACATGCCCTTTAACAGGAGCACAACTATAAGTATGACTTCCAGCTAACTATACAAGACATCATACTACGTGGAAGTTATACTTCCAGTTCTTTGTTGAAGGGCAATACACCTTCATCCTCGACTTATAATTCAGTTAATTTACAATCAATCTAGGGTTAGGTTTCTTGTACTATTTTCACATCTCTAGCTTTCTGGCTGACATACCCTTCAACAGTAGCAACTATAAGTATGACTTCCAGCTATAACTATACAAGACATCATACTACGTGGAAGTTATACTTCCAGTTCTTCTTTTGAAGGGCAATACACCTTCATCCTCGACTTATAATAGTCTTCTTCTTTCTTTCTTTTCTCCACTCTCAATCATATTAGGGTGTCAAGCTTGTAAAGCTTGTTGATGGTGTCTGCTGGGGAACTTATAATAGTAAAATCAATAAGCAATCAAGGGTTAAGTTTCTTGTACTATTTTCACATCTCTAGCTTTCGGGTTAACATACCCTTTAATAGGAGCAATTAGAAGTATGACTTCCGGCTAACTATACAAGCCATTATACTACGTGAAAGTCATACTTCCAGTTCTCCTGTTGAAGGGCAATACACGTTCATCCTCGACTTATAATTCAGTAAAATTAACAAGCAATCTAGAGTTAAGTTTCTTGTACTATTTTCACATCTCTAGCTGTGGCTAGGCTAACATACCCTTCAACAGGAGCAATTAGAAGTATGACTTCCAGCTAACTATACAAGACATCATACTACGTGAAAGTCATACTTCCAATTCTACTGTTGAAGGGCAATACACCTTCATCCTCGACTTATAATAGTCTTCTTCTTTCTTTCTTTTCTCCACTCTCAATCATATTAGGGTGTCAAGCTTGTAAAGCTTGTTGATGGTGTCTGCTGGGGAACTTATAATAGTAAAATCAATAAGCAATCTAGAGTTAAGTTTCTTGTACTATTTTCACATCTCTAGCTTTCGAGAGAGTTAACATGCCCTTTAACAGGAGCAATTAGAAGTAGGACTTCCAGCTAACTATACAAGCCACCACACTACGTGAAAGTTATACTTCCATTTCTCCTGTTGAGGGGCAATACACCTTCATCCTCGACTTATAATAGTCTTTTTCTTTCTTTATCTCCACTCTCAATCATATTAGGGTGTCAAGCTTGTAAAGCTTGTTGATGGTGTCTGCTGGGGAACTTATAATAGTAAAATCAATAAGCAATCTAGGGTTAAGTTTCTTGTACTATTTTCACATCTCTAGCTTTCGGGTTAACATGCCCTTTAACAGTAGCAACTATAAGTATGACTTCCAGCTAACTATACAAGACATCATACTACGTGGAAGTTATACTTCCAGTTCTTCTGTTGAAAGGCAATACACGTTCATCCTCGACTTATAATAGTCTTCTTCTTTCTTTCTTTATCTCCACTCTCAATCATATTAGGGTGTCAAGCTTGTAAAGCTTGTTGATGGTGTCTGCTGGGGAACTTATAATAGTAAAACCAATAATCAATCTAGGGTTAAGTTTCTTGTACTATTTTCACATCTCTAGCTTTCGGGTTAACATACCCTTTAACAGGAGCAATTAGAAGTATAACTTCCAGTTAACTATACAGTGGTACCTCGACATACGAGTTTAATTCGTTCCGCAACCTTGCTCGTATCTTGAATTACTCGTATCTCGAAGCAAATTTCCCCATACAAAATTCCTATTTAAAATCACAGATTAATATCTTCAACACTACCGAACCGAACTCGTATCTCGAATTTCGCTCGTAACTCAAAGCAAAAAATCACTTTCTCGTCGGCTCGTATCTCGAAAAACTCGTATGTTGGGGCGCTCGTATGTCGAGGTACCACTGTACAAGCAATCATACTACGTGGAAGTTATAAGTTAGAGAAATAAAATAGTACAAGAAACTTAATCCTGGATTGCTTGTGTTGATTTTATTGAATTATAAGTCGGAGATGAACGTGTATTGTAAGCTAATATATATTAGTGTTTAGGAAAACAAAACATTTAAGCACGAAAGTTTCTTTCTACACATAAATCAAATTTCTACTGTCTTTACGGCAATGAAAAATATATATATTGGGAGGGCTTGGCTCATCAGTGGTGAACCCTCCCAGCGGTTTCGCCAATTTAATCTACCAGACTGCTTATTAGAGCTCTAATACTGTATTGGACGATTCTGTTTATTTATGCTACACTGAAGGGTGGAATCTTAGAAATGGTATTTAATTAAATTATGGATATAAGCTTTTAGGACAGTAGAATTACATATAAATATTTGCATCGAGCAATGCTCTCCCGCAAACAATAAGTACAAAGCTAATTAGGCATAAATTAATTATAGAACAATAATGTGCCATCTAGATATAAGAAAACAAAACATTAAGAGAACAGGAATACTGCCAGCCACCAACCTATGGCTGGTTGAGGAGATATAGATAGACCCTACGATACCATCAACAGACTAGCCATAAAAAGGAAGCTCTGAGAGGACAGCAATACTGCCAGCCACCAACCTATGGCTGGTTGAGGAGATATAGATAGACCCTACGATACCATCAACAGACTAGCCATGGAAAGGAAGCTCTGAGAGGACAAGAATACTGCCAGCCACCAACCTATGGCTGGTTGAGGAGATATAGATAGACCCTACGATACCATCAACAGACTAGCCATAGAAAGGAATCTCTGAGAGGACAGGAATACTGCCAGCCACCAACCTATGGCTGGTTGAGGAGATATAGATAGACCCTACGATACCATCAACAGACTAGCCATAGAAAGGAATCTCTGAGAGGACAGGAATACTGCCAGCCACCAACCTATGGCTGGTTGAGGAGATATAGATAGACCCTACGATACCATCAACAGACTAGCCATAGAAAGGAATCTCTGAGAGGACAGGAATACTGCCAGCCACCAACCTATGGCTGGTTGAGGAGATATAGATAGACCCTACGATACCATCAACAGACTAGCCATAGAAAGGAAACTCTGAGAGGACAGGAATACTGCCAGCCACCAACCTATGGCTGGTTGAGGAGAAATAAATAGTATTTATTCATTTTCCTATAATCCTATTTCAATATCACGCAAGTTTATAAATAAAAAACAATATAAAAAGGACATTAGTTAAACTTGGTATTTTATATAAATCCTGAAGAGGTAGAAGGCAGTTTTATAAACCAAAGAGAAGTACCCCGTGGTGTGTGGATTGTTTACAATTCCTCAGGAGGCTGTAAAGATATTTGCGGCGGTCACCCTAGCGGCTCGTAATGTCCCAGCAGTCATTGTCCTCTGGGGACACTTCTCTTTTTCTCCGATTTTTTCGGTGAAATTTGGGATAAACTGTTAGCTTCCCCCTGGGAACCTCGTCATGTCTCTATTTGAAAAAAATATATATATATTTATTTTAAGAACGCTAAATATATTATTTTTAAAGCTTTTAAAAATATATATAATTTAAAAATACAATTAAATTAACATTTTAAATAAGTTCGCGTCATGATTAAGATCACATATGTAACAGTTTATACAACCATGTATTTGCATATTTCTTTTTGTAAAATCTGTATAAAAGAATATGCATATATGTTACAGAGAATTTTGAAATAGGTGCAACTATATAAATACACTCATGGACAAAACTTAAGGAAGTTGAAAGTCTTTGATGTCGCCGGTCGTCTGTTTTTTTTTTTTTTGAAGGAGACAGAGGCTGTTCACGCTTGGTTATCTCGTTTGTCTTCAATAAAGGTCACAGCAATATATTTCAGAGTTATTACCTAATTCCCTATATAAATGCTTATTATAGAGTTTTTTAAGTTTTTATTTTACTCTTTCATGTTTCTACAAATCTAGTAATGAATATTTATATGGGATACCTTTCTCCTGGTATATGCAAATACGTGACGATTTACATGTATTTTAGAAAATGGTGTATGTATATAAGTAGAGAACCAGGATTCAAATATGTATTTACAAATGTGTAAATTAATAATTAATGGCTAAAATCAAATAAATAATTATTACAATATGGGGTCAGTGGAAGAATGGTCTAAACTGTTAGTTTTCGACCGCTTCGACCCGGGTTCGATTCCCGTATTGGGCACTTTTTTCTGATAAAAAAAAAGCTCCAATAACGCCCGATTCTTGCAAAAGTCTAACCCCACCAGCAAGTGCAAGTAACCAAACGGGGCTCTGGCACATATGTATTGTGCAAAGTCGAACTGCTTTTCACATATGTAGACATGTGATGCACTTACAGTAAAAGCAGTCGCTAACTACCCACCGTGATTATCATGGCCTGTACCACGTGTAGTAGGGATAATCAAAAAATATCTTCTCTTCTTCTTTCTTATCTTCACACTGGGTGAAGTAGATTGCGTCTGCCTTTGTCATTAAGACTGGGAGCACTACTCAGTGGCAGGCCGACTTAGCTTCAAAATAAATGGCCGCCTCTGACATGAGGAACAGACGCCATGTGCAGCCGCTCCTAACATGGAGTACAAACGCTGCTCATCCTGTATCCCTGGATTAGGAGCCCTTACAGGGTACTATCAGCTGGGCCAGCTGAGCCCAGGTTTTTTAGTGAGCTTGATACTGCTCCCCCTCCTCCTTTTTCATCCGGGCTTGGGACCGGCAAAGGCGGAGTTAAAAAAAAAAATTAATTAATTAATACAATAAAGGTGTTTTTAAAGATTTTATTCAAAACTACAATAAAAGGAAGAAAAAATAAATATTTCAGTCTCCACCATTGAACAATTAGATCTATAGGATTCAAAATAAAAGCGGCGATCATCGTATATTGAGTGAAGAGATAAAATATTTAGTGAAACATAAAAACACATTTGCATATCAGTTGTTTTATATTAAATCACTTTAAGTTTGAAATCTATGATAATCATATCCCACCGCTTTTATTTTGTCTCATATAGATCAAATTGTTCAATGCCAGTAGCTGAAATTTTCTCATTTTTAGGGAATTTTTAATGAAAAAGGTTTTTTTACGATGTATTAGCACGCCATCTGTTGTGAAAATTCGAAACTATTATAGACGTTAAGAACGAAATACTTGATGAGGAAAGAGTTTCTTTATTACACAAAATTAGATCACAAGCCCTCGGGCACAATCACCCTTCTACTGGTGTAAAACGAGACAAAATTGTCAGTTTTGTCTCGTTTTACACCAGTAGAAGGGTGATTGTGCCCGAAAGCTTGTGATCTAATTTTGTGTAATAAAGAAACTCTTTCCTCATCAAGTATTTCGTTCTTAAAGTTTAGTGAAGGAATTATTACTTCAATATTATAGACGTGTATAATTATTTTAAAAATTAAACAATATCTACTGCCCTTACTGCAATGGAAAAATTAATGGGAGGGTCTGGCTCATCAGTGGTGAACCCTCCCAGCGGTTTCGCCAGTTTAATCTACCATGGTATGGTACCCATTAATTTTTCCATTGCAGTAAGGGCAGTAGATATTGTTTAATTTTTAAAAGAATCATTCGCGTCTATAATAGTTTCGTATTTTGATAAAAAGGTTTTTTAAAAACTATTTATTATTATTTTTAATAAGAGTATTTTTTAGGTAGAAAGGTAAGAGAATGTTCGAGAACCGGTCAAGATATTGGCAGGAAACAGTGTCCCGTCAGTTTCACCAAAGGCTTAGAATTTCTGCTCTGAAAGATCGTACGTCATCGAGGAAGAAATTCTCGATTTTTTCGTCAACAAAAACTTGCCTTCAATCGAAGTAAATAAGTTTTGAGAAACTGTAGTTAAACGTGCACCTATACCCACCAAGTTGGTAAAAAATAAAGAATAAAATAACTTTTAAAAAAAGCCTATTATATTTATAAACACAATCCTATTTCACAACAAATGGACTTCACGGAATCAACAAACAGGAAGTAGAGTTTCTCACTATGACATGGTAGTGAAATATAAAGAACGGATTAAACACCACTTTTATCGGATTATTGGGGAAGTGTCGCAGAGATAAGAAGGGATTAGAGAAGGGGAACACTCAATGTCGCAATTCCACGTGTCAACTTTTATGTCAACTTTCTACTAAGAGGATGACACCGTTGTTGCCAGTTAGTGTCAACATACAAACTTTTTTACAGAGTGCGCAACTTTGTGTAACTTTGTAGAACCCGTGGTGTGACAATTATTACGCCTTCTACATGCTATGAGGTGATTTGTAGAACCCGTGGACCGTATATATATATATGTTGCTGATGGCTTGCGCCATCTATCGGAATTAATTAACGAGAATAGTTGATATTTATTCCGATAGATGGCGCAAGCCATCAGCAACTTTCAGTTACACGATAAGGAGATGCCTTTTTATTTTTCAAAATATTTGTATGTTATTCTACTGTCCTCAAAGCTTATGTCCATATATCGTTTGATTGAACACAATAACCAAGGAATTTAAACTAAATTGACGTGTATGTTTCTTTTTAAAATAAAACATTTTTCTACTGCCCTTACTGCAATGATAAAATAATGGGAGGGCCTGGTTCATCAGTGGTGAACACTCTTGGAAAAGAGGACAGCTTCAGTATTAGTATAAAAGGAAAACAGCCCAAGGCAATATTACAGCGGTATGGTAGATTAAACTGCCAAAACCTCTGGGAGGGTTAATCACTGATGAGCCAGGCCCTCCCATTAATCTATCATTGTAGTAAGGAGAGTAGAAAATTGTTTTATTTAAAAAAGAATCATATGCGTCAAAAATAATTTAAATTTCAGATAAGAGATGGCGCTAGCTAATGTATCTGATTAACAATAACCAATATTTCACCCTACAATATTAAATACATAAGCAGAATCGTCTAATGTAATAGTAGAGTTCTAATGTATAAGTGGTATGGTAAATTAGACTGGCGAAACCGCTGGGAGGATTCACCACTGATGAGCCAAGCCCTCCCAATATATTTTCATCGCAGTAAGGTCAAAAGAAAATTTGTTTTATTTGGAAAAAATAAATTCATCATTTATATAACATCATATATGCCTATGCAACTAGATATATATGCAAATAGATGTCACTCCATGATTAGGTTTTTAACCAAAACAGTGAAAGGCCTTTTTAACTCTCACCTTACTCCAGCTGAACTTAAAGCTTTAAAAAATCTACAAGAAACTTTTAATCTCACCCATTTCGTACTTTTGATTTTTTGCTTCAGAGAGTGAGAGATGCGCACACGATTATATAGCCTATAGAATAACAATAAAATAATCAAAATATATCTCCCGCTAACCAAAATGTTTAATGAATAGCAATATTTGATATATATTTGTGTTTTGAAAATAGAGCAATCCATAAATAAATCTTTAATTAAAAAGGCATATATTGGATCAAAAAATCATCTATTTTATCAATATTTCAGTTGGCTGAACGCCAACCTTTATCAAGGTATTATATTTGGTTTGGTTTTGTTATATTGTTTTGGTTAAAAACCTGATCATGGAGTAACATTTATTTGCATAAAGAGCTAGTTGCATATGCATATATTATGTTATATATTGAATTGAAGATTGACTTGATAGAGATTTGATCCAATATATGCCTTTTTAGTTAAAAATAATATATATATATACATATATGTGTGTTCTCAAATCTATAATCTCTTTTTTTAAGATATAAAAGGAATCCGTCATCATTAGGTAGACGACGAGAAATGAATTAAAAGATTTCAAAAGATTTTGTTCTTTCTCCCTGTAGAAGCCATGTCTGCGGATAATGGATGCCCTCCCACGTCTGCCGATCCATCTTGCTAGGCCTACATCTACATGGACCTGATCTACGAGCCTCGTTAGGCCTCATTGTTGCCCTTTTTGGCGGGAAACTGTCTTCTTCATTTAATCAGTCTGCTGCTACTTAGAAGGTCCGCGGGGACACACATTGCCCCCCCCCCCCCTCCTGAAATAAATGATTTTGTTGTTTTTTTTAAACGCTTTTCTCTAAGGAATTCAATGTAATGTTTGTGAAATGTGGTTGGTGTAAACAATGTTAGGTTTATAAATGATGTTTAGACGCGGAGAGATGAAATTTGAAGTAAATATTTGCATATATGTCGTTTTAAATATATTTACATACATAACCCTTTGTACATATACATCTCTCTGTATAGTGTATATAATTAAAAATAAAAATAAATGCCGTTTATATCGAATATAACATTTTTATAACACTATCTTTTCCCTTCCATATATATATCCACTCATGGATAAAACTTAAGATAGTTGTACCTTTTAGCATGTATATATACATTTATTTTTATTATTATATTTCATTATATCTCTTTTTTTTTAAAGGAGAACGTTAGAATTTAGATATATGGGAAATCCACCGTTATATATGCAAATAAGTAGTGGTTTATGCTTAAAATATAAAAATTCCTTAAGTTTTGTCCATGATTGTATATATGACGGAGACATTATTGACTGTATTGACTTATCCATTGATGAGCTCTACTCTTCTCCGGCAGACACCATCAACAAGCTTTACAAGCTTGATACCTTAGTGTGATTGAGTGGAGATAAAAAAGAATAAGAAAAGAAGTGTATATATAATTTTAATCAAAGGCTACTTCTAGCTACCTTACTATGAGGATAGAAATTATTAGATGAGAGGGCATGGCTCATCAGTGGTGACCCCTTTCAGTGTTTACGTCAATTCAACCTCTAACCAATGCTCTACTATTGTATCGGGCTCTTTGTCTTTTATAGAATAGAATATATAAGGAAGCAAACATATAGGAGAATATATAGGGAACCTAGCTACTCCTAGGACTCTGCACACAAGTGAGTGTAATAACATATTTACATATAGCGAGTATCGCTCTTAAGCTACTTTATTTGATAAGATTTTATAAGCAACATATTAAAGAACTTTCTATCAAGTAATAATTATATAAAATATTTTTGACTCTCAAATATATTGTCTTCTTCTTTCTTATCTCCACTCAAACATATTAGGGTATCAAGCTTGTAAAGCTTGAGATCATGACTGGGTGAAGTAAAATGCGTCTGCCTTTGTCATTAAGACTGGGAGCACTACTCAGTGGCAGGCCAACTTAGTTCCAAAAGAAATGGTCGCCTCTGACATGAGGAACAGACGCCATGTGCAGCCGCTCCTTACATGGAGTACAAACACTGCTCATCCTGTATCCCTGGATTAGGAGCCCTTACAGGGTACTATCAGCCGGGCCAGCTGAGCCCAGGTTTTTAGCGAGCTTGTTACTGCTCCCCCTCCGGGCTTGGGACCGGCAAAGGCGGAGTTCTATATTGTGAAAAAAATATATAACAAATGTGATAGTGTATACTGGAATAAGGTTCATAAATTAAGAAGAAAAAAAAAGACCATCTCCTTTTCGGGCAACCGAAGCAAGCCATCAGCAACTTTCAGTTGCACGATAAGGAAATGGTCTTTTTTTCTTCTCATATATCATATATGGAAACATAGTATAAAAGCGAAATTTAACTGGGTGGATAAATGAAAAGAGAAAGAAATCTCCTCTTATCGTGTAGCTAAAAGTTGCTGATGGCTTGCAAGCCATGACTGTACTGCATATGTACTTATATGCAAATTTACTTGTCCAGGTGACACTCAAAGACCGTCATCGCCTATTGGACCTAAGGAAGGAGAGACCACTACTGACTAGGTAAGTCAATGATCTGTTTTTTTTAGAGCGGGGATGAAAAATATATATTCAGCGAAAGTTCTTTTTGTCTATAGTAAAATTCCATTACTTAAAATGCTAAACTGTCTTTATGGCAATAATAAATTAATGGGAGGGCCTGACTCATCATTGGTGAACCCTTCCCTTAATTAATCATTGCAGTAAGGGCAGTAGAAAATTGCTTTTATTTTTAAAAGAATCATAAGCGTCGAAAAATACATTTTTACATATACCTATATTATACACATTTACATATTTACATATGATATTTTGATCCAATATATGCCTTTTTAATTAAATATTTACATATATATACACACATATATATATAAGGTTATCCCAAAAGTTCGTGGTTTTTTTAAACGTAGTTTTTCTTATTACTTGGCGAATAATATTATTACAGCGAATACACAATAATACAATTACTTTATACATAATACAAAGACATTATACATAACGGCGAATTATATTGTTATTTCAATTTTTTTTGCCAAGTGTTTACGAACTGTTGAGACAGCCTTGTAATAACGATCATATTTCAATATATATATATAGAGAGAGAGAGAGAGAGAGAGATCCAGGGATGATGATGATTCACATTTCCGGCCGAAGCGCCGATTATCATCATCGCCATCTCTAATGGCCGAGCGGTCGCCGACCCCAGGATCGTTATTCCGGACAGCTGTATCATTCTACCCGGCATACCTGCCTACACTCTGTCTTATATATCAATTGTACACAGCATTTGTATCTACTCTTTAGTCTTTTTACATCATTTTTATATTCTCAGTATATTACACTCTTTCATTGCCTTTCTGCTCTTTATATGTAAATAAGAAAGATAGAAATTGAAACTACTTTACTATTGCATACCTGCCTACACTCTGTCTTATACATCAATTGTACACGACATTTGTATCTACACTTTAGTCTTTTTATATCATTTTGTTATTCCCAGTATATTACACGCTTTCATTGCCTTTCTGCTCTTTATATGTAAATATGATACACTCATGTGGACAGAATTTTTAATAGTGGAAAGTTTTTGATGTCGCCGGTCGTCTATTTTTATTTATTTATTTTTTGAAGGAGGCAGAGACAATTTTGTTTACACTTGGTTATTTCGCGTGTCTTCAATAAAGGTCATTGTGTATCAAATTACCTTTCAGAATTATTGTCCAGATATACATGCTAAAAAGGTACAACTTCCTTAAGTTTTTTCCATGAGTGTATAATTGAATTTTTTACCATCTATTGACTGTTTAAGACCATTAATTGACCGATAAAGCCATACACCATTAGCACTCGGCAAACTGAGAAGCGTCCACTTGGAAACTATGGTTTTGGGCTAATGGCCCTCGTCAGTCCGGAGCGGACTTTGAGTTCATGAGAGCCACAAGGAATCAAATGAAATCTTTACAATCTGCCAAAGAGGTGTTTAGCTGGCAAAGTTGCTAGGTCATACCTATGGCAAAATATAGATGGAAATTTTGCCGGGAGGATAAAGTCCGCCCTGGACTGACGAGGGCCATTATCCCGAAACCATGGTCTCTAGGTGGACGCTTATCAGTTTTCCAAAGCTGGTACTATGGATTTGTCACCAACCTATAGCTGTTGAAGTGGCTTAGCCATATCTATGACTAGTGTGTCATAGTTTTAATGTCTATTTTGACGGGAGAAATGACCTTTATTTTATATATCAATTTCCTTTCTGAAAAAAAATTCCATCTACTATTATAAATCATTCTACCAAGTTTGAAATACGATTTCTCGCTAAGTCATACTTTGCGAGAAAAACTCCTTACACCCTAAGATAAAATAGTTTTCTATTTTTGCAGTTCTACTTTAGTAAACGGTAACACGTTTGAAATAGGGATACCTTTGCCATGTTCTGAGAGACTCTAGAGCAGATAGTTTGGTGTTCTGACCTTGAAGAGATATAAAAAGAATACAAGAAAAAGACCAATAGGAATGTAGACCAAGGACTTTAAGCATTAGATTGGAGGGAGCTACACGATGCAAAGAGGATGGTCCAAGATAAAAGAGGAAGGAATCATTGACTGAAAACCTTCTAGAAAGTACATTCCTTTTAGTAAAGTGCAAGTTTTTTGACAAAGAGAGAGATTGAAACTACTTTATTTAAATGTCCATATAAGATTATATGTTTTTAAATATAAAATCGAATAAATAAGATTAAATAAGGATAAATATAGATAAATAAATTAAGAAAAAGGCATCTCCTTATCGTGCAACTGAAAGTTGCTGATGGCTTGCGCCATCTATCGGAATAAATATCAACTATTCTCGTTATTCCGATAGATGGCGCAAGCCATCAGCAACTTTCAGTTGTACAATAAGGAGATGCCTTTTTATTAATTTATGCACCTTATCCCAGTACAATATCACATTTGTACTTTTTTTTTTCAGATAAATAAATGTAAAATATAAAATAATTGATAACTACACATATATATTGTCACGGTAGTGAAGTATTACAAACGTTGGAGTAAGGATAATTTATTGATTAAAATGTACAACTGTTTTATAATTTAATTTACAAGTGATAATATACCAGCATGGTAAGGAGTGATGACTATGCAAATATTTATAATAATAAACAACAGAGTATTCAAAATAATTATTCTGTGGAAATATAAAATATATACAAAGTCTTTATTGGTGGCGCCCACCGCGGGAAAAACTCCGCCACCGATGGACTGAAAGAGTTCTTTACCACAGAGTGGGTTCGATTCCCATCCCTGTACACTTTTATTTTTCCGTTTATCATTACTCTTCACAATTCATCCTTTCATACATCGTTCTTAAGGTTAGAAATGATCGTTATTTCTCCTTTAAAATAAATTTAGATTTTTCGTTCAAAAGAAACACATGCGGGATAATTTCAAATGTCGTTTTACAATCATAAGCCGAAATATAGTATGGTATTATAGAATTAAGAAGGTAAATATTCCTTTCGCAAACTTCCCATGTGACGTTACAAGATTACAACGGCCTAAGAAGTCCAATAATCTTTCACAGATGGCGGCTAAGCAGCTGTTTTCAGTCATCCAATTAACTCTCCGCTAAGACTTGTTCATGCGGAGAATCCTGGTTTAACAAGAAAGGACGTTTCATCCATGTATAGAACCATTTCGAAACTTCGTTTTAAAAAGTTGGCCTTCCTTCAAATATCCCTTACCTCTCTATATATACTTATAGACAAAACTTATGGTGGTAAGACTTAGATGTTGCCGGTCGTTTTTTTTTATGGAGACAGAGGCAATTTTGTTCACACTTTGTTAATTCGTGTGTCTTCAATAAATGTCACTGTAATATATTTCAGAGTTATTATCAGAATCCCGATATACATGTTAAAAGATACAATTAACTTAAGTGTTGTCCATGACTGTATATTGGTTATCTCGTATGTCTTCAATAAAGGTCACTGTAATATCTTTCAGAGTTATTATCATGGTAATGGTAATTTTGACAATGAAAACTGTCCTCTTTTATTTCAACACAAAACGCGATATTCCGCGGCTAGGGATTATTTAACTTCCCATTTTGCAGTGGGAAAAATCATTGGGAGGGCTTGGCTCATCAGTGGTGAACCCTCTCAGCGTTCCTCAAACATGGCGGATATAGAAAACTGTCCTTTGTAGAGAGGTTTCCTCTAGCCGGAGTGTCCTCTCATAGAGTATGTTCTACTGTATATTGACTCTCATGGGAAACTTTAATGTAACTAGTAGACCTTGCTTAACAAAAAACTGGAAGCCATTTTTCTACTATATATTTCATATATAATCATGAAATATAGTATTAAAGTAAAAAATGTACTAGGAGAGCAGGAGATGCCTTTCTCTATATATATATACTAGACGGGTGACCCGGGCTTTGCCCCGGGATTGACCCGTGTGCATATCTACCCGAGTGATATATATTTAGATAAGATTTTTTTTATAATTGTTTTTGTTATTAGCATTATATATTTGTTTGCATCAGAATAATTTAATCGTTGATAGAGGGCGCTGTTCGTGAGCTAAGTAGAATAATTTGAATATATAGTTTTAATAATTGATTTATATATTTTTTAAAATAGCCTATCGTCTTCCCCGTAATCTTTTACCTATGTATGGAAATTTTGGTTTGAATTAGTAAACTACTGCGAATTTGTATACCGGGACATACAAACAAACAAACAAACATTGATTTTTATATATATACGATATAACATAAGCCTTTTTGAGTATTTATAAATATAAAAAAATGTCTGTAAATAAAGCAATCCATACTTAAATCATTAGATAGTAAAAAGGCATATATTGGATTGATTTAAATAAATATTTGCCAATAAATATTTTATTCAATCAAATATATGCCTTTTTACTATCTAATAAAAATGTATTGTGATAAAATAATTTAAATATAAGTTATTAACGGTGGATGAGAGGGTAACACGCTCGATTCCCGACAGTCATGAACCGATATTGAATCCCGCGTTAAAATTTGTTTAATATGTGAACAACCTTCACATATTATTCACTGTTTCAATTATCATGAACTAGGTTGTTCTTGCTGAGCTGTACCTATTAATGTGATTTTGAACCAGGCTATAAGTTATTATATTAAGTGTAAAATTATAATAAAAAATTGTCATATATATAGAAATTTTCCCGCATGTGTTTCTTTTGAACGAAAAATAAAATTTATTTTAAGGAGAAATATCGATTATTTCTAACCTTAGGGATGAAGTATGAAAGGATGAATTGTGAAAAGTAATGATAAACGCAAAAATAAAGTGTCCAGGGATAGGAATACAATCATAAGCCGCATTATATTGTATTATATCTTGATATTGTACATAGAAGTATATACCCGTTGAAGAACAGAAATTTTGCTTGAAAACTTGCGAAAATCAAAATCAAAAGAAACCCTTTACCTTAATATTGTTTGTTCTTTCTTTTTCGAATAATTTCTAGGTAACTGTTGCTCAGGTATAGAAATCTCAATAAAAAAATGAACAATGGATTTGAAAAAAATATTTTGGTTGCAAGTTGGTTTGGAAGAAATACATCAACTAATTATTTATTTGAGCCTCGACGTTTCAGTCACTCGCTGTCTCATTCCCCTGAGTAAGTCACTGAAACCTCTGGAATCAAATAATCTATCTAGCTTTCTCCAAAATCAACAATGTTATCTCATTTATTGTGAAAAAAGAACTTAGAAGTTATGACGCTCTTCTACTGTGACTTCTCATAGCTATGAGAGGAAAGAAATACTAGACACTATTTGCATATAACTCTATATAACAAATAAAAATATTAAGACGCGCTTATTTCTTTTCACAAATAAATCTCCGCCTTTGGCGGTTCCAAGCCCGGATGGAGGAGGGGGAGCAGTAACAAGCTCACTAAAAAACCTGGGCTCAGCTGGCCCGGCTGATAGTACCCTGTAAGGGCTCCTAATCCAGGGATACAGGATGAGCAGCGTTTGTACTCCATGTTAGGAGCAGCTGTACATGGCGTCTGTTCCTCATGTCAGAGGTGGCCATTTCTTTTGTAGCTAAGTTGGCCTGCCACTGAGTAGTGTTCCTAGTCTTAATGACAAAGGCAGACGCATTCTACTTCACCCAGTGTGGAGATAAGAAAGAAGAAGAAGACAAATAATTCAAACTTCTTTTGTCCTTACTGCGATGAAAACATATTGGAAGGGCTTGGCTCATCAGTATTGAGCATATGCAAATAGTCTCTTGTATTCCCTCTCATAGCTTTGAGAAGCCACAGTAGCGGCTGATATAGCCACAGATGGCGCGTTATTGCTTTGTATTAATTTAACTCTATCAACAATTTTACTTAATTTATAACTTAATGTTTTTATTTGTTTCTCATCTAAATAAGATTTAATGTATTATACTGTATATAGAGATTATAATTCTCTTATATATGTACAAACCTTTTATGAATCTTTTATAAGTTTGGATATAATAATCGTTAAAATTATTATTATTTTAAATCCTAAAGTTGATTTGATTTTTTTTATAATGATATAATTTTATTTATATATTTTTTTGGGAAATCTTATATATTTTCAAATTTCAAAAGAGGTGTACAAGGTGTGTTAATATATTTATTAAAAATGTATATTTAAAACACATTAATCCATTGCACACATGTGAAATACACGGAAGAGTTAAACCTGGCAATATGCCGGTATAAACTAATTGAATTCGCCGCTCAAATTTGCATCATTACGGAACAAGACGATAGTATAACTATTTTTTAAAAAGCCTAATATCAAATATATTCATTAGTATGGCAAAAATTGTGGTAAAATAAGACCGAATATTACAAATAAACACAAATTTTTCAATATCGTTATTGGTATTTGGATGAAAAGATAATTCAATTGCCTTATTGAAGAAAAAAAAAAAGGGAGGAGGGGATGTATGGTCTTAAGTATGTATGTAAATATAATCTATATATACATATAGGGAACAAAAAGTTGCATAAAGAAGATAAACGCTAAAATATGCCGATGTTCCCCACCCACTCATCCTTTTTCTGCTCTGGAGGAAAGAAGAAACCATTATTCTCTCAGCACCCGATATATGGATTCCAGGAAAGGCGGAACTTCCAAAGAGGAAAACAAGGAAGAGAAGAGGAAGAAGAAGAAAAACTCTACAAAAGGCCGGTGACTTCAAGCGGAGAAAAAGTTAAGCGCGCATGCGTGAATGACGTCATAGTTTAGGAAGCCAATGTTTGGTCGATGTTTGACAGGGTAATTAATGGCCAATCAGAAACCGCCATCCGTCATTCCATTCCTTCATCGATTGGTGGTCGTTCGAAAGGTCCATTGATCTTGGATTATCGGCTGCAGAGATATTCTACAAGTAGCTCCTTTATAGTTTGGTATATTCTGGAAGATGGCCAATACTTCTTTAAATAATGGGGCCCTAAACGTCGCTTGATATAAACCAGAGTTCTTTATGTTCGGCAATTCCATTAGATTGAGTTCGTCTGATTACACTTGATGCAACTTTCGTTTGGTTGAATTTAAAGTATACCAGCTCTTTTTGTTGGTATCTTCCTTACTTTTTTTTATGTTAGGAAAGTTTTTTTTTGTAAATAAGTATAGAGAGAAATACGTTGAAATTGTTTTTATTTTGAAGATCGTACAATGTATCAAATATTTATCTTTATATTTTATCTTTTATTCCCTCTCTCTATCTCCTTCAAATGGGGTTCGAATTTTGGAAAAAAGCTTCAATCATGTCATTTTGGAGCATCATTCATCTATTCTATTTTATTTTTTATTACCGCATTAAAAATGGTAAAAAATCAAAGTTTTTTATATTAGGTCTAAAATAACACTAGAATTTACATAGCAATCTCAATCATTTATAAATGGTGTGTACTTTATTCTCCAATATGACTTTTAGTTCAAGAAATATATAAATGCTTATTTACATACTTTTGTCTTCTTATAAGCGATTTAAAATTATTCCGATAGATGGCGCCAGCTATCAGCAACTTTCAGTTGCACGATAAGAAGATGCCTTTTTTTTCTTTCTGAATATATACAATATTTTTCGTTCAAAAGAAACACATGCGGGATAATTTTCAAATGTCGTTCTACAATTATAAGCCGCATTATATTGTATTATATACAATATATATTACTTCGAAAATTAAGCAGGTATAAATGTGAAAGAATAAAGAAAAAATGTAAAAAGGTCAGGTGTACATAATAAAAAAAGTGCATATTGTGTGTACAATGACCTTTATAGAATTACATACGAGATAACCAAGTGTAAACAAAATTGTCTTTGTCTCCTTAAAAAAAAAAAAAAAAAAAGACGACCGGCGATATCAAAGACTTTCCACTTTATTAAGTTTTGTCTCCGTGAGTGTATATATTTCTTATATACGTATTATTTATGAAAAAATGACTTTATACTTAGAAATATAGGCTTGATGTCTGACGTCAACAATTCCGTATTTAGATGACGCCTGGTAATGGGGCTTCACTCTATGACATCTTCATGATAATATCCATTCTCTTTTTATGATAATTCCATTTTATACCCTCTAGTTATTCAATTAGTTCATTCTAAGGCCCACTATTTAAATATATAGTAGAGATTATGTGTCATAGGAATACATGTGTACTATGTGCATACTGTTTACTGAGGAAACCAACTCCGCCTTTACCGGTCCCAAGCCCGGATGAAAAAGAAGGAGGGGGAGCAGTAACAAGCTCACTAAAAAACCTGGGCTCAGCTGGCCCGGCTGATAGTACCCTGTAAGGGCTCCTAATCCAGGGATACAGGATGAGCAGTGTCTGTACTCTATGTTAGGAGCGGCTGCACATGGCGTCTGTTCCTCATGTCAGAGGCGGCCATTTCTTTTGGAGCTAAGTTAGGCTGCCACTGAGTAGTGCTCCCAGTCTTAATGACAAAGGCATTTTACTTCACCCAGTGTGGAGATAAGAAAGAAGAAGACTGAGGAAACCTTGTACTGTACCATGATGACCTGGGAACAAGGTTTGGGATTCTTTCCTTTTATTCGTAGAAACTAGGCGTTTAATCAATAATAGTTTTAGCAAATGTTAATTATTATGATTACATCATTATTATTTAATCTTTAATAGTAGAGATTTTTAATTAAAAAGGCATATATTGAATCAAAATATCATTTATTTTACCAATATATCAGTTGGCTGAACGCCAACCTTTATCAAGGTATTATAACATATTAATGTGTAATAATATGTTACCTTGATAAAAGTTGGCGTTGAGCCAACAGAAATATTGGTAAAATAAATGATATTTTGATCCAATATACACACAAACAAAAGCCTATATTAGGGACTTGCCCCATACAGATTCTCCCAATTGGGTAAGGTAATAATTATCTTGTGTTATTTACATAGAAATTTAACTGGCTTTACTCTTCGTCTCAAAGTCATTCACTTGTTGACTGGACCTTACATAATGATGATCTAAAAATATATATAGTAAGCTATTGCCTTAGATTTTTTTGCTGATATTTTTGAAAGCAATACGTAGGGTGAAATTTTGGTACATTTAATTTGTTGATATAGGGCCTTCCTCTCTGTATCAAGGGCTGTAAAATTAAGCAGGTAATGGGGGATTTCTTCTGTAATTTCCTTGTCACACAGTGTACATATTAGGTTTTTGGCTTCAAACGTCAGAATGTGGTATTTTGATCCATTATGTGCCTTTTTAATAAAAGATTTATTTATGGATTGCTCTATTTTCGAAACAATAGTAGATATTTTATAGAAAGTGTTGTGTCGCTCTGTACCACGCAAACCACTCTTATACTTGGACAAATATTCTTTATTGACAAGCTAAAACTAGAGTAGACATCTCGAGTAACAAGACTACTGGACTTCTAGCACTGGACTGGACTCGTCAACCTAATCCATACGTCCTATTTATAGCATAAATAAGTTAAACTGGAACAATGTAAATTATCCTACATCAAGAACACATATGCAAAGAGGTAAATATGCAAATACACAACAGAAAGTAATAAATATTTAACAAGGTTATCCTGAACAATACTTCACCAATAAGGTTTCCATATTTAGAAAAAGGGTGGCGATAGTGGATCTCTGAAACGTCAGGAAAATAAACCTTTTTTAAAAAGGTTAATGTAGTTGTCAACTTGCATTGATCAAATTCCAACCTACATTTTTTGGAATTCTCAATAAATTATTATAATAGATATCTTCAATATTTATATGAAATTAAAAATTAAAACACGAATGTTTCTTTTACAGAATGTTTCTTTATACAGAAACAAACTTCTCAAATGTCGTTACTGCGAGGGAAAATATTGGGAGGGCTTGGCTTATCAATGGTGAACCCTTCTAGCAATTTCGCCATTTTAATCCTCTAGACCGCTTCTTAGAGCTTTAATACTGTATTGGATGATTCTGCTTATATACGCAGCACTGAAGGGTGGAATCTTGTTTTATTTAAAGAAACATTCTCTCTCTTCTTGATTGTTATATTTCCTACGTATAGATGCGATTTAATGTATTTTAGTTATAGTTTGATGAGCTAGGCTGTCCCATTATTTCATCATTGCAGTAAAGACAGTAGAAAATTGTTTTATTTTAAAAACAAACATCAAAAATAGTTCAAATTTCTAATAAAAGATGGCGTGCTAATGTATAATTTTAAGAGTATAATTTACATATAAGGTGATAATCTGACATCTATACATAATAAATGTAAGCATTATAAAACACGAATGTTTCTTTTTTTTCAAACATAAAACAAACTCTTCCACTGTCCTTACTGCGATGAAAAAATATTGTAACAAAGTATTTATTAATTTTATTAACAGAGTGGTCATTTTTATGTTTATATCATGCTACTCTGTAAATTTCCCTCGTGGCCTATCTTTTGTTTACCATTCATAGTTTGTCCTTCCCTGAAATAAATTTTGTTTCCTCCTGAAGTTTTTGTCTTCCCTAATTTTCTACGTGGCAATATATTGGGAGGGCTTGGCTCATCAGTGGTGAACCCTCCATCACTATTTATATGTAATTCTTCTATTCTAAAATCTTATGCCCATAATTTTCTTGAATACTATTCTAAGATTCCACCCGTCATTGCAACCTATATAAGCAGAATGATCCAATACAGTATTGGAGCTCTAAGAGAAGCGGTCTGGTAGATTAAACTGGCGAAACCGCTGGGAGGGTTCATCACTGATGAACCAAGCCCTCCCAATATATATTTTTCATCGCAGTAAGGAAAGTAGAAGAGTTTGTTTTGTGTTTGAAAAAAAAATCGTGCTTTATAATGCTTCCATTTCTTATGTATAATTTATTTTAAAAGAAAATGTTTATTAAAACAAACAAAATCCTGGCCGCTTACAGATCATTTTAGATGGCAGAGCGCACCATCGTCGAATCAATACTCTAGGCTTCAAAGAAAGATTTAGGACTCTAACAAACTATATATTCCAACATAGAGAGTAAAGTTATGGAGGGGTGAGGACATCCCAGCCACATGTCCTCCATACATGTCACCCTGGGTATATCCCAAATTTCACCAGTTGTTTTTCCATATTTCACGTCATATTGTCGTCCTCTCCACGTTTAACGTGGAACCTGTCTCCATAAATACCACCTGGTTCTTGGAACTTTCTTCTTTTCGTCGTAAACTTTCTCTCTGCCGCTTTAAATAGCTCCTCTTTCTTTCTTTCTCGACTCATACCTTCTATAATATATATTGTGATGGTCTAAAATGCTCATCATTTAAAATAATTAATTGATATATAATACAATTAGATAATAAAAGGCATATATTGGATTTAAAAATATATTTATTTTGCCAATATTTCGGCTGGCTGAACGCCAACCTTTATCGAGGCATTACATTTTTGTATACACAAACTCAGCGCCGCATAGTGTTATAGTTTGTGTATACAAAAAATGTAATGCCTCGATAAAGGTTGGCGTTCAGCCAGCCGAAATATTGGCAAAATAAATATATTTTTAAATCCAATATATGCCTTTTATTATCTAATGAATTAAGTATGGATTGCTCTATTTTCAAAAAATATAATACAATATGAAAAAAGGCATCTCCTTATCGTGCAACTAAAAGTTGCTGATGGCTTGCGCCATCTATCGGAATAAATATCAACTATTCTCGTTGATTTTTAATTACTCCAGAATTGGCCAAATACCCATTCTTAAAATCTTAAAAATCAACGAGAATAGTTGATATTTATTCCGATAGATGGCGCAAGCCATCAGCAACTTTCAGTTGCACGATAAGGAGATTGCCTCTTTTCATAATTATGCACCTTATCCCAGTACAATATCACATTTGTACTATTTTTTCATAATACAATATAATACGGCTTATGATTGTAAAACGACATTTGGAAATTATCCCGAAAATGTTTCTTTTGAATGAAAAATCGAAATTTATTTTAAGCAGAAATAACGATTATTTCTAACCTTAGGGATGAAGTATGAAAGGATGAATTGTGAAGAGTAATGATAAACGGAAAAATAAAGTGTCCAGGGATGGGAATCGAACCCACAGTGTTCCGCTTACAGGACAGATGCCATGTCCACTAGGCTACCCTGGACATATTTTTCCGTTTGTAAATATTATATAAGGTAATTTATAAAAAATACAATATAATTTGCAATATAAATTTCGATTTTTCGTTCAAAAGAAACACATGCTGGATAATTTATATATGTAACATTAAGTTTGCTAGAGGATTATAAACATAAAAAAGAGGCACCTCTCCCTTTAAATATATATCAGAACGATGCTTATGTTTATCACCATGGTAGAAACTACTGCATAAAGGAAGAAATGCTTCTTTTACTACATATATATATATATATGATGTAATTCCAGATGCGTGAAAAATTAGCAGTCGTTTGTGGCTGTCTCCACCTCAATCATCATTCTCTTTATTTTCCAAATCTTTTTAAACAAAAAAAATTTACATACATGTTAACTGCTTTAAAATTTACATATTAAAAGATTTATATTGTACAATTGAATTTAGAGATTTTGGTTTTATTTGCATACATAAAATTGAATTAAAGGAAATGAGAGGGAGAGAGAAACTATGAACAAAGCTAAACTGGAAATTTACTTTCTATCATTCAAAATGTATCATGTATATATATATATATACGTGAAAAATAAAATTTTAAAAAATGCTCATGTGAAAGCAGTCAGGATATGTATTTTTGGGGTTTAAAGGCAAGTCTCCCTCTAATTATATATATAAATCTTATATTTATATAAATATTTTATTCAATCCAATATATGCCTTTTTATTATCTAATATATATAAATGGTATGATGTATCAGCACGCCATCTCTTTGGAAATTATCAAAGCTTATGTCCATAGTTCATCTAAAATATCCATTCCAAGAGTTCAGCTTAAGCTCACTGTAAAAGGAAGTTTCAAAAAATGCCATATAACAGCGGTATGGTAGATTAAACTGGCGAAACCCGCGGGAGGGTTCATCAGTGATGAGCCAGGCCCTCCCTTTAATTTTTCCATTGCAGTAAGGACAGTAGAAATTGTTTAATTTTCAAAAGAATCATACGCGTCTATAATAGTTTCGAATATTCATATATATAAATGTAATAGAGCGCGCGTCTTCATATAGTATTACGAATGTATGATTAATAGTATAAAACAGTATTTAATAAAAGCAGCTAAACGTTTCGCTCCTGACGACAGTAATGAGGGAGGTTGTTAGCGACGACGGTATCATTAGCGTGACAATTAATCTGTCACAAGGGCGGGCGTTTGTCTTTTCTTTTGGTCGGGTTCTGATTGGTTGGCTTGTCGTTCTCCTACAATGACCTGCTTCCTTGTTCTATAGAAAATACACATTTGTTTCTCAGTAAACGGAACAGAAAGTTAATTTAATATTGATAAAAATTGTAAAACGACATTTTGAAATACTACCCCGCATGTGTTTCTTTTCAACGAAAAATCAAAATTTATTTCAGGGAGAAATAACGATTATTTCTAACCTTTTGGATGAGGTATGAAAGGATGAATTGTGAAGAGTAATGATAAACGGAAAAATAAAAGTGTCCATTGAGTGTCCAAAGTGTAAATTGATAAAAATAGTTATGTAAAAAATATATTTTTTAAAATTCACCTTTAAAAATGGAAAAAAGTACGAGCTATAAAGACAGGGTTGAGAAAACAACCTCCAGCATATTTTCCAAAGCGGATTTACAGCGTGGGTTCAACGCTGGAGGAAATATATAGACTCCACTGGAGAATATTTTGAATAATACATTTCTATTTACATATATTTGATTTATTTGTGTACAGAATTGTGAATAAAGATTTTTTAGTATTTTTTGATACAATATCCCTGGGGGATTCCCATCCCTGGACACTTTTATTTTTCCATTAATCATTACTCTTCATAATTCATACTTTCATACTTCATCCCTAAGGTTAGAAATAATCGTTATTTCTCCTTTAAAGTAAATTACGATTTTTCATTCAAAAGAAACACATGCGGGATAATTTTCAAATGTCGTTTTACAGTATTTTTTTTAGTTATGGCCAAACAGGCATTACTCTAGGAACAACACCTATGGATATATTTTTCTAATTGGAGAAATATTTGCGTTAAAAATAATTGATGTTTTATTAAGAAATTTTAACCATTCTTGACGCGCTACGTTTATTTTTTAAAACAAATTTTCTACTCACTAACCGCACACCCAATGATAATCTACTTATATATTTGCCTTATTCTGTCTGTCTGTCTGAAGCTCACGGATAGAATGCGCGCCCATTGGCCGCCAGCAAACACGTGACCTCCCTACCCGCCCCCCTCTAGACAACCCTGTTATCAGCTGTGTGTTACATCCACCTGTCTATACAGACCACCCTGTCAATAGCGGTCACCCTAGGCAACCCTGTTATCAGCTGTGTGATACATCCACCTGTCTATACAGACCACCCTGTCTATAACGACCACCCTAGACAACCCTGTTATCAGCTGTGTGATACATCCACCTGTCTATACAGACCACCCTGTCTATAGCGTTCACCCTAGACAACCCTGTTATCAGCTGTGTGATACATCCACCTGTCTATACAGACCACCCTGTCTATAGCGACCACCCTAGACAACCCTGTTATCAGCTGTGTGATACATCCACCTGTCTATACAGACCACCCTGTCTATAGCGGTCACTTTCGGCAACCCTGTTATCATCAGTGTGATACATCCACCTGTCTATACAGACCACCCTGTCTATAGCGGTCACTTTCGGCAACCCTGTTATCAGCTGTGTGATACATCCACCTGTCTAAACAGACCACCCTGTCTATAGCGACCACTCTAGACAACCCTGTTATCAGCTGTGTGATACATCCACCTGTCTATACAGACCACCCTGTCTATAGCGACCACCCTAGACAACCCTGTTATCAGCTGTGTGATACATCCACCTGTCTAAACAGACCACCCTGTCTATAGCGACCACTCTAGACAACCCTGTTATCAGCTGTGTGATACATCCACCTGTCTATACAGACCACCCTGTCTATAGCGACCACCCTAGACAACCCTGTTATCATCAGTGTGATACATCCACCTGTCTATACAGACCACCCTGTCTATAGCGACCACTATAGACAACCCTGTTATCAGCTGTGTAATACATCCACCTGTCTAAACAGACCACCCTGTCTATAGCGACCACTCTAGACAACCCTGTTATCAGCTGTGTGATACATCCACCTGTCTATACAGACCACCCTGTCTATAGCGACCACTCTAGACAACCCTGTTATCAGCTGTGTGATACATCCACCTGTCTATACAGACCACCCTGTCTATAGCGACCACTATAGACAACCCTGTTATCAGCTGTGTGATACATCCACCTGTCTAAACAGACCACCCTGTCTATAGCGACCACTCTAGACAACCCTGTTATCAGCTGTGTGATACATCCACCTGTCTATACAGACCACCCTGTCTATAGCGACCACCCTAGACAACCCTGTTATCATCAGTGTGATACATCCACCTGTCTATACAGACCACACTGTCTATAGCGACCACTATAGACAACCCTGTTATCAGCTGTGTAATACATCCACCTGTCTAAACAGACCACCCTGTCTATAGCGACCACTCTAGACAACCCTGTTATCAGCTGTGTGATACATCCACCTGTCTATACAGACCACCCTGTCTATAGCGACCACCCTAGACAACCCTGTTATCAGCTGTGTGATACATCCACCTGTCTATACAGACCACCCTGTCTATAGCGGTCACTTTCGGCAACCCTGTTATCAGCTGTGTGATACATCCACCTGTCTATACAGACCACCCTGTCTATAGCGACCACCCTAGACAACCCTGTTATCATCAGTGTGATACATCCACCTGTCTATACAGACCACCCTGTCTATGGCGACCATCCTAGACAACCCTGTTATCAGCTGTGTGATACATCCACCTGTCTATACAGACCACCCTGTAAATAGCGGCCATTCTTTACCCGATTAAATGTATTATTCAAACACATAAAACATAGCAAAATAAAACATGAAGAAAACTGTCCTTTATAGAGAGGTGTCCTCTAGCGTGAGTGTCCTCTCATGGAGGTTCTACTGTATTGGTGAAGAAAACTCCTGTCTATACAGACCACCCTGTCTATAGCGGTCACTTTAGGCAACCCTGTTATCATCAGTGTGTTACATTCACCTGTCTATACAGACCACCCTGTCTATAGCGACCACCCTAGACAACCCTGTTTACAGCTGTGTGATACATCCACCTGTCTATACAGACCACCCTGTCTATAGCGGTCACTTTAGGCAACCCTGTTATCAGCAGTGTGATACATACACCTGTCTATACAGACCACCCTGTCTATAGCGACCACTCTACAGCTGTGTGATACATCCACCTGTCTATACAGACCACCCTGTCTATAGCGGCCACTCTAGGCAACCCTATTATCAGCTGTGTGCTACATCCACCTGTCTATACAGACCACCCTGTCTATAGCGGCCACCCAAGACAACGTTTTTAAAATATATTCGCACTCGGGTAAACCCCGGGCGTTGCCCGGGCCTTTCGTCTAGTGACAAATAAATGTCCGAGAGCGCTTGCTATGCAAATATAGAAACAGACATATTGCTGACGTATTTATTTTGTATTTCTCTAAAACCTCTCATAGAAATTAAGAAGAAAAAAAAAGCGTCTCCCGATCGTACAAATAAAAGTTGCTGATAGTTTGCGCCATCTCTATCGTAATAAATATCAACTATTCGTTGATTGTAAAACAACACTTGAAGTTACACCGCATGAGTTTCTTTTCAATGAAAAATCAAAATTTATTTCAAGGTGAAATATTGATTATTTCTAACTTTTTTGGATGAGGTATGAAAAGATGAATTATGAAGAGTAATGATGAATTCGTTGATTTTTTATTTATTTCAGAGAATTGGCCAAATTTTTTGATTAGCCAAGAATGGGTATTTGACCAATTCTGGAATAGTTAAAAATCAATTAATAGTTAATATTTATTCCGACAGATGGCGCAAGCCATCAGCAATTTTATTTGCACGATCAGAAGATGTCTTTTCTTAATTTATCCACCTAATCCAGTACAAATTTAAATCTATTTTTACACGTTTTTTAAAATAGAAATGTTACTTCTCTTTCAATTACATAATCAGCATACAAATGTCTTCCAAAATGTTCTTTTTTAAATAAAAGTTACCACATAATTATACAGATTTAATGGTTTAATTATAGGGATATATATTTACATACATACCTACACAAATGTATAATTTATAAATTTAGAAGTTTCCCAAAATAGCCATTATTATAAAATAGAATTAAAAAAAACCAAGAGAGTTACCAGGAAATAAGACAAAACCCTCTCTCTCGAAATAACAAACCAAATTATGGCGAATCAGCACAAAAGAAACAAAATGGCGGACGTCTTAATTACCCCTCCATTAAGACGGTGATTTAAATTCAGAGATGGGTTTAATTCCAGGCCAAACGACGTTAATCAACTCCCCTCGAGATACCTGCTGCTAACCCTAATTATTGGAAATATTTAGCAACTCTGCACTGTCTATTACATTCTAGAACATTTCGGTGGAAATGGATCCTTATGAAACATATTGGCGCATTTTGGAAATTAAGATATTGAGTTCATATATATATATATAAGGTTATATGTATTGTTGTATATATTTATATATCTTTCTTCTCTTCTTCTTCTTCTTTCTTATCTCCACTCAATCTTATTAAGGTATCAAGCTTGTAAGCTTGTAAAGCTTGATACCCATCATGACTGGGCGAAGTAGAATGCGTCTGCCTTTGTCATTAAGACTGGAAGCACTACTCAGTGGCAGCCGACTTAGCTCCAAAAGAAATGGCCGCCTCTGACATGAGGAACAGACATCATGTGCAGCCGCTCCTAACATGGAGTACAAACGCTGCTCATCCTGTATCCCTGGATCAGTAGCCCTTACAGGGTACTATCAGCCGGGCCAGCTGAGCCCAGGTTTTTTAGTGAGCTTGTTACTGCTCCCCCTCCTCCTTTTTCATCCGGGCTTGGGACCGGCAAAGGCGGAGTTTATCTTTCTTCTTATATATAAAAGTCAATGTCTGTTTCGCGATAAACTCAAAAACTACTGAACCAATTGGTACCAAATTTTCCATGTCGCTTTTTATAAACCTGAGGAAAAATTTCGGTTACATTTTGATTAGTATTTTTGGCTATTTATTTTTTTCATTTGAAAAACTTTTTTTACGCGGAGTAAATACGAGGAAAAGTAACAACACCAGGCCAATTAAGCGACCAATGAGCGTTCTGCATTTGCTTCAAGTTTGCTCAAGTTGCTTGTGTACTTTTTTAAAATATCTTTTTATACGAGTGTTACTTTTTTTTTTTACAAAAGTATTGAGTATTGAGAGAGAAATTTATATTACTAATGTTACGGTAAGTGCACACAATGCATTTTTAAAAACTTTACAAAATTAGCCTTACTGTATGTAAATAATGGCTTTCGTATTTTTTATTAATTTTTGTTCGGGCCTTTGTTTTTTTTAATCTCTTCAAAAAAATCGTTTAAAATGCAGTCGCAGTCATTAGCAAACACATATGTTTGCCTAATTTCCATGTGCTCTATTATTTTTTTACAGAAAAATATTTACATGCCAGTATTTTGGATCAATTTTTTTTTATAAACCTATTTTTTTTTTCTTATTCTTATTGAGAAGATGGGCATCGCAGTCACTCACTCAACTCAGGCAATTTTAAGGGTTAATGCGCTGGGGCGGGTACCTCGGGGGTTGGGTGGAAAAGCTGCCATCTATTTGAACTATATTGATTTTTAAACAACTAATTTGCATACCAGCCCTTTGTACATATATCAATTGTGTTGATATATATATTTATTTTTTATCTTTTCATCTAACTAATTTGCATACTAATTCTGTACATATATAAATATCTTACTTTCTTTTCTTTCAAAATTTTTGTTTAAAGTGCAAGTGTCCCTAGGGGGACATAGCGCTCTAAGTCGAAATAAAGAAATAAAGAAACAACTAAATGGATTGCAAAAAAATGATTAAATCAAATACTAAACACAAATATAATACAATTTTTGCCATCACATACACTTTTTCCTGTGGTTTATGTGTTACTTCTGTATTGCTATTCTATGACACTTCTACTATAGTAAAAGACACTTCGGCCAGAAAAGGTTTTATTTTATCAACGTTTCTTCTTTGCTGATAAAATTAAACTTTTTTGGACGAAAATATCTCTTATTTTAAGAAAATATAGATAGGTTGTTTAGAAAATTTTAAATATTTTTCTAAAGATGAGAGAAAGATATTTATAACCCAGGGAGCACAGAACGCCAACTACCCGGGGAATCCAGCTCACTAGTATGGACTAGTGTTAAACACTTTTACTCGCGTCCTGTTTTGATTGCTGAGTTGAACCAGTTGACCAGGAAGTTCCATGCTGAGTCTGGCCATAGACTAGGATTGAGGTGGGTCAGTCCAAGCAGCTGTTTGTATCCTATGTCTCAGGAATGCTGGACAGCTGAAGAGGAGATGATCAACTGTCTTTGGTTCTTCTAAACAGTAAAGTCACATGTAGAGTCTGTTTTAGGATGCCCACGTGTAATGCCAGTACATGGGCCGTAATTTAGCGGCTCCATGGCAGTTTTTTGGTAGAAATTTAAGAAGACAAACTGGAAGTAATTTCCCTGAGGTTTCTAAAGATGAAATTTGAGCCACTCTGGACTAATGAGGCCATAACCCTAAATCACGATCGACTTTTACCTGTTTCCTCAAAGCTGGTCGTTTTTTGACAGTTTTCCCGGGTTTCTAAAACCTTTACAGTGGCTAGAAAGAGTACAAGTTAATATATTATGATGCATTAGTGTGCCATCTGTTGTGAAAATTCGCAACTATTATAGACGCGTAGGATTCTTTTGAAAAGTAAACAATTTATACTGCCCTTACTGCAATATATGGAAAAATTAATAGGAGGGCCTGGCTTATCAGTGGTGAACTCTCCCAACGGTTTCGCAATCTATCTGGTAGATTAGACTGTCGAAACCGCTGTGAGGGTTCACCACTGATGAGCCAGGCCCTCCCAATAATTTTTCCATTGCAGTAAGGACAGTAGAATTTGTTTAAGTCAATATATTTCTATTGATTATTAGAAATTTTAACTATTTTGGACGCATATGTTTCTTTATAAAATAAAACAACTTTTTTTTCTACTGCTCTTACTTGCAATCATATAAATAATGGCAGGGCTTGGCTCATCAGTGGTAAGCCCTCCCAAGAGTTTCGCCACGGTTTCGTCAGTTTAATCTACCATACCGCTATAATATTGTATTTGACTGTTTTCCTTTAATACTGATACGGATGCTAAACTCTAGGAAAATGTATTGTAAATGAGCTATATGGGGGGATGTGTAAATACATACAATTATAAATATAGTATTTTATAGTGTTTGTGACTTCTGGAAGGTGGTCGCTAAACCTAGCATCAGTCCTTAAACAGGCGTGACTGTTGAACAGGTGTGGTCATTAAAGAGGTGTGGCCGGTAAAGAGGCGTGGCCGTTAAGAAGCTGTGGCCATTAAGGAGGCGTGGTCGCTAAAGAGTTGTGGCCGTTAAACAGGCGTTGCCGTTAAGAAGGTGTGGCCATTAAGAGGCGTGGTCGTTAAAGAGGCGTGGTCGTTAAACAGACGTGGTCGGTAAAGAAAGTGTGACCGTTAAAGAGGCGTGGCCATTAAGAAGGTGTGGTCTTTAAGGAGGTTTGGTCCTTAAACAGGTGTGGGCGTTAAAGAGGCGTGGCCGTTAAACAGGCGTGGTCGTTAAACAAGTTCCAATAACTATTAAGACAAAAATACATTTACTTCGAAAATTGTAACTATTTTATTTTAATTTTTTTTCTTTTTTATAAATACACCAAGTTCTCCACTGAAATAAGGGCATTAGAAAAACTTGTTTTTATTTCTTTTAAAGGAAAAATTCGCGCCAAAATAGTTTCACTTTTCATTTACAGATGGCGCGCCATTCCAATTCTTTAACGGTATCTTATAATTATCAAGTATAAAATGTCTATTTACTATATTTTTAAAATAAGGAAAAAATTATTAAATTATTCTTTAAAAGAATGAAAAACCTCTTAAAATATTTTTATATCTCCAATATATATTGAGAACAACATTTAAATTTTAAGACCAAATGAGATGAGTTAGTTCACATTATGAAATTTTAAATGTCCTCATTTTAAATAAAGACTTTTAGATAAAGAGGATGGGAAAATATCAAAAATTTAATGACATTTTTACCGGTATTTTTTTTGAGTTCATTATAAAAGTAATTTTTTCCGGATTAGCTTCGATATAAATAAGTTAAAGAAAGATTAAAGGGGCAATCATTAATTTTATGAAAATAATAATAAAAATCATAGAAGGGCAGGGTTGCCAGATTAAGAAAAAAATGGCGGGAAAATATTAATATTTTGTTGAGGAAGGTAATAAACCCTATTGATTTGAAAGCTTAAAGGATTATCTAGCCAGAAAACTCCCTCCCTATAAATCAGAGGCTGTTGAACTCTGATTAAATACACCCATCCTTTTCTAAGCAGACGCCTAAATACACCCATCTTTTTATAAGCAGACGCCTAATTTAAAAAGTTCGTTTGGAATCGATATAAGATAATCAATAATATCAATATTGTAAATTCATGTTTAATATTGACCATATAAAAACTATTGCGCTCTATATTTTTTTAGTCAAATTTGTAAAAATATAATAATTATTTGCATATTAACTGGATAAATATCATTAAAATAACATTATGAAACTCTTTTTTTTAATATTATCTCTAATACACGTGATACAAGGCATGTTAATCATGGTAGGTAATCAATATAACATCAATATGGTAAATTCATGATAAAATTGCTAAAAACGTTTAAAAATACAAAATGGTAAATTAATGTCTAGATATAGACCTTTTAAAAAAAATCGCGCTATACATATATATATATATATATATATGTATATATATATTTTTTTGTAAAAAAATTGTAAAAATATGATAATTATTTGCATATTAACTGAATAAATATCATTAAAATAACATTGTGAATTTCTTTTTTTTTTTTACAAAATGATTATAATTATCTCTAGTACATGTGGTAAATGTTATGTTACTCATGGTAGGTAGTAGATGGCAAGTACTGTAAGTGCACCTCATGTCACTTCTGCCCTTATAAATTTGTCAGAGTCACGTTTGGTTACTTGCACTCACTTGTGGGGTTTAATTCAGAAAAAAATTGCGAGTTCCGATCCCGGGTCATTTATACAACTCATCCCCTTGTGAAACTCAGAGCAATGAAATTATTTGCATATAGCGATTAGAATAGCACAAATTAATTAATTATTATTAATTAGCTTAAATAATTCTACGGAATTTACTGCGTGCAATATAAATATTTTGGTTAAGAAGCTCGGCTCATCATTACTAAACCCTCTCAGCGGTTTCGCCAAATGATTCTCCAGCTGAACCACTGTGTCCTTCTGCAGAGCTGACTGCTACAGTCCCCAGGTGGCAGATAGGGGAATGACCTTCAGATATGAAGGCCAGCTGCGAAACAAGCAGAATAACTGACGACTAAGCAGTCGCGGAAAAACAGCAGTATTGTTAGAAGAGGAGAAAGACCTCTTTTAAAATCCTGAGTTCAGCTGACCCGGTTGATGGTCCTTAGCAAGGGTCCCACTCCAGGAATACAAAGGAGCTGTACTCATGCTAGAGTCGGCAGCAAAGGATTCCATGTTAGGAACAGTCTCAAACTACAGGTAAAGTCAGACTTTCACCAAAGTGTGCCTGGACCATGGTACCATGATCAACGAAAGCTGCACCCCTACACCCCATTCCATGAGATCTCATGGAATTCATGTAATCTTTACACAAGGGGATAATAAACAACAACAACCACTGATGTGACTGCTATTTACCGTCTCATTGCAGTGCGGTCTTTAACTTGGCTTTATAGAGAGTATTCACTGTGTTCAAATAGTTCCGCTTTGTTTTGATAGATGGCGCTTGACTATTTGATTGTTGTAAGTAGTTTTTTTAATTCTTAACGTGTTGACTACCCTCTAAAGAAATAAGTTATCAATATCTCCGGTTTTATTTGTTTATTTTTATACTACAGGATGAATTAATCTAGGTCTGAATGGATTCTAGCTTCTCTATTTGTTACAACCCAATCTGTGAAAGATGGGAAATGTATATGTTGACCGAGAATTGCAGTTTCTACCTTTCAGGAACATATTAAAATTGTAGTATTGATGAATATTATAAATATCCTAGTGTATTGTATTTATTTATTGTAATACATTCTAGTATATTGTATCTCGTGTATTGTGCTGTGTTGTATGTAGTGTATTGTGTTGGATTATATTATGTGTTGTGTGTAAACTGTATTGCATGTATTATAATGTGTATTGTGAATATTGTGATTTGTGTGGCGCATAGTGTATTGTGTTGAATTTTATCGTACATTGTATTGCATGTACTATTTTGTGTATATTTTGCTTTGTGTTGCGTATAGTGTATTGTCTTGGATTTTATTGTTTTTGTGTACATTGTATTGCGTATTTTAATAATTTTTTGTCGATATTGTGC
The DNA here is from genome assembly GCA_030710605.1 of Cordylochernes scorpioides. Classification (NCBI taxonomy): domain Eukaryota; kingdom Metazoa; phylum Arthropoda; class Arachnida; order Pseudoscorpiones; family Chernetidae; genus Cordylochernes; species Cordylochernes scorpioides. The sequence continues at coordinate 10,911,323 of CP092876.1, read as the reverse complement.
TTTGTGTTGCGTGTAGTGTTTTGTCTTGGGTTGTATTACGTGTTGTGTGTGCATTGTATTGGGTGTATTATAATATGTATTGTCTATATTGTGATTTGTGTTGCGTGTAGTGTTTTGTCTTGGGTTGTATTGTGTTTTGTGGCTTATATTGCATGTATTATGATGTGTATTGTGTGTATTTTGCTTTGTGTTGCGTGTAGTGTATTGTCTTGGATTGTATTGTGGTTTGTGCAATGTATTTTACGTATTATGATATAGGTTTTTTTTATATTTTATTGTGTTTTGATAATTGTGTGTGTGGTGTGTTTATTGCATGTTTTATGAGGTGTATTATATATATTCTAATGTGGTTTGTGTTTGGTCAATTGTATTGTATGTATTTTAATGTGTATTGTGGATATTGTTTTGTGTGCGTTTTGTCTTATTGTACTATGTTCGTTGTGTGTATTGTGATGTGCACATTGTATTGCGTCTATTGCATTGTGTTTGTAGTGTTTTGTGTTATGTGCGGTTAGTGTTTGATAGCTTTATATATGAGAAGATTAATATTATAAAAAACACTTGTTTAATAAGCGGTAAAATATTCAAACGTGTTAGAAATATGGCCCCCATCAAATGTAATATTTCAGAATTTTATTTAAAAATATGGAAAAATATGAATTGCCCTTTATTTACCAATCCAATATATTTCAAACATTCTTTGTTCAACGCACTGTACAAAAATGAAGATATCAATCATTTTAAAAGGCCGATACCCAAACAAAATGCCATCTGGGATTATTGACAAACCACCTTCGTTTTGTAAGCAGACGATCGATTTGTTCGGCTGATAAATTGGCGGGAATTTTCTTTTTATTTTTACACACAAAATTCTATGAATACTCTGTGAGTCTTAATTACAAATGTATCGGCAACACTGGTACCAATTAGAGGCTCCCCCTGTCGGACATTTATTATTCCCAGTTGTGCTGAGAATAATTTATTTCACAACTCTGTGGTCATTTGTCAGTGAGCGCCCGTTAAGTTTCCCGCCAAATTTAGAATGTTCGTCTGCCTGTTTTTGGGAAATCTTTTGTATAAAAATTAAATAGTTTCTAATTGGCTTATATTTATCATTCAAATGGATTAAATATAAAAGATATACACATTATCTTTTTAATCGATATGATTCATTGGGTAAATAATTCAGGCAAATTAGTATTTTTAAAAGTACTATACTATATTTGACATCTGGTAGTTTGAGAATCTGTTAGTTCACAATGAAGAGACGGCAAATAGATGACTTAATTTATTTTTCCTATTTTGACTGGAGACATGACTTTATTTTTCTATATTAATGTCTTACTGGAATGACAATACATCCAGATGGCACAAGAATCTATATGTCTATAATATCTATAAATCTATGCAACAACTGTCCTGGTGTGGAACTAACACCTACCCACATATTCTCATGCCCAGCAATGGCCGCAGCCTTGCAGAAAATTGACATGGACCCAGAGAAGCAGCTTTACACACCCAAGATAGTGGATATTGCTGCTGCTGTGATAGAGATGCATGGAGACATCTGAGACTCTTCATTGGACACGACAACAACAACAACAATGTCCTTACTGTAGAATATCAATATTTCCATCACAGAATTGGCCTAGCTACATTTGTTTATAGACTAAACACCTCTTTAACAAACTCTGAAGATTTTATTTGATAACTCCCTGTGGATCTCTTGAAATGAAAGCGCGCTCTGTACTAACAGGAGTTATACTACCCAATAATAATCTCTATATGGGCGTTCTGGATTCATCAAAACTGGAGTTGTCTCCGACCCTACTCTGCCAGTTTGCAGAGACAGTCAATAGCTGGGGAAAACATTTCAGTATCTATTTTGATATGAGAAATTACCTTTGTTCTTATTGTACATTCGATTCAAATAGATTCAACTGAAAAGACACAAAAAAATCTTCTACTTTTATATAAAAAATTACGTTCTGGACTGAAGAGAACTATAGCCTGAACCCATGGTAACTAGGTTCTCAGTTTGCCAAAGTTGGTGTTGTGTCTTTGTCAACGACATGAGGCCGTTAGTTTGTGGGGATGGTCAATAGATGGCGTCTAATTTTGACGGGAGAGGTGACCTTTATTTTTATAGATCATTATCCTCCCAGCACAATTTCCATAAATTTAAAATAAAAACATATTTTGAATCAATAAATTTATTAAAATTCAATATTTCGACGAGGCTGTTCGCCTATCTTCTTCTCGGAAAAATTCAAAACCTTCTAAGCTTGTTATCCGCGTGATGCGCGCACGAGAAGTGTTGTTTTCTATAGCATATGTTGGTGTGACCAGACCATTTTAATTTGAATTATTGTATCTTCAGGAATAAAATGCTAAATATATTTTTGACTATTTTTGTTTTAACTGTAGGTATGATTGTGGTATTTCTATTTTCCTATTGATGCTATTTTTATCATCGTAAGATGCCCAGCTCTCCAAAAATAATCTTGAGTGTTTATATAAACATATATTAATAGTATTTTTTTTTATATTTGGAAAATAGAGGAAAAGTAAACCATTAAGAACTACAGATTTTGAATTAATTTTGAGTCAGAACAGCAAGCTAATTCTGTATCAAATAGTATAGTTATGGAAATTTTAAGATTAATAAATATTTTTATTGAATTTAAATGTGTGAGGTTTTGTAATAAATAATTAGTTATATTATATTTTAAAAAAAAAGAAAAAAAAAGTAACACCAGCAAAGCATCGGCAGTTACGCGTCATAGGCTGGGTGAAAAAAGGAATAAGCGAAGAGAAAGTTTTATAGAGAAGAGCAAAGACAGAACCATGATAATAATTTTCCAAATATAAAATAAAGCTAATTAGAGAGAGAGAGGAGTATTTTTTTGCTCTATTTTCTTTCTTGATGAAAGAAGATAGATTTTTGTGAATTTTTTTTGGGGGGATTTTTTTTTATAAGCTTATTTTAAAGACAATCTAGTGTAAATGTGGAGGACACGATATAAGATAATATATTAAATTAGGAGGGATTAGAAAGGGCCGAAACTGCTGCTCAGGTCTTCATCTGAAGAGGCCCGCCTGAGTACCATCCTCTTTCCATCTGGTCTAACCTTTATGGTTTTCATCTGGTCTAACCTTTAAGGTTTTCATCCTTCCTAATTTAATATATTATCTTATATCGTGTCCTCCATATTTACACTAGATTGTCTTTAAAATAAGCTTATAAAAAAAATCAAAAAAAAAAATAACAAAAATCTATCTTCTTTCATCAAGAGAGAAAATAGAGCAAAAAAATACTTCTCTCTCTCTAATTAGCTTTATTTTATATTTGGAAAATTATTATCATGGTTCTGTCTTTGCTCTTCTCTTTAAAACTTTCTCTTCGCTTATTCCTTTTTTCACCCAGCCTATGACGCGTAACTGCCGATGCTTTGCTGGTGTTACTTATTTTTTTTTTTTAAAGAATATAATCTAACTAATTATTTATTAAAAAAATAATTTAAAAAACAAGCCTCACACATTTAAATTAAATAAAAAAAATTATGAATCTTAAAATTTTCATAACTATACTATATATATATATATATATATATATATATATGTTGTAACATATTCTTTATTATAACTAGTAAAGGTTTTTACTGGGGTGATGCACAGTACATCGTTCTGGTGAATAAATAAAGGGAGAGGTGCCTTTTCTGGTACAGGGGAATTCTATATACAGTTACGAGCGTCATGCGTTCTTAATAATTCTTCATCTCTGTCACCGTTTGCTTTTTTTTTTTTTGGAATGGCGCTCTCCTATTGGTTGGCTACGATCACGCCACCTTTGCCCCCCCCCCCCCACTCGCTTTTTGGTTTTTGCAACTATTGTGTTGGAGCGGGTCGCTCCTTAAATAACCTATTGTTAACAATACCTCATTATAGGTCCGAAAATATCGAAAGTATAGGTATGTAGCTTTTGTACTATTAAGGTGTATATATATATACACATACTTATGTACATATGTAAGTACTATTATCATTAGGGATATATATGACACATCTACATAAATGTAGATATAATACTATATACTCTACTAATATATTGCTATCGTTTATTTTTATTTCATACTTTATAGCAATTCTTTTGTCTATATGCATTTATATAAGGCGCCAATTTATAATTGTAACAAATAGTATTTGAATAAAAACATTCAATCGGGTAAAACACGGACGTTGCCCGGGTCATTCGGCTAGTATATGTATATAGGTGAATTAAAGATGAATATCACTAGGTGGCAATTGTGGCCGGGGAAATGATGGATTGGATGATGAACCAGCAAGTACTGGCTGATCGACTCACGACACTAATGAGCATCTCAATTTAAATCAGCCGGAAGCTAATGACTCCCCAGAGAAAGTTGCATAGTTGAACAGCTGCAACGGAGGTTTGACATAGTTGCATACTGTTGGCAATAATCGTAGTTGATCGCGTTTTGGGAAATAAATAACGTAATAAATTTTAATTGGATAGCACGGATATATAGCAAAAATAATTATTGGTTAGTATATTGTATTGTGTTATATGTCTATGTGTTATATATAGTTATAAAACGACACTTGAATTATATTGTATTATAAGTTACTTTATGTATTATTTTTACGAACGGAAAAATACGTCCAGGGTAGCCTAGTGGACATGGCATCTGCCCGGTGGGCGGAACATTGTGGGTTCGATTCCCATCCCTGGACACTTTTATTTTTCCGTTTATCATTACTCTTCATAATTCACCGTTTCATATCTCATCCAAAAAGGTTAGAAATAGTCAATATTTCACCTTGAAATAAATTTTGATTTTTCGTTGAAAAGAAACTCATGCGGTGTAACTTCAAGTGTTGTTTTGCAATCACAGGCCGCAGTGCATTATATTATATAGTTATCTTTATAACAATTTATAACTATTTGCATATGTACTTTCCTATCATTCTGTTAAGCTTAATATGTTAAATAGAAATATAGTACAAAAGTAAAATTCACTCATATTAGGTTGATTAATTAAGAAAAGACATCTACTAATTTCGAAACTGAAAGTTGTGCTGATGGCTTGCGCCATCTGTCGGAATAAATGTTAACTCTTCGTAGAGATTTTTATTATTATTTCAGAATATTACATTTGTTGATTTTTCAGAAAAGCTCTCAAGAACGAGCTGTTTTGGTCGTTGAGGTACAGCCTACACCACGCTGACCAGGGCCAACAGCCTGAAACACGTACGAAAGAGTATTTGGCCACTATATTCTGGGATAATTTAAAAAATTCTTCCGATAGATGGCGCAGGCCATCAACAACTTTCAGTTCCGCTATCAGAAGATGCTTTTTTTCTTAATGTTTCGTTTCATAATTAATATCATAGAAAAATTTACATATGAAAATAGATATGAATTGTTATACGAATAAATATATACACTTATCGACAAAACTTGAGCAAGTGGAAAGTCTTTGATATCGCCGGTCGACATTTTTTTTAAAGGAAACAGATACAGTTTTGTTCACACTTGGTTATCTCGTGTGTCGATCACTGTAATATCTTTCAGAGTTATTGTCTGAATCCTGATATACATGCTAAAAGGTACAACGTCCTTAAGTTTTGTCCATGAGTGTATCTTTCAGAGATATTGTCTGAATCTCGATATACATGCTGAAAGGTACAACTTCCTTAAGTTTTGTCCATGAGTTTATCTTTCAGAGTTATTGTCTGAATCCCGATATACATGCTAAAAGGTACAACTTCCTTAAGTTTTGTCCATGAGTGTAACTTTCAGAGTTATTGTCTGAATCCCGATATACATGCTAAAAGGTACAACTTCCTTAAGTTTTGTCCATGAGTGTATCTTTCAGAGTTATTGTCTGAATCCCGATATACATGCTAAAAGGTACAACTTCCTTAAGTTTTGTCCATGAGTGTATCTTTCAGAGTTATTGTCTGAATCCCGATATACATGCTAAAAGGTACAACTTCCTTAAGTTTTGTCCATGAGTGTATCTTTCAGAGATATTGTCTGAATCCCGATATACATGATAAAATGTTCAACTTTCTTAAGTTTTGTCCATCGGTGTAAATTGTAACATATGGACATATAACACGCTACAATAGAAATGCTATCCAACAATTATATTTCCTAAATATTTAAGCCATCTAAATAAATCCTAGTAAATACAAATAGATACTGGAAAGAACCGTAAATATGATCAAATTTAAAAAATAAAATCGAATTAAATATGGTACTCTTCAATGAATCCGAAAAAGTTTGTAAATACATAAATATACGTGAGAAACCGCCAATATTCCTCTATGTGTTGTGTATGAGAAGTATACCAAGAGATATCTTGAATTTCCTCTCTCTGAATAACATACATTTTAAACAAGAGTCTTTCTTCCAAAATTCTATAAATGATATTTACCGAAAATGTTAAGGTGAAAAAAACATCAGACTTCAAGGAATAAGTTTGTTTGTAGAAATTGTAATTCAAATCTCACCCGCTTTCGGGCAGAGAGCCCTTCAACAAGCCCTTGAACAGTAGAAAACACAATGATACAATGAATCGCCCCAGATACTATTTTACATAATTTCAACAACAACAACAACAATAGCCTTTATTGGGCACACGTGCCATACAGGATTCTCCCTGTAGAACCAAATAAATAAATAACAAATTAGCATCGTAATTATATACAAATATTGGGTATTGACCTCGACTAATTATCGAGTTGGATCCGGTGTCTGTGCTAAATATTTTGATTGAGCTGATTTCCAGTATTTATAAAAAGCGAATGCAAAGGGTCTGGATTTTACTACTTTTGCCATTAAAACATAAGGCGAATTGCTATTATAGCCGGTCTCTTGACGAAGAATTTCTCTTTCTTCTTCCATTGCCGTACAGTAGAACATGTAGTGTGGAAAATCGAGACTAAATTCACCGTTGCATAAGGTGCATTATTTTACATAATTTCATATAAATGTGTAAGAGAAAATATTTCCTACAGCATTTGTATGAAATTATGTAAAACAGTATCTGATTGTCTCGTGTCTTAACGACGATTTATTGTATCGTGTTTTCTCCTTTTTGAATTAAAATATTTGAGAAGAAACTTGAACTTTGGAAGCCTGATGTTTTCACACCTTAATATTTGTTGGAATAGCGATCAAAATATTGGCATGGAGCATTGGAGGATCGACCAATCAACGGCCGCGGCGGCGCTGCGGTCGACGTCAAGATATTTAGTCTTTGTCCCTCGCCTTCCTATATATACTTGCCTTTAAAATGTTGCTACTTTAACATCTTGTTTTAAGTTACTTTGTTTAATAAATAATCTTTTTATTCCTTGATTCAATCTCAAACTTCAACAATATTGATATAGAGGAGTATTTTATCGAGTTCACCGAGAAATGTTAGGGTAGGTCACCTCTCCCGTCAAAATAGACGTCAAAACCACGCCAAAACCATCTATTGACTGTCACCGTAAAGTAGCAGCCTCAGGTCGGTGACAAAGCCACAACACCAGCTGTGGCAAACTGAAAAGCGTCCACCTAGAGACCATGGTTTTGGGCTAATGGCCCTCGTCAGCCTAGGGCGGACTTTAATTCCATGAGATTCACAAAGGATCTAATGGAATCTTGAAAATTATATTTATTTTACTATCTGAGGTGATAATCTATTGATAAAAACGGTACAATTTGTCTCTTAAAAACTGTTGGACACCAGCCAGCGCCGCCACTCAAGTATAACACGTGACCGGAAGGATGATGTCGCCCCCCCCCCTCCTACTGACTGTAAAGTTTAGCCTAACGACGCTGTTGTTTGTTTACCTTCTACGGAGGATGTAACCTCTTTGTTTCCTCTCTTTCCCTTTTTAATCTTTATATAACCTATGCTTTAATAAATTAGTTAGTGCAAGGCTCTTGTCCTAAGTGTAACCAAGTACCTTGTCTACACCCCTACAAGAAAAGATTATGAGACTGATTGGAGCTGCCTGAGGATTGAACGGTAAGCCTATTTTTTGTTCTCTCTCCCCCCCTTCAGTGGACGCCATCTTATAGTGGAAGCTAACGAAAGTTTAACGGAAATTACCAAGCTAAATGGATTAAACTATTCCTCATGGAGCTTCCAAATTAAGCTCATTCTGATGGACAATGACTTATGGTCAATTGTTGACCCAGGCGAAGTCAAACCCGAGGGAGGGGATGTTGGTCTAATCAACAAATTTAATACGAGGCAGAATAAGGCTTTAGCAAAGATATGTCTCTCTATTGGTGAGGAGCAGCAAAACCATATCAGACATCTAAATTCCCCCAAAGAAGTTTGGGATGAATTACAAAGACTTTATGCACCCAGGGATAGCAAACACAGAATTCTCCAACTGCGTCGAAAGTTGTACTCCCAGAAATTCTGTCAACATGCGAACATGGATGCCTATTTGGGAAGCATAAATCTAATAGTGAGTGAACTCACAGGTGTAGGGGATAAAATTGAAGACGGTGATCTAAGCATGCTAATTCTTTGTGGAATGCCCGAGGACTGGGATAATGTTTTATCAACAATGTGTAACTTACCAGAGTCAGAGTTCACCAGTGCCAACATCAGACGTAAATTGTTAGCTGAGGCAGAGCGCCGGTATGCTACAACAAATGAAGGGATGGGTGCACTGTCAGTCAGGAACTCTAACAAGAAACAATTCCCTCATGAACATCAAGGTTCTAAAACTGTTAGAAAATGTTTCGGATGTGGGAAAACAGGGCATATTGCACGGGACTGTCTCAAACTGAAAAAGAATAACGGTAAACAACAGGAAAAGGGAGCGATACATCAACATCACGAAGCAAAGAACTTGAATGTGATGCATAATGCAGCAGTTGTATCAGAAGAGGATACGTGGGTAATTGACTCAGGTGTCACGCATCATATGACTCCGAACAGAAGGTATTTTTCCACGTTGAATGACGAGAATGTAGGACAAGTGACCACCATTGATGGTACATCACATTCAAACATAGGAAGAGGTAATGCTCAAGTAGATCTGATCAACAATTCTGGACAACTTAGAAGCATAGTTGCTCAGAATGCAATGTTCGTACCTGGGATCAGACATGGTGTACTCTCTGTTCTACAAATTGTGGAAAATGGTCATGAGGTTATCTTCGACAAGAAGGGATGTCATATCTACGACAATGATCATAACTTGATGATCAGAGCAGAGAAGAGAGGAAGGCTCTATCTCGTCAGGACTGCTCCGTCCAGATTTCCAGAATCAGGAGAATGTTCAAATTCCATTGCTCAAACCAACAATTTTCGTAAATTCCCACTAAATTTATGGCATCAGAGACTCATGCATATCAACTATGACACCATAGTAGACATGATGAAAAGAGAAGTTGTCATTGGTTTGAACTGTCAGGCTGGAAAACCTGATAAGTGCTCTGATTGTATGATTGGAAAATCGACAAAAAGGCCTTTCCTGAATTTGAGATCTACCAAGGAAACTCAGACACTAGCCCTTGTTCACTGTGATCTAATGGGGCCGTTCAACATTGAGAGCTGGAGTGGATCAAGATTTGTCTTGACCATCATTGATGACGCATCAAGATATACAAGGGTATATTTCCTCAAAAGGAAGGGCGATACTCTAGAAAAATTCAAGGAATGGATGAAAGAAGCTGAAAATCAGACGGGATTTTCTCTCAAGAGGATCCGTACAGATAACGGACTAGATTTCTGTTCATCTCCTTGGGATATTTTCACGAAGGCCCATGGTATATTACATGAACGCACCATGGTCTACACACCTGAACAGAATGGTGTCGCCGAACGCATGAATAGGACTTTGCTGAACTAAGTGAGGAGTACTGTGAACAGTTGCAATCTGCCAACCGCCTCTTGGGCAGAGCTCACCAACACAGCAGCATACTTGAGAAATCGTG
>CP092876.1:10849033-10901244 GCA_030710605.1 Cordylochernes scorpioides | reverse complement strand
GAAAATCGCAGCCAGGCTTCTGGAGGTAGCTGCAGCGCTCGACAGATGAAATACCTAATGACATTTCCATGGCACACCATGATCTCGTAGGAGTCTTGTTCCTGAGAAGGGTCTGCTCGATAGAAATACCTTCGGAAGGCCTCTTCGATCCTCACGCCGTCCTCATCGTACTGTTTCTGGGCGGGGTTCCATCCTGGCAAGGACGGTTCTGGAGGGAATGGGGCTCCTTCTCGGATAGACCCACACGTTTCAACTGGGACGTTGGGGAGATGTTTTGAGATGATTGAAGCTGTTTCACGAGCTCTCGTCAATGTTGAGACCACCATTCTCTTATAAGGAAGATCCATACTTCTTAAGGACGTTTTCCTAATATCTCGCATTGCTCTTTGCCAAGTGCCGTCAACGTCCGATTGGTGTCATCCTGTACTGTGGAATTGTACTGGCCATGTCTGATGAGTATAAGATGCCGGTTGACTGTGCTGATCTCAGGGCAGTCGCCTTTATGGCTGTCTTGCACGGCGATATCTCGGTTGTCCCAGTTGAAGTCCCATTTTTTGATGCTCGGCGGACACAGAATCTTCTTGGCATCAAGAGATGCGCACAGGGCGATGCCAGCGATCAGACCTCCGGATGATAAACAGATGGCAAATTTCCGTAACTTCCAAAAAGAGTAAAAGGCCATTGTTTTGTTTAGAGTGTATTCTTTTCTTGTTTTATTAATTCAAAGTATTATTATTCACGCTTGCTATACGCGTCAATTTTTATTCTGAAAAACAAAATGTGATTTTTATAATCCGTTGCTGGGAGAAATTGATTGGAGAGAAAATAATCATCATTATCATGATTTTGCCAAATATTTTCTCCGTGAATAATTCAACATATTTTTGTATCTTATAGACGATTTGGGGTGAAGGATAGCATAGATTTTCTGATTACATATTTAAATATAAAGCTAATAGAGAGAGAGATATTCTACGAGTTGTTTTTAATAATGATTAGTATTTAGATTTTTTAATTGTGATTATATACATATTCTATAGTGCCATTGTGAAAAATAAATAAGATAATTATTTTTCAGGTTGAAATTCCCAAAAAGAAAATGCCTGGATACGAGTTATTTGTATGGATTTAAAATTGTTTCTTAGAAAAATGTTCGAAGAAATTTGTTGCTTGGCCATTATATTCCAAAACTTTGATGTTCAGAGGAACTACGTCAGTAGCCGCCATATTAAACCTAGCCAGAGTTAGTGGCGCTGACTTCAAGTTAATTATTGAGATCTCCTTTGTTAAAGTATCTCTCAATCCTTTGCTCCAAATTTACGGTGGATTAAAGATCGCATCCGACAAACATAAAATAGGAACGATTTGAGAACTACAAGTTTTCAAACTAGATTTTTTACAAATTTAGTATTTTATCCATCGCTATACATAAATGCACACGCTTTTCTGCGGTACAACTACTACAATAGGAAGGATACAGAGAAGATTAGCATGGCCCCTGCGCAAGGATGACACGCAAAATCGTGAAGCGTTCCATATATATAATGGTGCGGTTGGAGATTGGTAACGTTTTCATCGCCAATTCCAAATATTTGTGCATTATTCATTATGATGAGAGGTGTAGTAAATTGAGAGTTTAGAGTATTGAGCGCATTTTAGTTGTGTATATACAAGTATACACTCAGGGGTAAACTTAACGAAGTAGAAAGTCTTTGATGTCGTCTGTCTCCTGTATTTTTTTAAGGAGACAGAGACAATTTAGTTCACACTTGGTTATATCGTGTATCTTCAATAAAGGTCACGGTGTATCAAATAGTTATTGTCACTGAGTTATTGTTTGAATCCCGATTACATGATAAAAGGTACAATACCTTTCAATTTTGTCCATGATTGTACCGTGAACTGACAGAGTAAGTAACCAAGATGTTCTAAAAATGATCGAGGAGGGATATGGCCTACTGGAGATGATTGAAAGGTGGAGTATGTTTGGACATGTTGTTTGTCTCTCTGAGTGGATGAAGGTATTATTGGAGGGATGTATGGGGCATACCGGGGAGATGAAGGCTCAGAATGGAGTCCATGGACAATTTCGGGAAGAGAGACTCGATTGTGTCATCAACAGACTAGCCTTAGAAAGGAAGCTCTGAGAGGACAGGACTACTGCCAGCCACCAACCTATGGCTGGTTGAGGAGATATAGATAGACCCTACGATACCATCAACAGACTAGCCATAGAAAGGAAGCTCTGAGAGGACAGGACTACTGCCAGCCACCAACCTATGGCTGGTTGAGGAGATATAGATAGACCCTACGATACCATCAACAGACTAGCCATAGAAAGGAAGCTCTGAGAGGACAGGAATACTGCCAGCCACCAACCTATGGCTGGTTGAGGAGAAATAGATAGACCCTACGATACACCATCAACAGACTAGCCATTGAAAGGAAGCTCTGAGAGGACAGGAATACTGCCAGCCACCAACCTATGGCTGGTTGAGGAGATATAGATAGACCCTACGATACCATCAACAGACTAGCCATAGAAAGGAAGCTCTGAGAGGACAGGAATACTGCCAGCCACCAACCTATGGCTGGTTGAGGAGATATAGATAGACCCTACGATACCATCAACAGACTAGCCATAGAAAGGAAGCTCTGAGAGGACAGGAATACTGCCAGCCACCAACCTATGGCTGGTTGAGGAGAAATAGATAGACCCTACGATACACCATCAACAGACTAGCCATTGAAAGGAAGCTCTGAGAGGACAGGAATACTGCCAGCCACCAACCTATGGCTGGTTGAGGAGATATAGATAGACCCTACGATACCATCAACAGACTAGCCATAGAAAGGAAGCTCTGAGAGGACAGGAATACTGCCAGCCACCAACCTATGGCTGGTTGAGGAGATATAGATAGACCCTACGATACCATCAACAGACTAGCCATAGAAAGGAAGCTCTGAGAGGACAGGAATACTTCCAGCCTCCAACCTATGGCTGGTTGAGGAGATATAGATAGACCCTACGATACCATCAACAGACTAGCCTTAGAAAGGAAGTAGCACTGAGAGGACAGGAATACTGCCAGCCACCAACCTATGGCTGGTTGAGGAGATATAGATAGATCCTACGATACCATCAACAGACTAGCCATAGAAAGGAAGTAGCTCTGAGAGGACAGGAATACTGCCAGCCACCAACCTATGGCTGGTTGAGGAGATATAGATAGACCCTACGATACCATCAACAGACTAGCCATAGAAAGGAAGCTCTGAGAGGACAGGAATACTGCCAGCCACCAACCTATGGCTGGTTGAGGAGATATAGATAGACCCTACGATACCATCAACAGACTAGCCTTAGAAAGGAAGTAGCTCTGAGAGGACAGGAATACTGCCAGCCACCAACCTATGGCTGGTTGAGGAGATATAGATAGACCCTACGATACCATCAACAGACTAGCCTTAGAAAGGAAGTAGCTCTGAGAGGACAGAATACTGCCAGCCACCAACCTATGGCTGGTTGAGGAGATATAGATAGACCCTACGATACCATCAACAGACTAGCCTTAGAAAGGAAGTAGCTCTGAGAGGACAGGAATACTGCCAGCCACCAACCTATGGCTGGTTGAGGAGATATAGATAGACCCTACGATACCATCAACAGACTAGCCTTAGAAAGGAAGTAGCTCTGAGAGGACAGGAATACTGCCAGCCACCAACCTATGGCTGGTTGAGGAGATATAGATATACCCTACGATACCATCAACAGACTAGCCTTAGAAAGGAAGTAGCTCTGAGAGGACAGGAATACTGCCAGCCACCAACCTATGGCTGGTTGAGGAGATATAGATAGACCCTACGATACCATCAACAGACTAGCCTTAGAAAGGAAGAGCTCTGAGAGGACAGGAATACTGCCAGCCACCAACCTATGGCTGGTTGAGGAGATATAGATAGACCCTACGATACCATCAACAGACTAGCCATAGAAAGGAAGTAGCTCTGAGAGGACAGGAATACTGCCAGCCACCAACCTATGGCTGGTTGAGGAGATATAGATATACCCTACGATACCATCAACAGACTAGCCATAGAAAAGAAGCTCTGAGAGGACAGGAATACTGCCAGCCATTAACCTATGACTGGTTGAGAAGAAATAGTGACATGGGCTCTATTTTTCACTACGCATAATGGTTATAAAGCAAGCAACTTTGTCAACAAGCTTTATTAGACAGTCCTTAAAGCTGACAGATATGTTGGAAGGTGTTGGCTAGGTGTTTGACGTCAGCATGTTGGAAGGCAGGAAGCCGGAGTCGCCGATGCCGTGGCAGATGACGCGTCCTGACGGCTTGATACAGAGCCAGGTGATGCTGCAGTGATGGAGGGAAAACCTCAGCCAGGCTTCAGGCCGCAGCTGCAGCGCTCGACAGATGAAATACCTGATGACGTTAGCATGACAGATAAAGATCTCGTAGGAATCTTTCTTTTGCGATGGATCGGCTCTGAAGAAATGTTTGCGGAAAGCAGCTTCGATCCTTGCACCATCTTCGTAGAAGAGATTAGGCGGAGGTTTCCATCTGCTGATGGGAGGTTCAGGCTGGATCGGTGCACCCTCATGGATGAACTGACAGGACTCGACCTGGACCCCGGGCAGATGTTTCGACACGATAAACGCTGTTTCACGGGCACGCGTCAGCGTCGACACCACAATCCTCTCATATGGATAACCAAGTTCTTGAAGACGTTGACCAAGTTTCTCACATTGTTCACGTCCCAAGGGTGTCAACTTACGTTCAATCTCTTTCTTAGAACCCATGTTATACTGGCCGTGTCGTATAAGTAGAATATGACGACAGGCTGTTGAGAATTCACAATCTTCTCCTTTTTCTTTAGGTTTCTTCCTGGAATGATGATCCCTTTTGTCCCAGTTGTAGTCCCACTTCTTGCAGTCGGTGTCCCCGGCTTGTTTGGTGACATCCAAACAGCCAAATGTGAAAGCTGTCGCGAACCCAGCAGAGCATACGCAGACAGTGAGCCGTCTCAAGTTACGGCTGAAGAATCCCATTGCAGATATGTGTAACAGTAGATTCTTGAATTTTACAGATTTTTTACATCTTAAGCCTCACAGATTGAAATAAGCTCTTCCCGCGTAGTAAGGTAAGGAATTATAGCCAGCCAAACACGTGCTTCCACTTTAAAAAATAACCTTAAGTTTGTTTCAATATACCATTTTATACAAAAGTATTATAATTTTAAATATTTCCTAGTTTTTTTTGTTTTATAACCGTTTTTATAGGCAAAATATTCTCATTTACAATAATTAATTTTAAAATGCAATTTCAACTGCTTTTTACTTAATTTCAAATATTTGAAATGTATATTGATATTTTATACTAAATATTTCAAATATTTCTTGCGTAAAAATTATAAAACTGTTATAGAAATGTTATTTTTATTTGAAATAAAATATATTTTTTAAAATATAAACAATTAATTTCTTATAAAATATCATTTTAACTTGTAAGATCATGTTAACAACATATTTTTTAAATAAACAAAACATAACGTGGTCAAATTCTTTTATTTATTTAAATTTATAATGATATAAGTGTTATATATTTTTGACTTATAGGTTTTTAACTTTTAATTAGACAATTTTAATTTATATTTAGACATTTTTTATTTCAATTTTCTATTTAAAAAAAAGACTATTTGTCTAAATTAAAATGAAAAATGTCTAAATTAAAATGAAAAATGTCTAAATAAAAATGAAAATATCTAAATAAAAATGAAAGTGTCTAATTAAAAGTTAAAAACCTATATATCATTATGCATTTAAATATTTTATAGGATTATTTTATGATGCATTAGCGCGCCATTTGTTATCAAAATTAGAAACTATTATAGACGTGTATGATTCTATGTTAAAAAATAAAAGAATCATACACGTCTATATTCTAATTTTGATAAAAGATTATTTTAATGATGACATTAAAATTGTTTGATTTTTACACCAACTCTACAAACAATCTTTTTAAAATTATCATGTATTGTATTTATTTTCTAAAACAAGTTAAATATTTGTCAAACGAATATTGTTTTTTAAAATAATGTCTTCTATTTAAAATATGTTTTCTCTATATAGATTTACTTTATAGAATAGAACCGTTTTTCAAAATGGTTGATATGATTTTTTGTTTGAATGCTTATATAGAAATTTTTATTGCTGTTGTAAAATTACCTAACAAAACTTCATTAAAAAGGAATTTAATTAAATTATATATATGATGATATTTGAAATGGGTTAATAAATATAGGCAGTTAACGAACCAAATAGATAGATAAATCAGCGATTTTATATGTTAGATAGTGTGGATTATAATTGTGTTTATGTTTCTAAAAAAACCTTTATGGCGTAAATAAGTTAAATATAAACTTATATATATTTATTCTATATAAAAATATCTCTATTTAATGATATTATATTTTTATGTTCTGGAATTTTCCAATATTATATAATGGCTTTTATTTTCTATTTTCAGTTATAGATTACAAAAAATACAACCTCTAAATATTTAAATAAACAAATCTATAAATTATATACACTGGTCCGCAAAATTAAAGGAACAACATATTTTTTCATTTATCTCAAATTTTATTGAACATTTATCAACGAAATTTTATACACAAATTTATTATTCCATTATTGATTAGAATACCCGAAATCAAAGAATTCTAACACGTATTTTATGCAAATTAGCCGGTCAAGCAATGATCTTCTTGCAGTCAGTGCATAAATATCTTGGATATTGTTGTTAATATGGGGTGTGATCGCCTTTAACTGATAGACAGGCTCTACATCGGTGACCCATACTAAGAATTAGGGAGTTTATCAGCTCCTGTGGAATCAACGCCCACTCTTGTGTTAAGGCTGTTTCTAGCTCATGAGTGTTTCTAGGAGGGGGTTGGAGGGATGAGATCCGCCGTCCTAGGTTGTCCCATACATGCTCAATGGGATTTAGGTCTGGGGATCGAGCTGGCCAATTCATCCGAGCAATTGCATGGTTTTGGAGAAAAGTGTCGACCACACCAGCCCTATGTGGACGGGCATTATCATCCATTAGAAGAAAGTTTTCTCCCATTTCCAATGCTTGAGGCATCACATATGGTGCCAAGATCTCGTCCCGATACCTCTGTCCAGTCATGGTTCCTTGCCGAAAAATATGGAGTGCTGTGCGACCGCCCAAGAAGATTCCAGCCCAGACCATAAAACCTTGGCTTCTG
Source organism: Cordylochernes scorpioides (assembly GCA_030710605.1). Classification (NCBI taxonomy): domain Eukaryota; kingdom Metazoa; phylum Arthropoda; class Arachnida; order Pseudoscorpiones; family Chernetidae; genus Cordylochernes; species Cordylochernes scorpioides. The sequence goes on along the minus strand of CP092876.1, from coordinate 10,893,954 downwards.
TAGGGATCCCTTTCAACCACATTCCGGGGATTATTTCTGGTTCCTACCTCTCTCCAGACAAAGACACGACGAGAATCGCTGTTTAGAGAGAATCTGGACTCATCAGTGAACATTACACGCCTCCATTCATATGGATTCCAGGCGACATGTTGTCTACACCAAAGTTTCCTTGCTCTCTTTTGAGGTGGTGTCAATGGCACACAAATTATGGGTCGTCGAGCATAGAGGCCCTTCTTGTGAAGCCTTCTGCGTATTGTATCAGTTGATACTAAGACTCCTGTAGCTGCATTGAGGTCACTTCGTAGTTGCGATGCTGTCATTCTTCTATTGCGACGCACAAGGAGACTCAAATAACGGTCTTGATTTAACGTTGTGACCCTTGGCCGTCCTTGTCCGGGTGTTCTGGCAACATTAGCTGTCGTTTGAAATTTTTTCCAAAGCCTTGAGACAACGTTTCTTGTCACTCCAAGCCATCTTGCTACTTCTGCCTGTGATTGGCCTGTTTCCATCCTTCCAATAGCTTGCCTTTTTTTTTTTCTTGTGATAAATGTTGCCTATAAGCCATGAAAACTTTAAAAAACAAAAAAGTTCAATAAAAATCTAGTGGAGCGTAAAATTAGGACGATTTGAGAAAGACTCAAGCACGTGCTGGAGGCGGAGTCAACGTAGACGATGGTATTTTGCATATTGGGAACAACTTTATTTGTTTTTCTGTTTTACATACTCTCTTAATTCGTGGAAGCTTCTGAATATACCAAAAATTGATATATATCCCTTAATATAACTTTTCTTTTTCTTAAACATGTGTTGTTCCTTTAATTTTGCTGACCAGTGTATATATATTTTTCCAATACCTCTTCTCTATTTAACTTGCTTCCATGTCTGTTTATCCACAAATCTTGTTATCAGTTTATAATATACTCACAGAGCATAAAAATGACAAAAACTATAACAAGAATTAGAACAAAACACTATAAAGGAATGACAATACATCCAGATGGCACAATAACCTATAGGACATGCAACAACTGTCCTGGTGTGGAACTAACACCTACTCACATATTCTCATTTGCAGAAAATTGACATGGACCCAGAGCAGCAGCTTTACACACCCAAGATAGTGGACATTGCTGCTGCTGTGATAGAGATGTATGGAGACATCTAAGGCTCTTCTTCGGACACGACAACAACAACAACAACAGAGCATACCTAGAAGTCTTATATTTGATGCATTTGCTCAAACCAGATGACAATACAAGTTGACATAATTCCAGTCTTCTAAGTGGTCAGGAATGGGCAAATTTCTATGTTTTCAAATTCTGTGATCTCAATGTTTAATAAACTTCCAGACAGACAGTGTTGTAATACCACCACGAGATGGTGACGAGAGATGACAACATATTTACATACTCCCTCCAACAATAGACGCTAGCTTGGCGCAGCATTTGATTTTAAATAATCATGATTACAAATTAAATAAATTTATAATTAATAAAAATAGGTTTAAACAAATACTTTTGAATTAAAAAAATTACAAATAAACAGAAAATAAATATTTCATCTATCACTTTTGAACAATTAAATTTATAGGAGTCGAAATTAAAGGGACGATCATCGTATGTTGAGTGAAGAGGTAAAATATTTAGTGAAACATAAAAACACTTGTGAAATCGTACTGTGTTGTATATATATTAATTACAGAGGGTGTTCACACTTATAGGAAACAAGTTTTATTATAAAATATTAAAAATTAACACCATATTTGAAATTTTTCAATTGTTCTATTTGAAAGCCTTTTTGTTTATTTACAGAACGGCACCTGATTTTCCACAATAGCAGACACTTTCTGATCATGGTCATACTCAAAAGATCCCATTCTTCCTTTACCACTTTCCAGAGCTAATCTTACCTATTTGGACATAATTAAAATATGCCAACAAAATGATATCAACATTTCTAAAAAAAGGTATTTATAATATTATTCACGACAAAAATATCAAGTTTTTATTCAAAGCACCTACGGAGAAATGGACAAAAGATTATCACCCTATATCTGTGAGAAATCCTGCAACTGTCAAAAAAGTGAAAAATATATTACAAAAGAAAATCCTATACCGCAAAGAGATATAGCCAAATTAATAGGAACATCAGTGTCAACAATAAATAAAATAATAAATAAAGGTTTAGGCCTAAAAGCTACAAAAAAAAAACATGCGGTTCACAAATTGTTTCAGAGCATATTCGTCAGCGACACACTATCAGCAGATATTTTTATGAAAATTTCTTGGCTGCTGATAGATGGAAATTTATTGTTACATATGACGAAGCATGGGTATATTTAACTGATTGCGACAGAAAAAGAGCTATATACTATCAAAAAAGGGTGGGAAAATCTAGGCCAATTTGGGTGAAGGAATGTGCCGAAAGTTACCCCAAAGGATTTATGGTGGCATGCGGTATATCATATGAAGGAAAATTAAAAATAAGAAAAGTTGAAAGAAATGCCAAAATAAACTCGGAGTACTATCAAAACAACATTTTAGAACCTATATTTTTAAATGATATTCCCTCTATCTTTGGAAAACAGAGCAACAAAGTCTGGTTTCACCATGATAACGCCACAAGTCATACCTCATCTTCAACCCAAGCTTATTTGGAAGATCTAAGGCAAAGAACAGGAATCAACACTATTCCAAAGAACAGAACCCCTGTAAAATCTCCTGATTTAGCCACGATGGATTTTTGCATTTTTGGATGCCTTAAAAGAGCACTTGGAAAGAGACACCCTAGGACAATTGAAGGTCTCTGGAAAGTGGTAAAGGAAGAATGAGATCTTTTGAGTATGACCATGATCAAAAAGAGTCTGCTATCGTGGAAAATCAGGTGCCGTTCTGTAAATAAACAAAAAGGCTTTCAAATAGAACATTTGAAAATTTTCAAATATGGTGTTAATTTTAAATATTTTATAATAAAACTTGTTTCCCCTATAAGTGTGAACACCCTCTGTAATTGTTGCCACAGAGGGTGTGTGTAAGCTCACAGGTAAATAGGCGCTAACCGAAAGAAAAAAAAGTTCCTTTGTTTAATATTAGTTTTATATTTTGTTCTCTTTCTTGTAGATCAATAAATATAATGTTTGATTCTTGGAATCAGTTTCATTAATAATTCTAAGCAAAGTCAACATACCGGGATAAGGTGCATATATTAAAAAATAAAAAGGCATCTCCTTATCATGCAACTGAAAGTTACTGTTGACCATCAGTAACTTTCAGTTGCACAATAAGGAGATGCCTTTTTCCTCCTTAATTTATACACCTTATACCAGTAAAATTTCACATTTGTACTATTTTTTCACAATAGTTTTTATGTTTCACTAAATATTTTATCTCTTCGCTCAATATACGATGATCGTCTAGGATGGGATAAGGAGATGCCTTTTTCTTTCTTAATAAAAACTCTTGATAATTTATATTGAATCGTACTTGAAATATTAATGCAAATAATATTATAATCGAGTTAAATAAATTAAAATATTTGCAGAGTTTCTTTATTAAGGTATCGGGAGGCAAGCTTTCACGCGGTCGCGAAACCATTTGTGAAACTATTTAAAAACAAACTTAAGTTAATTCAGTTATCGAGAGATCCGCATAAACTACATATAAACATACCTATAAACATATTTACGATATATATGTATATAAGAACTGATTTGCATAAGCAAATATTCTTCAATGGTTAAAGAAAAGAGGAAACCATTCAAACAAACTTAACATTCACTTAGGTCAGTTGTGGAGAGATTTATATTGAATGGAGAAATTTATATTGAATAACATTCAGTTCGAAATGATTTCATTAATTTGGAATAGCAGTTTATAATGACTAGAGGAATATGGAGTCGGTGGATGATTGATAGAATTCATCGATTTTGGACAGACACGACCTGGGATCGAATCCCACATGAAGCACTTTTTCTGAATTGAAAAATGCTCCAAAGTCCCCCGATTCTTGAAAAAGTCCAATCCCATCAGTCCAAACTAAAAACATATATTTACGATATTATATGTATATAAGAATGATTTGCATAAGCCAATCTTATTTATTTTATTTGTGTAAAATTTCAACGATAGATGGCAATAAAATTTAAATTACTAATAAGCCAATCTCCCCAAATGATAAAAGAGGCAATAAAGCTATTTGTAAAACCATTTAAAACAAACTTAGCCTTCATTTAATTCAGTTATCGAGAGATCCGCAGAAAGTAAACTACATATAACCTATAAACATATTTACGTTATTATATGTATATAAGAACTGATTTGCATAAGCAAATATTCTAACATAATAAAGGGGCAGTAGAAAGAGATATCTGTGAAACCATTTAAAGACAAACTTATTCTTCAGTTGTGGAGAGATCCGCAGAAAGTAAACTACATATAACCTAACAACATATTTACGATATTGTATGCATATAAGAATAATTTGCATAAGCAAATCTCCTCAAATGATAAAAGAGGAAATAAAGCTCTTTGTGAAGCCATTTAAAAACAAACTTGACTTAATTCATTTATCGAGAGATCCGCATAAAGTAAACTACATATAAACATACCTATAAACATATTTACGATATATATGTATATAAGAACTGATTTGCATAAGCAAATATTCTCCAATGGTTAAAGAAAGGATGAAACCATTCAAACAAACTTAACATTCACTTAGGTCAGTTGTGGAGAGATTGGACGAGGGCAATCCAGTTTGGAGTTGTAAACGGTTTGAGGAAAGAAATGGGAGTTCCATTCGGATTTATGGAATCCTCGGGCCATAAAACATCGATTACGTTCCCATCGGCACTAATGGACGGACCATGTGTGAGAGACATCCTCTGGCGGGTTATAGGTTTTTCTATCTCTTTGTTTGGTTTACACACTTCGATTTTTTTCTCAAATCCACTTATAGTAAGTATACGTGGATCTATAGGAGTATGGAAAGAGAATAAGATGTTTTGACAGAGAGGATTATGGGGAGACTTGTTCTCAAGGTGTTCAGAAAAAAGAATTGGATAGGATATACATTCATTAAAAAAAATTAAGGAAGTGGAAGTCTTTGATCGTCTTATTTTTGAAGGAGACAGAGGCTGTTCACACTTTGTTATCTCGTTAGTCTTTAATAAAGGTTACTGTAAAATCTTTCAGAGTTATTGTCTGAATTGTTGAAATATCTCTACAAGTACATTTTCTACATGTGGCATATATGTATCTTTCAAAAGAGAGGGTCACCTCTCCCTTTAAAACAATGCAGTATTTATCACTACAGTAAAATATATATCAAGGTGGTGATAAAGATTAAGCCACAACACCAGTTTAAGCAAATTCAGACAAAAAAGCCAAAAAACCTATATACCATGGTTTCGGGCTATTGTCTTTATCAGTACAGGGACGGCTTCGGTTTCATAACATCCTACGAGACGGTCGGATTCACCAAACAGGTGTGTGAAGTGGCAGGCGCCGATTTTCAGGAAAGATGACAACATAAAGTTGTGGGAGGGTGATATTCATGTAAGGCACCTCTCCCTTCATAAATACACTCATTGTTTCCTGAGAGGTCTCTTCTAGATAATCTCCTATTTCAGCTCAGACAATCCCAACTTTAAACCAATGTGAGTGTGTGTATATATAGTTTTCTCTTAATATTTAGTAGATGTGTATTGAAAAAAAAAGACAACAAAAAGACTTCAATAAGGAACACTCGTCACATATACAAGTAGATACTTGTAGATTCTCCCAGATACAGAAGTAAACAGTTATCTACAGAAAGTGGATATTAACATCGACCTTTCTTCAAGTTGGATCTATCATCTGTGTTACGTCTATTGTCTGTGCTGTTTTCCAGAATTTGTGAAAAGCTAAGAAATTGGGTTTGTTTTTTCACAACTTTTACCATTATAACATATGGCGAATTGTTTTCATAACCAATCTTTTGACATAGGATTTCTCTCTCTTCCTCCAGTGCGGGACAATAAAACATGTGTCATGGCTGAATTCACTGTTACACAGAGTATACTTTAAGTTCTTAGATTTCAATAATAAAACGTGATTATGTTTATAAATAATGATATTTTGTGTTATTGAGGAACAATCCTCAAGACATCTACTGATCGATTGCTCAGCATTTCAAGATTATAGAATGAAGAATGAACTAGTTGTTTGTGAACTTAACGATTTGATTTCCGATAAAAAATCATATTTAAAGTTTAATTCATTTTGTAAATACATTCTAAACTTTCTACAAAATCTGGATCTCTAATGTTTTCATGCGTTGAATAATGTAAATAACTTATGTAAATAAACTTTTCTCCTTGTTTGGCACAAGTATCCCTTGAGGGATATAGCGCTTTGGAAATAAAATAATTGATAATTGACAAAAAAGAATTCTCACTTGGGAAACACTTCGCCTTTACAGTCATTGGGATATCATTGTTGTGGTAAGTTTCCATAGTAGTTGATGTGAGGGTTGGAAAACATTGAAGTAATAGTTCATGTAACACAGAAGTTACAGTAAATATAAATATAAATATATAGGTATATTTTTTATATAATACCTATATAAGATATGAAATAACAGAGCCATATACACACAATATAATGCACTGCGGCCTGTGATTGTAAAACGACACTTGAAGTTACACCGCATGAGTTTCTTTTCAACGAAAAATCGAAATTTATTTCAAGGTGAAATATTGACTATTTCTAACCTTTTTAGATGAAGTATGAAATATATACTTCATCCAAAAAGGTTAGAAATAGTCAATATTTCACCTTGAAATAAATTTCGATTTTTCGTTGAAAAGAAACTCATGCGGTGTAACTTCAAGTGTCGTTTTACATATACACACAGTCCTAGGGGGAAAATAAACAAATAAATAATTAAGAGTAAATAAATGTTGCTGATGATTCGCGCCATCTATCGAAATAAATAGGAACTAATCGTCAATCTTTCGATAAAACAATCCCTTGAATCAATATTAAAATAAGAACATTAAGCCTCCAGGGAAAAGTTTCTTTTTAAAATATATTTTTTATTTTTATTATTATTTAAAGCTAAAGATTAAAATATATATATATATATATATATATGTGGCAATATAGTGATAATAATGTGGTGAGGAGAGAAATAATCACACGACGAGTTGGTAGAAGAATAACCCAGGCAGCCAGCGAGAGAGACGGGAGCGCGACCCGCACCGCCAGGCGGCCGGCCGTTTGTGTAACCACCCCCCGACTATCCAAAAATAGACCTGAGGTTCCAAGAAAAGGCCCTGCGGTCGCCCCCTTGGAATGTGACTGTTGGTGTCCCAAATGACCGTACTTTAGCTGCGTTCTCTCTCTCGTTGACTGTAGGTTTACTTTATTATTCCTGGAAGAGCATATATTATGACATATATATTTTAAAAAGAGAGAGAGAAAATTTTCCCTGAAGGCTTAATGTTCTTATTTTAATAATCGTCAATCTATAGCAAATTCGGAATATTAGCCAATAAATTATAGATAAATCAAAGCAACCACATACGCGGTTCAGGGTGTTTGGTCTCCGTTAGTAGAATGTATCTTAACGACCAAACAAAGTGGTCCTAGAGACTTCCTGGTGAATCAAGAAAGAGGTATTTAAGACCAAAATGCATCAACATGCTGAATCGTATGGGTAAAAAAGGACAAAGAAGGATATGGACGCCTACGTGAGCATATACAAATAACAATTCTTTCAATTATTTTTTAAATATCATTTTAATATTGTAAACAATAGTATTTGTGATTATATAAAAGGGCGTACCTGGATCTGTAAAGAAAAAAAATTTTTTTTTCTTAAAATATTTCGAGAGATTGCTCCCTCTTTATCAATTTATTGCACAGTAATTGATAAAGAGGGAGCAATCTCTCGAAATATTTTAAGAAAAAAATTTTTTTTTTCTATACAGATCCAGGTACGCCCTTTTATATAATCTTAATTAATGGATCGCCTTTTGACTCAAATAGTATTTGTGTTATATTATCGATGGCAAGTAGGATCTAGGAGAGACAAGCAGGTGCCACAAGATGATAGTTCTCGTCGTCTTTGGGTTCCGGGCTAATTGGCCTATCAAGTAAGGTCTTCTAGCCCCAACATGGCTGCAGAACGCGGACTGGTGGCAAGGGATCCTAAGATCTGGCTGTGGAGGTGTCATCGCAGGGGTGGAGGAAGCTTGGAGAAGTCAGGGAAACAGCGCCTTGATGCAGTGAGAAGCAGGGATGTAGTCCAGTTGAGGAGGCAGGAGGTCCTGGAAGCCTAGAACGAAGATGATAGTTCTTTATTTGTTCTGACTTATATATACACTAGCCGAATGACCCGGGCAACGCCCGTGTTTTACCCGATTGAATGTTTTTATTCAAATACTATTTGTTACAATTATAAATTGGCGCCTCAAATAAATGCATATATTAGTTAATAACTATAGCCTATGTGCTTTATCTGTCTATGTACTGTTGGCTTCCGTAGGCGTCTCTTACTGGGAAAAAGAAAGAGAGGATTCCATTTAGTTATTAACTAATATATGCATTTATCTAAGGAGCGACCCGCTCCAACACAATAGTTACAAAAACGAAAAAGCGAGTGGGGGAGGCATGATGGGGGGGGGAAGTCAAAGGTGGCGTTATCGTAGCCAACCAAATATTCCAAAAAAAAAAAAAAAGCAAACGGTGACAGAGTTGATTAGGAGATGAGGAATGACGCTCGTAACTGTATATAGAATGTAATGATGATGATAAATAACTACACAACAAGTCAATGACAACAATACTCTGTTGTCAATACATAATAATTTGCCTGTTGAAGATCAATATTTAATCGAAAGCTTGCAAAACCTCAAATAATAATTAAAAAAAAAAAACTTTTTCTCCAAAATTATAATTTTTTCCTTATTTAAAAACTAGGTAGAAATAAAATAGAAAACATAAGAAGCATTTCATATAAACAAGATAAAATTATGAAAAAAGGGACATCTCCTTATCGTGCAACTGAAAGTTGCTGATGGCTTGCTCCATCTATCGAAATAAATATTAATTATTCTCGTTGATTTTTAATTATTTTTTTTTAATTAAAAATCAATGCGAATAATTAATATTTATATCGATAGATGGCGCAAGCCATCAGAAACTTTCAGTTGCACGATAAGGAGATGTCCCTTTTTTTTCCATAATTTATGCACCTTATCTCAGTACAATGTCACATTTGTACTATCTTTTCAAGATAAAAATAATTATATAAAATATAGGCGTACCTATATCTGTGAAAAAGAAAAACAATATTTTTGTTTACAATACGCGTTTCGGGCTTTGAGGCCTCGTCAGTGTAGTGCAGGCAGATATAAAATATAAAAAGAAGCTATTTAATGAAAATGTAGGGGAGTTATTTCCCCAAGGCCACGTGGTTGAAGAATGCCGGAGAATTAGTAGTGTAAATAAAGGAAGACGGAGTAAGAGAGTTAATGAGGACATTTGTCAGGGAAGATTAGACCAGGAAGACATCAAATGGTTCAGTCGCCATCTTTCTTTCTCGTAACATGTCCTTTCCCAGTTGTCCCCCAGATATGCAACTTTATTGTGTGTCACTTAAGAGATCTTTTCCTTAATGTAGAATCACTTAATTTGTTATAAAAGAAAAACTTGTAATTAAAAATCATGATTGAATAAGATTTGGAGAAAATTCTATCTTCTCTGGGTTTTTTTTTTTTTGCTTATCCCTAATACACGTGGTACAGGCCATGATAATCATGATGGGTAGAAGTAGGCGACTGCTTTTTTTTTACTGTAAGTACACCATATATCTACATATGTGAAAAGAAGTTCGATTTTGCACTTACAAATTTGCCAGAGTCCCGTTTGGTTACTTGCACTCGCTGGTGGGGTTGGACTTTTGAAAGAATCGAGGGCCATTGGAGCATTTTTTTTTAATCAGAAAAAAAGTGTCCAATGCGGGAATCGAACCCGGGTTGTAGCGGTCGAAAACAACGGTTTAGACCATCCTTCCACCGACCCCATCTTCTCTGTGGGTCATCTTCTTCTTAAATAAAGGAGTGTATATAGCTAACCATGTTACTATTGGTATCTTTTATAAAGAGTGGATTGAAAGATTGGGATTGAAACTGCTTTATTATACAATGTCCATATAAGATTATATAAGTTTAAATACAAAATTGAATAAATATGAATAAAATTATATACAGTTAAGCCTGTCTATAGCTCCATCTCTTTGGACTCACTAAAATAGGATGCTATAGAGAAGGGGGTGCTATAGACAGGTCACTTTTTTTTCTCAAAATATTTCGAGAGATTGCTTCCTCTTTATCAATTTATTGCACAATAAACTTAATTTTACAAATTCCTGTAGATCACATGAAAACAACTTTGTCATTGGTCAAAAAAACAGATCAGATACACCCATTTATACAAACCTAATTGATGGATCGCCTTTTGACTCAAACTTTCTCAATAAGTTTGTTTATTGAAATGAACCAGGCGATAAGGAAGATGGGTGTCTTTTTATATAAAACGAGCACGAGCTTTCGGGTAAAAACCTTTCTACAGGCGGCTATCCATCTTGCTATGTGATAGCCGCCTGTAGAAGGGTTTTTACCCGAAAGCTCGTGCTTATTTTATATAAAAAAGACACCCATCTTCCTTATCGCCTGGTTCATTTCAAAGTTTACTAGGAAGAGTTCTTTGCAAGTTTGTTTATTATTAAAACCGCGAGCTTTCGAGATATCGCTCTTCAAACTTTGATTCTGTCTGTTAAAGAGCGAAAGGTCGAAAGCTCAAGGATTTTTTTTAATAATAAACAAACTTATTGTCAAAGGCTTTTATCTTAATATCTTTCCAACACAAAAATTTCAATCTCAATTTCGGGAACATAGAATTTGCCCAGGCAAACATCTCTTTGGCAAATTCTACTTCCATTCTATCACTTGTGATTATCATGAAATTAGAACCCGCCCTTAACTGACCTGGGCCATTAATACGAAGCCATGGGCTCCAGGTAAGAGTTCTGAATTTACCGAAGCTGATGTTGTTTGTCACCGACCCGAGTCCGAAGATTGCGGAGACGGTGAATAGATGGCGCTAACTTTTAGCGTCTATTTTGACGGGAAAAATGGCCTTTCTTTCAAAATATAATATTTCTGAGACAAAAATGTTGTTGCTTATATTTTATTATCATTTGAATTTTAATTAATAAAACATTTATTACCTTTTCCGCATCCTCTATATCTATTTGAAAATGAACTTTTTTTACATCAGAAACAAAGTATTTTTATCAATTAGAATACAACCATATTTATTTCATAGCTAAAGGCGCGGCATTTGTTTATATATTCTAAACCAAACGGAGTTTCCCGCCAAAAACAAAGATTTGGCGGGAAATCTGCCTTAGGGCGAGATATATTTGCAGCAGAATGCCGGAAGTGTCTTGTGCTCTAATTAGATGAGGCGTACGTCTCGCTTCACTCACTCCTTCCTGATCCCTTTTATCTTATCACTGATTATTCTCCAGCTACCTGAGCTAATTAATTTGTACGTACAGATTTCTATATGCAAATAATAGTGTTACCTAGGAATTATTTGAAGGAGAAAATTAGAAACTCTTTGCCCAAAATCTAATTTATCATTCGGATATATATATATATCAACGCCAACAGCGCGAAACGCGTTCGTGGATGGTTTTTCTTGATTTATCAAGAAAATTGTGTTGGCCAAATATCAGGGAACAGGTTAAATCAATGTTTAGTTGATTTCTGTTCCCCTAGATGGCACTCTGCAATCTAAAAAGCACATGTGCTCGTGGTCAGGAGGATATGCCTTCATTATTTTTAATATCAACACCTGACCTTTTTATTTTCTTCTATTGTTTTCTCATTCAGATATATATATATAAACGAGGTGTATATATGTAAGAGTATATATTTCCATATACACTAAATATTTATATATATATTTCGTAATTATAAACAGCCCTAACATGTAGATTCAGTTCAACTCGCCAGCTTGGCCATCTTGTAATCATAAACAATAAGTTTTATTGAGAGTCCGCTCCGCCCAAGATAGGGTCTCCTGTTACAGAAGTCGTTATTTTGTACATGGTATTTAAAGATCATGTAGTCTTAATTATTAATGTAGATAATCCAGCTTCCTGTAACCACGTACAGAAGTCTCCAAATACCCGGACTGTCCTTCTGAACTAAGTCTTGTTTTACAATGTCAGTGGAAGTTCTTTCCATAAGGTGGCGCCATGCTGATTTATTTCTTGGGAGATTTTCTAGAGATGCTGTACTTAGGTTGGTGATCCTTTAGAGAATGGTGTTAGGAATCTTTGGTATTGGAAGGTTGGGTGTAAACTTAAGTATTGCACTATGCTAAACTTGTGTTGTTGTCAGTTTGGTGACAGATTATGTATGAACAGATCTCATGGACCATGGGTGTGATGCAGAGTCATGGCTGAGGACAAGTCCAGCAATCCAGGATAGAAAGTCCATGGATCACAACAACCAGTCCACTGTGGTGGGGGTGGGACGTGACCCCTTGACCCTTGTTATCCCCCTAACGGTGATCTACGCCGCCATCTTGGTGAGCGGGGTGGTGGGGAACGTGTGTACGTGCCTCGTCATTTGCCGCCATAAGTCCATGCACACGGCCACTAACTACTACCTCTTCAGTCTGGCGGTGTCCGACCTGCTGTTGCTGATGCTCGGACTCCCGCAGGAGATGTACATGCTCTGGCATCCTGTCCCTTACGTCTTCGGCGGGGCTATCTGCGTGCTGCGCGGCCTCAGCTCGGAGACTTCCACCAACGCTAGCGTCCTCACCATCACGGCGTTCACAGTCGAACGCTACCTTGCCATCTGCCATCCCCTGCGTGCACACGCCATGTCGAGGCCATCTCGTGCTATCCGCTTTGTAGCGGTGATCTGGGCCGCTGCTGCAGCTTGTGCGGCGCCTCTGGCCGCGCAGTTCGGTCTCGTGCAGCTGACGGGGGATCCTGACAGCGTGGTGTGTACCCTCAAGTCCCATATCGGACTCAGCTTTGAGTTGTCTTCCCTCGGATTCTTCTTGCTGCCCATGGCTGTCATCTCGCTGCTCTACCTGCGGATCGGAGTCCACCTGCGTCGGACCTCCCGCCCCCTGCCCCCCGCCACCCTCTACGCCGCTGCCATCTACCCCCTGCCCATCCTGGGACCCCCCCGCTCCTCCCTGACGTCCCGGCGATCCGTCATCAAGATGCTGGGTAAGTCCCCAGCCCTCTATCACCCGAGATTTGTGACGAGTCAGTACAAGTACGTAGTATTTAAAATTCGAAACTATTTTAAACGCGTAAGATTCTTTTTAAAATTAAAAAATTTCTACTGCCCTTACTGCAATATGGAAAAATTAAAGGGAGGGCCTGACTCATCAGTGGTGAACCCTCCTTTTAATTTTTCCATTGCAGTAAGGGCAGTAGAAATTGTTTAATTTCAAAAAGAATCTTACTCGTTTAAAATAGTTTCGAATTTTGATAACAGATGGCGCGCTAGTACATCATATTCCAAGTAGTATTGTTAGAGGTTTTCAAATGATTAACACACGTTTTTCACAACGAATTTTATTTCAAATGTAAACTTTCAAGTGAAATAGTTTACAGGCTTTTAACAAAAATAAAATCGATTATTTCTTTATTATAAGAATATAGAAGAGATATTTCTACTTGAAATCTCTCATTTAAAAAAAATAAAATTTAATATAACTTTATAGCGAAAAGCAAAACGGTTATCATTTTAAACAATAAATTTTTACATCAATCCATGATAGAATGGGGTACAAAACACAAGTTAACATGTCAGTTTGGAACCACGAAAACAACTATAGAGAAAGAAGTAAATATAAAGAAAGAAACTGTTGGGAATTTATAATTGAGAGATTGAGAGAAAGATAGCGGAGTGAGATTCCAGAACACCGCCCTGAGATTTCTTTATCCAACCTACACCCTCTAACTATGATTAATGATACACCCACAATATAGAGTATACCAAAATTTTAACCCGGATTTTGATCAATGCAAGATATAGACCCCATTAAACTTTTTATTTCCAAGTTTATCATTTTTGACGTTTCGACGATACACTGTCATCCTTTTTCAAAAAAAGTGGAAAAATTTCAGCGAAGTTTGTCTTTTGTCGATTTGATACATTGGCACCCCATTGGTTAAAAGAAATGTAAACTATTTTCAACGCATTCTTTTTTTAAAGAATTAATACCTATATTATTAAAAACATATATTTACTTAAAGATTTATTATGGATTACTCTATTTTTAAAACATATATTATATGTATCTGGTGAAATTCTACTGGCGCCGTGGCAGTTTCCATTTTTAGACCTTGTTGTGGGAATTCTAAATCTATCTCGATTTTAGACGTTATGACTTCTATCTCTTCCTTAGCTCAACTCTTAATCTATTACAGAGTTTTATTTATTTATCCTCAGTTTGTACACAGTACATTACATTATATATGATGATGTAATGACACTTGTCAATCATGCGTATAATCATTTACAGATGTATTTCTATTATACAACATGAAAATCTTGTTATAAGTTATATACAATATGGGGTTGTTGGTTTAAATTACCATATGTATTAATATATAAGCCAAAAGGCTTTTCTCCATGGCCTTCCAATATATAAAATCGTATTTTTATCGTATTTAGACCTTAAACCTCGCCCAGGTTTACCGAAATAAAGAAACAAGTCATTGTACTATCTTATTTTCATTTAAAAGTTAACTTTTGTTTCAAATATATCGACGTTGAAATAGTTGCATAGTTGTTTCGAGGACCATTGTTACATATCTCCCAGCACCTGGCGGGGAATGTGTAATTAAGTAGCCACAGAGAAGAACACACATTCCTAGGATTCGGTGTAATTGCCAATTGGTTTCCAAAGATATCTCACAAGAAAGCGTTATGTTATTTTCCCCTCAGATTTTATATCCACATAGTAATACGCAATCTAGAGCACAAATTCCCCCCAACGTGTGCCGTGGCGTGCACATTAGTGTACGCTATAAAGAACCTGTGAAACAGTAGCTAAATTATCCATTAATTACACTGGACAACACATATTTTGTTTACAGGGGGTTTCAGACCTGTTTCTTCATCATTTTGATGAGTAGAATCCAGAACTGTTGTCAGTTTTGTTCTATCAACTCTCATTTTATAGAGATACACATTCTCTACCTTAGGTTAACCACGAGCCTTCTGAAATGTGAATGGTTATTTCTTTATACAGGGTGATCCAAAAGTCCCGCACTATTTTAAAAATTAATAACTCCGCGAATATTTGCGCTAGAGCAATGCGGTAAACACCATTGTGTTCAGGATGCAATGGGATTTTTTATGGCAAATAATGAAAAATTCGAAATTGATTTTAGTTACAATTTTAATCGCCAGATGGCGCTCTACCAGAATCAGAGATTCAGCGGCCAAATTGTTTGATAAATTGAAAAATATAACTGATCGACACGTATTTTTCCTTTTTGAATACCAGGAAAGAACCCTAATAATATCAAATAACAAATTAATAAAACACCATTTCGCCAAAAGTATGAAGAATTGGTTAACGATTTTCAAATACAATCAGAGATATGTAAAATAGGTAAATGCAAATTAAAACATGTAGCAAAAAGAAAATTGATATTATAGATACGGTTTGTTTCTGAAGATAATAAATTTCTAATATTTTTGATTCAACTCTCACTCAGTATCGATTATATTTATTTTTATTCATTTGAAAAATATGTATCTATCTCTGATAATTTATTTTACTCTGGAATGCTGTTGTTGTTGTCGTGTCCAATAAAGAGCCTCAGATGTATCCATGCATCTCCATCACAGCAGCAGCAATGTCCACTATCTTGGGTGTGTAAAGCTGCTGCTCTGGGTCTATGTCAAATTTCTGCAAGGCTGCGGCCATTGCTGGCTATGGGAATATGTGGGTAGGTGTAAGTTCCACACCAGGACAATTGTTGCATGCCCTATAGGTTCTTGTGCCATCTGGATGTATTGTCATTCCTTTATAGTGTTTTGTTCTAAGTCTTGTTATAGTTTTTGTCATTTATCTCTCAGAGTTTATTTCGCATTTTGATCTTTTCTTATTTTTTTGTTTAATATATTATCTTGTATTTTGACAAAGAATCAGCGTCAAATAATGGCATTTGTTCTTTCCTTTGGCTCAACATTCTGGCTTCCTTTGCCAATTCAAATGACATTTGATTACCCCCGATCCCAACATGGGCAGGGATCCAATGTAGAATGCAGTTATTCTCCAATGGTTCCAGTTGGGTAAGTAACGAGTGTATTTTCTATGTGATTTTAGTATTGCCCTTCTGAATTGCTTCTAGAGCGGATATGGAGTCGCTGTATATTAAAATTCCTTCTGCTTGATGCAGGGATGGTTGGTTAAGGCATAGATCAAGGGCTTTCCAGATAGCTGTCAGTTCACAAGTGAAGTTTGACGAAATCTGTCCTGCTCCTTCTTTGATTTTGATGTTTGTTCCATCTTTAGTATTATGTTAATTCCGGCCCCTCCATTACTCAGGGTAAGGTCTGAAGATCCATCTGTATATGCTGTTAAAGGGCGTGGCCTAGCATTTTTAATCAAGAATTTGTACTATGAGGACATAGCCGTTAATATTCCAAACACAATAGACCTCAAAGCCCAAGGTATCAAAGTCTACCTCAATCAAAACAAAGCCATCAACATATACAATATGTATCACCCTCCAAACAATACACTTATTGACGATGGAAAAATGGCTCAATTTCTTACAGACAACACTATTATTGTAGGTGACCTTAATGTCAAACATCAACTATGGGGATGTTCTACGCCAAACCCAAGAGGCAAAATACTATCAAACATATTTGACGAAAATGCCTTCATGTGCTTAAATGATGGGAATCTTACCCATCATTCCTACAAGCTATAATACTGCACAAGCCCTTGATATAAGTTTTTACTATCCTGACATTTTCCACAAATGCAAATAGCAAATATTAAAAAGTTTTGGAAATGATCATTTGCCTAATTTGATAGAAATTAGCACCAAGACCAAAACTAGCTCAATTAAGAAAAATTCTGGAACTTCAAAAAGGCTAATATGATATCTTTCGAAAACACCATTATAAAATAAGCCAAAGTTTCAATACCAAGAGGTAATATTAAAAAATGGATTCCAAATTATACACACCAGGCAAAAATATTCAAACACTTATAACTAAAAGAAATGAACTATAAAAAAGTGCACCCAAAACCAAACAAATTGTAGAACTGATCTGAATATTGTGATTGCAAAAATAAAAAGATTATACGTAAATGTGAAAATGGAAAAATGGAAACAAACTTGTGAAAACCTGAACCCAAGAAACCCAAATACAAAACTTTGGAATTTGGCAAAACAAATTGACAGAGTCCAGTCACAAACTGAAAACACAAATATGATTAAGAATACAGATGGTACACCAGCAACTAATGACAAAATTGCTGCCAATCTTTTAGGTAATTCATATCAAATAAGTAGTAGAATCAAGGTTGAAAAAGGCCCGAAAGATTATTCATGACTGTAAAAATGTCACCAGCACTCATAATATTTTCCATTAAAAAAATCAATATGAAAGAGCTAGCTTATGCATTAGAAAACACTGACCTAAACAAAATTCCTGGGCCAGATGGAATACATGGCCGAATGATATCAAACTTGGGCAAAATTGGCAAAGAAATACTTCTTAATATTTTCAATAACTCCTGGAAAACTGGAAAATTGCCTCAAGACTGTAAAAATGCAACAATAATTCCCATTAAAAAAACTTGACAAATCTGCTGATGACCCAAAAAACTACCGACCTATCTCCCTCACAAATATTTGCTGCAAATTAATGGAAAAATTTATACTCAGACGACTCACCTACCACCCCGACACAAAAAATCTCTCACCAGAAGAACAATATGGATTTAGGAAAGGACATGGGACAATAGAACAACTCTTATTTTTCACACAAAAGGTAAAAGATGCACAAAACAAAAAACCAACTATCCACACCATAGCTGCTTTTTAGACCTTACACAAGCTTTTGATAAGGTATGGAAAAAACAAGTTAATTACAAAATTATACAAACATTTCAAAATTTATGGAAAAGCTATAACTCGGATAAATGTTTCCCTTAAAAGTATATACATCAGGGTCAAATATAATGGCACTCTATCTAAAACCTTCAAATTGTACCAAGGATTACCACAAGGATCAGTCCTTAGGCCAACTCTCTTCACCCTATTTATTGCAGGCATAGAAGAAAGAGTTTCACATAAAACCAATATTGGACTTTTTGCTGATGACATTATTCTATGGAGCAGCAAAACTAACTGGAAAAAAGCTGAAAGAGATTTGAACAAGACTCTTCTCCACCTAGAAAAATTTGCTAATAAACATAAATTAGAATTTAACCCCCAAAAATCTGAAACCTGTCTTTTTACTACCGATAAGAAACTATACAAAATAAGACCAACTATTATTCTGAAAGAACAACAATTGCAATATAATAAACATCCTAAATATCTCGGCTACACCCTGGATCCAGAAATTAACTCCAGTAAACATATTGAAGGAGTTGTTATAAAAGGAAGAGACCGACTAAAAATATTGAAGAGTGGGGAGCTGAAGCAACAACACTGAAATTAACTTACACATCTCTAATGAGACCTATCTTGGAATATGGATATCAAATCTATGGTACAGCATCTGAAACAAATCTAAAAACACTGGAAAGGATACAAGTAAATGCAGCTAGAATTATTACAGGTCTTCGAAATACCTGCCCTAATGATATTGTACTTTACGAGGCAGACATTATGCCCTTAAAGGATAGAATAAGCTACAATCTGCCAAAATATATAAACAAAATCAAGAGTTATGGAAACAAACACAGAACTTCCAATAACATACTTAATTGAGAATCCAATAAAAGTCTCGAAAAAGAAGGCCCTCTCCACCTGGCCAAAAGAAATGAATTTTTAAAATATAAAGTGGAAAAATATTATTTAGCTGAAAAAATATCTCTATGCGAACCACTAACAAAATGTCATTTTTAATGCCACTTTAAATGAACCCACCAAAAACAATACCAAAATCCAGAATACTTAATACACACTACATACTACAGAATACTTAAACAATTATCATTAGAAATAATTAATAAAATTCCTAAAAATGCAATAACTATCTATACCGATGGTAGCAGAGACGAGTTGGGACACACTGGCAGTGGCTCTCTCATTAAAACCACAATGGGCAATGAGAAAATAAACAGAAGAAACCCAGAATTTTGCTCAGTCTTCAGATCAGAAATTATAGCCATCTAGGACGTCTTAAAATCCATCAGAAACACTAAACATCACGATATATGGATTCTTACTGATAGTATAAGTGCCATACAACACTTGAGTCACACAGGGGAACTTAGAGACAAAGTAAGCAGGAACATAATTGGTTATCTCCAAAAACTCTCAATACCTTAAAAATTCACCTTCAATGGATACCCTTACATGTTAGCATTGAAGGCAATGAAGCTGCTGATGCGCTAGCGAAAAAAGGCACAAAAGAACCCTTGCTACAGAAAAATAAACTTACTTTTAAAGAAATAGAAACAGTAGCCAAAATAAACAAGAACTGGAGGATCCCACCTAAGCACAGTTGGTACACCCTAGAAGCAGATGGCCACCCAGACCTTTCGGTCCACAAGCCGGCATGCGAAGCATGCCCTGCGCTGCTATTCAGTTCAACTCATAAGCCAAGTAACGGTATCCAAGATAGTGCTTGGACATTGTACCTGGAAACACCACCTCCCAGACAACGTGTCTGGAAGGATTTCTATACCGGTGGCCTTTAATCACAGCAAAATAGGAAACTATCTACTGAGTCCAGCAGGGACCGCGGGGAGGCAGCCCCCGGTCGACTCTGTTCACTCACAGCTGAGGAAAAGCTCAGCTGCCACGTCGTGGGCTTTCTCAAGAAGCTTGCTGTGATTTCTCAGCAGCTTACTCTCGATCGCGCCCCTCGCCCTCCTTCTCTCTTCCTGCACACCCACTACCCTTGGACAATCCAAGACGTAGTGGCGTGCATTCACATTCCTTTCTCCATAAACGCATTCAGGGTTTCTCTTAATTTTAAATCTGTGGAGACTTGGGGAAGAGCCCATGTCCCGAACTACCCTAATGAGTTTGTGGGACATTACCTTACAGAGGTACTTGGGTGTTGTTACTCCATTGAATACCTCTCTCCCCTTCACACTGTTCCTCCATCTGTCCAACCATAAGTCCTGGACGTGCCCCCTGATCCTCCTATAAACTTCTTTCTTGGTCACTGGGGTCCTCAGTGATCTACCTCTAAAGCATCCTGCCTTAGCGATCCTGTCTGCGAACTCATTACCTTCGATGAGGCTGTGTCTCCTAAACCAAGGGAGCTCCGGAGCCCGCGACATCATCTCCAGCTCCTGAATTATTTGATGCGCGAGTTGCCCTTTCTCCAGATTGATGGCGACGAGGGCCGACATACAATCTGAATAGAGGCGGTCCGGGCTGAAGTTCTTCTCGGCACACACTCTGAGGGCTACCCTGATCGCAACCAGCTCGGCTGAAAAGACCAATTCGTCCACTCTGAGTGTTAAAATTTCTTGGAAGATCAGCTCTCCATTAGTGAATATCACTACCCCAGCTCCAGTATTGGTTCTAGACTTACTACCATCAGTGAAAACCTCCGTGCCAATCCCTGTCGACCCTCCAGGACTCCAATTCCACTTTGGCAACCACTGCGGAGGCTTCCTTGGGTCCCTCTTCGATTCCAGGGCCCCCGCTTCAAGTCCCAGGGCATCTTCCCTGTTCTCCCAGATCTTCTGTCTGATGGTCTTATTCTTTAGTGTCAATCCCAGGGGAATAAGCCCAGCGAGGACCAATAAGGCCTCACTGCTGGTAGTGCGATATCCCCCTGTGATTCTGAGTGCCGCTGTACTCTGCACTCTCTCTAGAGTTGTTGCCACCTTCTATTCCCTGTTTCGGCGCCACCAAGCCCCGGAAGCATATAGCAAGATTGGCTCGACACAGGAGAGGCAGAGGTTCCTAAAAATAGTACCCTCCTTCTCCCCCCCCTCTGTTGAGAGCCAACCAGGACAGGCCTGCACAACGCCTCCCTGCCTCTCGCCACCATCTCCTCCTCCGCCTGGTATTGCCAACCCATCTTGTCATCAATGACCACCCCCAGGATGGTCATCCTATTGACCAAAGCTACCCTCCGTCCTTCCATCCGGATAGCCGGCTTGTGTTCCCATTTGATCCTTTTCCTTTTAGTTCTTATGTCCCTAGGCTTAAAGCTGAGGACTTTAGTTTTGGAGATATTGAACTTAAGGCCAGAGTCATGGGCCCAGATCGAGAAAATTTGGAGAGAAGTTTCAACACACTTCTCAGCCTTCGCTCTCGAAGCAGCCTCAACAATGAGGAACTGGTCGTCAGCATAGAGAACCAGCCTGGCTCCCTCAGGGAGCTCCTCCTGGAAAACGGTGTTTACCAGGATATTCCACAGAATAGGTCCGCAGCAAGAGCCCTGGGGGCAACCCCTAGCACAGTTTCTTTCCAACTTCCGCCCACCAAAACTGAGGCTAATCCGCCTATCCCTCAGGAAGTCACGAACCAAGCCACACAAATTATCAGGACAACCCATGTCCATCAAATTTCTCATCAGCTTGTTCCAGCTCATGGAGTTGAACGCGCCATCAATGTCCAGGGCCACGAAAAGAACCCAAGCACCCTTATTTAAGCCCATCTCAACCCCCTCTAACACCTCGTTCAGAGCTGTGGTTGTGGACTTCCCTTCCCTAAAACCATGTTGGAAAGAGGAAAGGAGCTCATTACTCTCTAGCCAGTGCTTCAGTCGCTGAGCTAGTAGGCTATCCAAGACCTTTCCTAGACACACTAGTAAAGAAAGCGGACGATAATCATTAGGAGAATTACCCTTTCTACCAGACTTTTCGAGAAGCACTACTCGGGCAACCTTGCATGCCTCAGGAAATGTACCAGTGTCCAGGTACCTATTGAATAACCTGGAAAGAAGCGATGGGTGCATCCTTACCAGGGCTTTCACGACCGTGTTATCGGTCCCTTCGGGACCAGGAGATTTCCTTTTCCCGAACTTGAAAGCCGTCAGTTTCACCTCATTCTCAGAAAAGGGCGGATCCACCAAACCACAAGTGGTCAGAGAGATCTCGTCCTCTGGTTCCTCGTTTCCGAAGTGCCGATCCAAGTTGTTTTTATTTTGTCTTCTGCTTTCGAGCGAGTAGGTCTAGAACACATTCTCTCTGAATTTTCTCATTGTTGGTGGATGAAACAGCACCAGTGATTATTTTGGTCGCTTTTGCTTGACAACTGTCTAGTCTTACTTTTAGTGATGAGCTTGAGGGAGCCCAGACCGGTGATGCATATTCCATTATCGGCCTTATTAAGGTGGTATATGTTGTTCTGAGAATTCTGGGTTTTGCGCCCCAATTTGTTCCACATAGCCTTCTCAGAATGTTTAGTTTTCTGATAGCTCTATTTGAGGTGCTAATTATGTGTTCTGAAAATTCCAATTCCTCATCAATAATAATTAAAATAATTTTGTTGACATCTAGTCAATACATGCACAGTCTGCACTATTAAAAAAAGATAATATGCATTATATATACTATGTACAATGAATATGGCGCCTCTGCCAGCGCTGCAGAGTTTGGTGGAGAATCGCCAGTGGGTCTCCAGCGACACCACGCATTTTGCGATCTACGATGAATACGTACTAGATCGCGTATTTCGCCGCTTAGGAGATGGTGATGGCGTGGTCCTCGAGACCAACTGGAAAGATCCAGGACTGCAGTATCACACCTAGATATTATGGATTTCTAATTTTATCAATTATTTGTTTGTTTATGCTCATTTTGGGGTTATATTTAAGCCTTTTTTCCCTGTCAGTGGAGAAGACGCATAGGTTTGGTTTTATTGGGTTTATGGTCATTTGGAGTTCTATTGCCCACATCTCCAGTCCTCTCATTGATGTGTTCAGTATCTTTTACGATTTTTCTATGCTGCTACTTGTGTGCCATATGGCTATATCATCTGCATAACAGGCAACCTTTGTGTCTTCAGTGAGGTAAGGATGGATGTCGTTAATATAAAGCAGATAGAGCAGAGGACTGAGCACAGATCCCTGAGTTACACCAGCCCATGTTCTTCCTTCCTTGGAAAATTCTCCATTGACCCGAACCTTTAACGTTCTTCCCCTTAAGAAGTCTGCAATCCAGATTAAGGTTTTCCTCTTACTCCGATGTTGTGCAGCTTTTCACGTAATTTCTCCCTCCACACTCGATCAAAAGCTGAGGTCATATCAAGGAATATAGCCGTGGTCTTCTTTGGCGGTTTTTCCTGGAAAGAATCTATTATTGATTGACAGAAGTAGAACAGTTGATCAGTCGTACAGTGCTGGGATCTATAGGCAGTTTGGTAGAGGTTTATTTTATTATTTTTAGTGACTATGAGCCTAGAGTGGATAATTCGTTCTGGTATTTTACAAAGTATGCTGGTGAGAGCAATTGGCCGATAGTTCTTGTATTCCTTGGCATCTTTGTTTGGTTTCAGTATTGGCACTATAATTGATATCTTCCATTTCTTTGGTAGTTTACCAGTTTGTCATGAAATGTTCAGTATTCATAGGAGTTGATTATTAGCTTTGTCTTCAAAGTGTTTAATCATTTGACCAAAGATTAGATTATCTCTTGGTGACCTCTTGGATTTTTTTATTGATGAGTTTAGCTCATTCACACACACACACACACACACACACACAAAAGCCTTTATTAAGACACACAGGTCTTACAGAGGATTCTCCTTGGGGTTACAAAACGGAGAAACCTATGAAAGTGGGAAATAAAAAATGGAGAAAGATTATATACATTTGGTAAATATATACAGATTATAAGAAAGAATAAAAAAATAAGAAGAATAAAAAAAATCAAAAAAAGAAAAAAAAATTTTTTGGAAATATGGATGGGAGAAGTGGAGAGCGAAAAGAGGAAAGAAAACAGGTATTTACATATGGAACAAGACAATTTAAGCTCTCACACAGCACAGGTGGGCCATGTATTTTTTAAGAAATCTTTAAGAGATTTCCCAGGAAAATCCGCGTGTTCAGGGTTGTAAGGTAAACACCGTTTTATCAGTGTGGGGGTTAACTTATCGTATCTGCCTAAACAAATAATTGGATGTTGGTTCTGTCTTTCTCATCAAACAGAAATTTTTGGTATGTTTGAATGTTCGGTTAAGTCTTTCTTTTTTACAGCATTTTTATGGAAGTTATATAGATTTAGAGCTACTGAACTATTGTCTATAAAGTTGGATAATAAAGAATATAATGTGAAGTGTGTATGGCCTATCTTAGAGAAGAGTATTTTTCTTTCCGTGTCAAGAGGCATGCATTCAAATATATAATGTTCTAATTCATTTTCGGTTCAATTTTTGCATAGTTGGCAATACAAGTCTTCTGTCCTTAGATATTTTATATGGTCTTCTCGATATAAAACAAATAGAATTCTCAATTGCGCAATGAGGCGTTTAGCCGGCAGTGGGAGTTCACTTAGTAGATAGTTCTCTGCTGCGAATGTTTTATGTAAATATTTGTAGTGTGTGTGTAGCTTCGAATTGGTTATTCTTGATTGATCGGTTTGGATAGACTGTTCTATAGTGATTCTGATAATTTGAGGTATTGCTTTCTGTAGAATATTGGGGTCTGAACAATTCTTTAACCACATGAATCCAAAGCTCATTCAGTGTGAAGTCTCTCGAGAAAATATCTTGTTGATGGAAGTTTCTTGCTTGTTTAACTAACTGGTTTATATTATTCTTAGAGTCCTGTCTTCATTCGTATAGCTGAGTCTGTAAGTGCTTGAAAGATATTCAACAATTATGTCAGCCATTTGTTTGTTCTCGTTCTTCTATTCATATCGGTTAGAGTATTGGAGGATTGGTGTTGGTTTTGATTGTTCTCTAACACTCTGTTAGGAACCAATTCTTTCCTAATCTACAATCGAGCAGAGCAAACACTAACACCTCTAAGAAAATTAACACCTTTAATTTCCTCTCATGACTAACTAATTTACATCATTAAAAACCAATTTATATACATGTAAAATCGTCCAGTCATCTGGTCAAAATATAAATAAACTAATCTAGGAAAAAACAACTTATAAAATCCTAACAATGCCCCCCCATTTTAAAGTTGTTTTCATACCCTCATCGGAGGCCTAGAGTGGTCAAGATCCTGGTTAGGTCTTCGTTTAACACCACCCGGCAAGTCAACATCCCATACTCTGTGTTCCCGAAGTGATGTCATTTCACATTCTATAGACCTCAGCCGATTTTGTGCTTTGGGCATATTAAGCGCCTCCTCGTATGATGACGGCATTTCATCTTGATGGCTCTTATGTTCAACTATCCCACGGTGGAAGGCTGATCTACAATACTCCTTCTGCCTAGCCGCAATTCTTGAAGATCTTCTTGGGATTATAGTTTCATTCTGGCCTTCGTCTTCTCTCCTCAGTGCTTCGTCTTCATAGGCCTGCTCTTCATCCTCTCTTCGTTCTAAGTTATTCAGATCTTTCTCTACCGATATTGTTTCCCCATCAGTCCCTGAATATCCTCTTGGGATCGCAGCTTCATTTTGGTATTCCCCTTCATCTTCCTTCTTTAGTTCTTCCACTGTATAGATTCTTCCTCTTCTATTAGATTTCAAAATTAACCCGCCATCACTTCCAAAAACAGAGGCCTTGCCATTCTGGAATAATACTTTGTTTCCTCTTTCCTCAATCCTTCCAACAGACAAAATATTTCCGTCTAACTCAGGAACGTATAAAACGTTTTCCAAGAACAAGGTTTCACCTCCATATTCGTGACCGAGTTTGATGGTTACATCACCCATCTCTGATACTTTTATTTCCTCATTGTTAGCCATTTCTACTGAAGTTGAAATACTTTTTGTGTTCGTCAATTTCAGTCTGTTCGACGTCATATGTTCAGTAGCTCCACTGTCCAGAAACCAGATATTCTGCGAATTATTGTTTTTAAAGTTGTTCGCAAATAGGACCTTATGAGTCAGGTCTAGCGTACCTTGTTTCAGCATACCTTCGCTAATTCTCCTTGAGGAGTTGGCAAATCTGCAATTCCTAGCTATGTGCCCTAATCTGCCACAACTGAAACACCTTATCTGCCTGGAGATACCTTCGCTAATTCTCCTTGAGGAGTTGGCAAATCTGCAATTCCTAGCTATGTGCCCTAATCTGCCACAACTGAAACACCTTATCTGCCTCGGGTAGTTATAATTTTCCCTTTTCCCTTCCGTCCACTTATTATGATAATTCCTTGGTTGATCATATTTAAATTTATTTTGCTCTTGACATGGTGATTTGCATGTATCCTCTTTTCTTCTTACCGCAAAAGCGCAATTAGGATCTTCTTGAGGAATTTGACGCTGTTTCTGTCTTTTTTCTTCTAAAAGTAACTTGGATTTTACCACACTAGTAGATAGCTTCTCTTCTTGCTGTTCTAAACTGAGAATTAGCGGCTCGTAACTCTTTGGTAATCCCAATAGCATAATCAAAGCTAATTCGCCATCCCCAAATCCATGGTGGCACTTTGCTAATTTTCTATGACATTCCATTATTCTCGCGAAATATTCCTTCATGTCTTCGTCATTTCTTTTGACAATATTGAAAAATTCTCTCAGTAACTGTAATATGTGCAGCAAGCCATATTTTGTGTGGATATCCTCCAGTATCTACCAAGCATCAATCGCTCGCTTGCAATCACCGATATCATCTAGGAATGAATCTTCAACTGCTAATAATATGACAGATAATGCCAAGCTATCTTTCCGCTTCTGTTTTTCTGTAGTTTCCCTAGGAAATCCAGGCTCAATCGCATCCCATATATCCTTCTGGATTAAAATAGATTTAGTTCTTATAACCCAGGAATAATAATTATTACCATCAAGTTTAGGTATTCTGAACTCGTCAGCCATTGATATTTCCAGTTATTCAAATCTGACAAAAAAAAAATTATAACTCAAATATTTTCTTCTTCTTTTCTTCTTTAAACTTTCTACTTATTCTTATTCAAACTTCACCTTCACTTCTTCAAACACTACTTTTTCAAACCCTATCTTCACTTCTTTAAACTCTACCTTTTCAAACTTTAGCTTCACTTCTTTAGACTTCAGCTTCAGCTACACTTCTTTAGCCTAAACTTCTAATTTCTCTCTACGGCGCAGTGGAAGCGTGCTGGGCCCATAACCTGTTAGGAACCAATTCTTTCCTAGTCTACAATCGAGCAGAGTAAACACTAACACCTCTAAGAAAATTAACACCTTTAATTTCCTCTCATGACTAACTAATTTACATCATTAAAAAACAATTTATATACATGTAAAATCGTCCAGTCATCTGGTCAAAATATAAATAAACTAATCTAGGAAAAAACAACTTATAAAATCCTATAAAAAGTATAAAACACACTCTAATCATATTCCAGTGTTGGCTGTCCTTTCTTGGATCCATTTTTCGCAGAATTCTGCCATTTTTCTTGTTTGCATATCCAAATTTCTTGTTCTATTTTGTGACTAATTTCAATGAGTTTCTTTCTGTTTTCTTCAGTTTTATTTGTTTTAAGAAGTTCATTGATATTGTCTCTCTCTGCAATCATTGCCTCGATGTTGTGGTCCTTCCAGAAAGGTATCCACAGGTCTTTACGTCTGCCTCTAGGTATCGATGCTTTTGCAGCTTTGGATATGTTCGAAGAGAATTTTTCCAAGTTTTTGTCAAGCGTTCTGTAATTCAATTTTTCGTTGCACAGTTCTTCAAGCTTTTCTGTTAATGTTTCAAGTCGGCTTTCCTAAAGTTCCATGTTCTTTTATTCTAATGGACATTCTCAATTTTTAAGTTTAGGGTTGTTAAAATTGGTGTGTGGTCACTGATAGCACCTCTCAGGATTTTCCATTGTGTTGTGGGTGCGATGTTGTAATTTATCGTTGTGATGTCTATTGCGGATTCTGTGCCTGTAGACTTAGATAGATAGGTGTTCTCTCCGTTATTTAACGGTGTAAGGTCGAGGTCGGTTAGCATGTCCTCAAACTGCTGACTTTTGTTATCCTGGACAGGTGATCCCCAAATTGAACTTTTGGCGTTAAATTCGCCGAGTATGATTGTGATATCCGAAGACGCTTCACTTAATGTCTCTATTGTGTGTACCCATACAAAATTCAAAGATTTCACGAGCTGAATGTTGGCGATTTTGAGATGCGTCAAGAATTCGCTGCATGGGTTTTCCGGCAAATTGATATTGATGAAAACTGGCTGTCGAATGTTCTGTGGACAGATGATGCTCACCTTTCTCTAAACGGAGAATTTATCATTCAAAACAGCCGCATTTGGGCAACAGAAAACCCTAGGATTTTTACAGAAATGCCACTTTACCAGCCTAGAGTTACAGTTTTGTGTGGGTTCACTTCTTTTATTATTGGGCCATATTTCTTTGAAAAATCGATGAAAGAACTTTTAAAACCGTTTTTGTAACTGGTGAACGTTATGTTCAACCTTTGAGAGAAAAGGGTATTCCCATATTGCAGGGCAAAGGCACTAAGCGAAATAACATGCATGAAAGATGGAGGACCTCCTCATATCTCCCGAGGTGCCAAACAATTGCTGAAGGATACGTTCGGTGAAAATCGTGTGATAAGTCGCCACTTTATATACCAGTGGCCTCCAAGATCACCAGACTTGACGCCTTGCGATTTTTGTTTATGGGGGTACATTAAATCGTGTGTTTATCGATGCTGGCCTACCACATTGGCCATGTTGAAGGCTTCTATCATATAGCACGTTTTATCAATTTCAACAGATATGTTATTTAATGCTGTCCATTCTGTCATTTATCGTCTGCAGGCGGTGAATGAGAATGAAGGGTGCCACATTGAGCAAGGATTGCGACCTAATACAAGAGAGAAGGCAGTTACCTCATGTGTTATATAAGCCGCCAGGTATTATATTATCTACCAATATTTTGCAGCTCTTTTTGTTGGGATATGGGGATAATAAATGCTGTCCTCACATCTTGACTCTTTTTTTTTTTGTGAACAGTAATATTTTGTTTGTCATTTGCTCACATATTATGTCGCGCAAACCAGAGTGTTATAACTTCTCGCATAACACTGGTACACACAATTTTTCCCCTTATGTTTAGCCTATCGCTTTTCGCTCATTAGAAGAAATAGCATAAGGAATATTTTCTGTACACCAATAACTTTAGAAATTTTGTGAAAAAAAAATATATATATATTTTACTACCACGTTTTTCAACGCAAAAGGTCGATTTAAAAATTATTTTTATTTAAGGGGACACATTTTTTAAAATTGTGTACAGTATAATAAACAATGATAACATTTGACAAGCCCATAGGATATTTGGAATAAAGTACGACAAATATATTTTGTCACTCCCCTCTATATTTCATTTGTTGGATCATGACAAATATCTAGTTAAATAGTCAAGGGTCGCCAGTCAGTCAAGAAACTACACATTTCTTATAGCAAGAAATCCTATTAATATTGCCATCATAATTTTTGGTACTATATTAACATTTCAAATGCTACATTTGCTACATGTTTTAATTTGCATTTACCTATTTTACATATCTCTGATTGTATTTGAAAATCGTTAACCAATTCTTCATACTTTTGGCGAAGTGGTGTTTTATTAATTTGCTATTTGATATTATTAGGGTTCTTTCCTGGTATTCAAAAAGGAAAAATACATGTCGATCAGTTATATTTTTCAATTTATCAAACAATTTGGCCGCTGAATCTCTGATTCTGGTAGAGCGCCATCTGGCGAATAAAATTGTAACTAAAATCAATTTCGAATTTTTCATTATTTGCCATAAAAAATCCCATTGCATCCTGAATACAATGGTGTTTACCGCATTGCTCTAGCGCAAATATTCGCGGAGTTATTAATTTTTAAAATAGTGCGGGACTTTTGGATCACCCTGTATATAAAAATGAATGTCTGTCTGTCTGTCTGTGTGTGTGTGTGTCCTCTATGGATTCAAAAACCATACATCCAATCGCCGTGAAATTTTGGGATATTATGAGGTGCATCCCCGGAAAGGTTTACGAAAAAAAAATTCTTGAATATCTTGAATATCCTTAGAGTTATTTGCAGATTTGTATATTTAACTCGCAAGCAGCGCTACCATTGAGACGGAGATAGGCTTAGTTTGCTGCTCTTGATGACCTTGGGTCATCGTGTGAGTCACAGCATGATGCTACAAAAACACTCTCTCTGGGGATTTTACAGCGTCGACAACCTGTAAGATTGCCTCTCTCATATATTATACTTTAAACATCTGCTTAATTAAAGCATTTTTCATTTGAAAGAGACTGCTCTCTTAACCCCCTTTAGACAACATTAAATGATATCCCGTGTCGATGATTTTGTAATGTATAGAATTAGGAAAGACAAAATTCAGGATGACACGGCTCACAGGGAACGGTAAAAAATGTTCACTTTATCGAGGAAATACAAAATTCGGGATGACACGGCACACAGGGACCGGGAAAAAATGATCACCTTATCGAGAGATTCACGGCCATGATTTTATTCAACTTATCGAGTATTTTTCAAGGGACCGGGAAAATATGTTCACTAGATAAAACGATTATTTTGTAATATAGAAAATTAGGAAATACAAAATTCAGGATGACACGGCACAAGGGACCGGGAAAAAATGATCACTTTATCGAGAGATTCAAATTTACGAGTTTCAAATCATCAAAATATATCTTTCTTTTTTTATAGGTTTATAGAGAATTGTTTTAACAAATGTTCGTTATACAAACCTTTACTCGGGTAAAACCCGGGCGAAGCCGGGCACATCCGCTAGTAGATTATAAACACAAGGTAATACGGCCAAATAAAAAAATAGTGTATGATAAGGCACAATTTGGATTATCTACTTATATAATTGCCTTATTCTCTCTGTGTGAAGTTCACTGTGTGAAGTTCACGGATAGATTTTGGTCAGAATGGATAAAATAAAAAAAGTGTCAAGGGATGGGAATCGAACCCACGACCTTCCGCATACCGGGCAGATGCCATGACCACTAGGCTACCCTGAACATATTTTTCCGTTCACATTTTTATTTTTATATTTTCAAGACACACACAGTTTGGGGCGGGACGTTTCACAAGAGAGACATCCACGGCGCCAATTTATAATTGTAACGAATAGTATTTTAATTAAAACATTTTTAAAATATATACGCACTCGGGTAAAACCCGGGCGTTGCCCGGGCCATTCGTCTAGTTATACATAACGACGAAAATTATTATAACAAATGAAAACATTAAGATGCGAATGTTTCTTTTCACAAATAAATCAAACTTCTACTGTCCTTGCTGCTATGAGAAATTATTGGGAAGGCTTGGCTCATCAGTGTTGAGTCCTCACAGCGGTTTCTCCTATTTAATCTACCGTCAAGCCCACCCAATATATTTATTCATCGCAGCAAGGACAGTAGAAGTTTGGTTTATTTGTGAAAAGAATCATTCGCATCTTAATGTTTTCATTTGTTATATATAGATGGCGCGTTATTTCTTTGGATTAATATTATGGTGAATAATATTGGTATTTAAATTTTTTGGTAAGTGTTTACGAACTTTTGGGACAACCTTATATAGGGAAAGTCCCGGCATCTGGTGGTAGAAATAAACAGAGTATTTGAATCTATGAAATATAATTTTTTTTTTTTTTAAATATGATAATATTTTTTTATAAAACATGTATATATAGGAGGCTTTTTTTAAAGCTCTCGGGTCTATGAAAGATTTATCACTGTAATAAAACAAACATTTCTTTACTTTCCTGAACCTTTTTCTGTTAGCCTAAGAGAGGATTATTATTCAGAAAATGAAAATATTCATTGAAAATTTCCATCAACAAACTATAAAATCATTTCCACAAAGCGTGTTCACGTGTGCGCGTTTTATGCAAGTTGCCTTCTCCGGCAAATATTTGAAAACTTTTTCCCTAATTCACAATTTTCACTCTTTTATAACTATTTAAACGATAGTTTTAATTGATAATAGAGGATACCATTTTCTCTGTAGTCAAAATAGAGGTATGTAGATATTCTTCTTTATATAGACAATTAAAATTTTATTGACATCTTGTTAATACATGCAAAGTACACAGTCTGCACTATTTAAAAAAACGATGATATGCATGACACTATGTACAATGAATATGGCGTCTCTGCCAGCGCTGCAGAGTTTGGTGGAGAATCGCCAGTGGGTCTCCAGCAAAACCACGCTATTTTTTATAAAGAGTAAAAGAATTTTATAATTGGGGTTTGATTATTCTTTACGGCCTAAAATTATTGTAAATATGTATAGACAAATGTAAAGGAATACATGTATGCCAGCGCAATTGTCCCTAAGGGGTCATAGCACTTTAAATTGATACTAGCCGAGTGACCCGGGCAACGCCCCGGGTTTACCCGAAGGACCCGCAGGTGAGAAACTATAGAAGAAAAATTTTAACAAATCCAAAAATGAAATTGCAAACAACAGAACTACACTTCTTTAAGGACATGAGAGCACATGCACTGTATCACCATACGTGTACCATTTTCAAAGACCCTGCTTAGGATTAAAACTTCTCAGAAGCATAACAATAGTACCAACCTAGAGGTTAACTGGTGTGGATGCATTCCTCTCGGAGTAAGACTATTGAGAAATTCAGTAGGGAGTTTTTTTGCTTCTCCGCATTCTAACACTCCAACTGTTAACACTGTGGAAACACTGACTCATGTTTGGTAAGCAATTTCAGGGAAGAAACTATAGACATTGGATTAAATAAATTATTAATTAAATTGCATTAAATAAAAATTATTAGATTTAAATAAATATTATTAGAGTGAAAAAAAAAAGAAAAAATTAACAAATTAGAAAATAAAATTTCGAAAAATACAACTATATTGCAGATAAGATAAGAGGACCTTATTAAAAAATAAATAAACAAACTGTAATTCGACACTATCGATAATTCGACACTTTCGATAATTCGACACTTTCGATAATTCGACCATTTTAAAAATCAAATTTACAAGGTTGATTGTTGTTTAAATACAACTTTGATATTGCATGCATAAACACAGGCTCTTGTAGCAAGAACCCAAATATTATTTATAGTCATAGCAAAAGCCAACTTTAGTGAAAACTGATGCCTCTTCAGAATGAATGGAAGACTGAAATCTGAAGGAGCAGAAGATATGGGTCATCTTTACATGTATGCTATCCAATGTTCGCACACTTGAAAAAGCCACATATAAAGTTGTCCGTGCGTAAACACAGGCTCTTGTAGCCAAGGTTTGGCCTTGAGCCTTATTTATAGTCATAGCAAAAGCCAACCTTAGTGAAAACTAACGCCTCTCTAGAATGAAGCGAAGGTTGGTATCCGAAGGGGCCAAAGATATTTCAGACACTATACAGTGTGTTCAACTTTGGGCACTGTCAGTATATGTGCTTCAAGGACATGAGAGCACATGCGCTGAAACACCATACGTGTGCCATCGCAAAGATCCTAAAGGCATTGGTGAAAGTATAAATAAATATTTTGGAAATGAAAAAAAAATACATATATATATAAGAAAATAAATTGGAATAAAAATTTACAAACTATATTTCAGAGTGGATACATATTTGAAAGGAAAAAAAAAGAAAATTGCAAACAACGAAACTATATTACAAATATGACATGAAAACTAACGCCTCTCTAGAATGAAGCGAAGGTTGGTATCCGAAGGGGCCAAAGATATTTCAGACACTATACAGTGTGTTCAACTTTGGGCACTGTCAGTATATGTGCTTCAAGGACATGAGAGCACATGCGCTGAAACACCATACGCGTTCCATCGCAAAGATCCTAAAGGCATTGGTGAAAGTATAAATGACCCATATCTTCTGCTCCTTCAGATTTCAGTCTTCCATTCATTCTGAAGAGGCATCAGTTTTCACTTAGTTGGCTTTTGCTATGACTATAAATAATATTTGGGTTCTTGCTACAAGAGCCTGTGTTTATGCATGCAAAAGCAAAGGTGTATTTAAACAACAATCAACCTTGTAAATTTGATTTTTAAAATGGTCGAATTATCGAAAGTGTCGAATTATCGAGTGTCGAATTACAGTTTGTTTATGTATTTTTTAATAAGGTCCTCTTATCTTATCTGCAATATAGTTGCATTTTTCGAAATTTTATTTTCTAATTTGTTAATTTCTGTCTTTTTTTTTTCACTCTAATAATATTTATTTAAATCTAATAATTTTTATTTAATGCAATTTAATTAATAATTTATTTAATCCAATGTCTATAGTTTCTTCCCTGAAATTGCTTACCAAACATGAGTCAGTGTTTCCACAGTGTTAACAGTTGGAGTGTTAGAATGCGGAGAAGCAAAATAACTCCCTACTGAATTTCTCAATAGTCTCACTCCCAGAGGAATGCATCCACACCAGTTAACCTCTAGGTTGGTACTATTGTTATTGTCTGAGAAGTTTTAATCCTAAGCAGGGTCTTTGAAAATGGTACACGTATGGTGATACAGTGCATGTGCTCTCATGTCCTTAAAGTAGTGTAGTTCTGTTGTTAGTATGTATATAAAAAAGCAAAGCCCAATTCTAAACCCAAATATTTTTTTTATGAGAAGAACATCAACATATTGCATGATTACGGCAGTCCATAGCTTCCCTGACAAAAATTCACCAAGAAAGTTAAATATTCCAAAACTTTTCTGTGTGTAAATTGCTAAAAATGTAAAAAACATGTATACAAAAAAGCAAAGCCCAATTCCAAACCCAAATATTTTTTTTATGAGAAGAACATCAACATAATGCATGATTACGGCAGTTCATAGCTTCCCTGACAAAAATTCACCAAAAAAGTTAAATATTCCGAAAATATTTCTGTGTATATATTGCTAAATGTGTAAATAACATGTATATAAAAAATCAAAGCTTAATTTTAAATTTCATTATCCTTTCCACAGGAAAAGCATCAAAATACTGCATAAGTACGGCACTTTTGCAGCCGCATGATTACGGCAGTCCATAGCTTCCCTGACAAAAATTCACCAAGAAAGTTAAATATTCAAAAAATTTTCTGTGTGTAAATTGCTAAATATGTAAAAAACATGTATACAAAAAAGCAAAGCCCAATTCCAAACCCAAATATTTTTTTTATGAGAAGAACATCAACATAATGCATGATTACGGCAGTCCATAGCTTCCCTGACAAAAATTCACCAAAAAAGTTAAATATTCCAAAAATATTTCTGTGTATATATTGCTAAATGTGTAAATAACATGTATATAAAAAAGCAAAGCTTAATTTTAAATTTCATTATCCTTTCCACAGGAAAAGCATCAAAATACTGCATAAGTACGGCACTTTTGCAGCCGCATGATTACGGCAGTCCATAGCTTCCCTGACAAAAATTCACCAAGAAAGTTAAATTTTCCAAAATTTTTCTGTGTGTAAATTGCTAAATATGTAAAAAACATGTATACAAAAAAGCAAAGCCCAATTCCAAACCCAAATATTTTTTTTATGAGAAGAACATCAACATAATGCATGATTACGGCAGTCCATAGCTTCCCTGACAAAAATTCACCAAAAAAGTTAAATATTCCAAAAATATTTCTGTGTATATATTGCTAAATGTGTAAATAACATGTATATAAAAAAGCAAAGCTTAATTTTAAATTTCATTATCCTTTCCACAGGAAAAGCATCAAAATACTGCATAAGTACGGCACTTTTGCAGCCGCATGATTACGGCAGTCCATAGCTTCCCTGACAAAAATTCACCAAGAAAGTTAAATATTCCAAAATTTTTCTGTGTGTAAATTGCTAAATATGTAAAAAACATGTATACAAAAAAGCAAAGCCCAATTCCAAACCCAAATATTTTTTGTTATGAGAAGAACATCAACATAATGCATGATTACGGCAGTCCATAGCTTCCCTGACAAAAATTCACCAAAAAAGTTAAATATTCCAAAAATATTTCTGTGTATATATTGCTAAATGTGTAAATAACATGTATATAAAAAAGCAAAGCTTAATTTTAAATTTCATTATCCTTTCCACAGGAAAAGCATCAAAATACTGCATAAGTACGGCACTTTTGCAGCCGCATGATTACGGCAGTCCATAGCTTCCCTGACAAAAATTCACCAAGAAAGTTAAATATTCAAAAAATTTTCTGTGTGTAAATTGCTAAATATGTAAAAAACATGTATAAAAAAAGCAAAGCCCAATTCCAAACCCAAATATTTTTTTTTATGAGAAGAACATCAACATAATGCATGATTACGGCAGTCCATAGCTTCCCTGACAAAAATTCACCAAAAAAGTTAAATATTCCAAAAATATTTCTGTGTATATATTGCTAAATGTGTAAATAACATGTATATAAAAAAGCAAAGCTTAATTTTAAATTTCATTATCCTTTCCACAGGAAAAGCATCAAAATACTGCATAAGTACGGCACTTTTGCAGCCGCATGATTACGGCAGTCCATAGCTTCCCTGACAAAAATTCACCAAGAAAGTTAAATATTCCAAAATTTTTCTGTGTGTAAATTGCTAAATATGTAAAAAACATGTATACAAAAAAGCAAAGCCCAATTCCAAACCCAAATATTTTTTTTATGAGAAGAACATCAACATAATGCATGATTACGGCAGTCCATAGCTTCCCTGACAAAAATTCACCAAAAAAGTTAAATATTCCAAAAATATTTCTGTGTATATATTGCTAAATGTGTAAATAACATGTATATAAAAAAGCAAAGCTTAATTTTAAATTTCATTATCCTTTTCACAGGAAAAGCATCAAAATACTGCATAAGTACGGCACTTTTGTAGCCCCCCTGACAAAAATTCACTAAAAGAGGTAAGTATTCAAAAAAATATTTTGGTATATATATTGCTAAATGTGTAACAAACATGTATATAAAAAAGCAAAGCTTAATTCTAAGTTCTAATATTTTTTTTATAAGAAAAGCTACAAAAGCAAATAGGGAGAAGTGAAGCCATTTAGCCATTTTCAAAATCTGATTGTGAAAGAGTAAAAAAATGAGTAAATAAGAGCAAATATAAAGAAAAAGTATTGCTAAATGTGTAATAAACATGTATATAAAAAAGCAAAGCTTAATTCTAAGTTTTAATATAAAGAAGAAATAAGACACAAAAATGGAGCTAAATTCAAATGAAAAACTATAACAAATTAATAAAAAAAAAATAAGACCTAATTCAAATGCCACCATCATCAGACAAAAGAAAAAATGAGATTTTATTCTTTAGTTCATTTATTCTTCTGTCTGATGCTGTTGCTGAAACGTCACACACTATTGAAGACACTATAAAAGATAGATTAAAAGTAATAATTCAATCTACAATTCGAAAAATAATATAACCTGGTGAGTTCCCAGAAAAGGTTAACTTTGGTAGGCGGCGCTGTACGTTGACACCGCCGTACCTTCGAGCCGTTTTACACGAGTTAAAGCGAAGATTTTGGACATAGTGATTTTTACATTTCGATCTTTTATATTAATATATATACTTACTATTTCGAATTATTTTTCTAAAAACGAACATTATTTTTTTTAATTATCTGAAACTAACCTAATTCAACTTATCTAAAACTAACCTTATTTAGCGATTAAACTAACATAATTTAACCTATTTGAATCTAACCTCATATACACTTTTACACTACCTTTTCATTTCAAAATTAAATTAAAATAAGTTTATATTAAATAAAAACATTTTTAAAAATCGACTTTCTGGTTCACACTTTTGTATCTAATCAATTATGTATTTCTTTATTTCTCTCTATAAAAGTACGCAATTGTAAACAAAAGAATTGATGATGATAAATGCAAAAATCTACGATTGTAAAATAGATTAAATTAAAAAATAAAAATAACTGTTAACATTAGGAAAATAAAAACAGGCCTATCATACGAAGAAAAAAATAACGAAAATTTTGGTATATAGATCGTTATGTGTAGTTCAGAATCTTCGGAGGAGATAGCTCACGACTTTACAATGGAAAACTCTGTTACAGTATTATCTATATAGATTGTCACAGTAATGAAGGTGACGTTTGGGTAGAAATAATAATTTATTAGATGACTTTAAATAGTTAAATAGTTTAAGGTATAAAAAGAAATAGAGATAAACTAAGTTAAATGGATAAAAATAATGGTAAATTGAGGAAGTGATGTCAAAGACTCAAACGGCTGGCTATCGGCTACCGCCTTCAAGATGGCGGCTAATGTTTACAAATTTCCCGCCTAGCGCGCCCGCCATCTATCGGAGCTTAGGTACATAACACTTGCCAAGCTGACAGCGCGCGCCATCTATCGGGGCTTGGGTACATAACATTTGCCAAGCTGCCGATGTATTATTTATAGTAACAAGCTATGTACATTTTTGGTTATGACATTATAAATAAATGGAAGGGTCGGTTTTTTTTTCCATATGTGATAACCTTTACTTTCTATTACAAGCTTACTTGTTTACTTGTCCCGTTATATCAAGCCTTTTTCATTCCACACATCAACTTGTATCCATACATCGCTCAATCCTTAAATTCGGATTACAATACTATATAGTTTTGAACGACGTTTAACAAATTTTACCGCTAATGTTTCTTTTAACAGAACGAAAAATCGTTATTTTAACGACTATTCAAATCCTTATGGATGAAGTATGAAAGAATGAATTGTGAAGAGTAATGATGAACAAAACATTTTCGGTAAAACTTGTTAAACGTCGTTCTATAATCATAGACGCATTATATTGTATTATAATATATGTCTTTGTTTTTGCTTATCCCTAGTTAACGTGGTACAGGCCATGATAATTATCATGATTACAATGATTATAAAAAGAGAGATTAAGAGGAACGTGGTAAGTTTCTTTATTAAGCAGTATACGAGCTTTCGGACGTCAGCCGTCCTTCATCAGGTATTGACATGAATGAGAAGGAGATGCTATATTTATAAGC
Organism: Cordylochernes scorpioides; assembly: GCA_030710605.1. NCBI lineage: Eukaryota > Metazoa > Arthropoda > Arachnida > Pseudoscorpiones > Chernetidae > Cordylochernes > Cordylochernes scorpioides. The sequence goes on along the minus strand of CP092876.1, from coordinate 10,854,647 downwards.
GACAGTTTAGCATAAAAAATATTAAACAAGAAATAAAAGATTAAAAAAGATTTGAGATCTGCATGCCAGCAATAAAAACACCTAAATGTGTACAACACATAGATTCAAGAAAATCTGCACACCTAGGATGAAGGGAAAAAGACGGAAAACCAGAGGCGAAGACAAAAGCAAGAACAAAAATAAAAATAAGAATATAAACGAGAATATAGAAAACAGCGGAATAAAGATAAAGTTAAAAGTTACGAAGGAGGTGTATCTGTTGGTATAGAATAAAAAGCAGAATATTGGGGCGGGAGGTCAATCTTTCTGTTGAGGCTGGGTGTAGTATTGGAGACAAGGGCTTCGAGAACTAAGCGTTGGTATTTATTTGCTATATCGCTATAAACGGGGGTTGTATTGTCGAGATTGAAGGAATGTCCGGATTCGGCGATATGTTGGTATATGAGCGATTTTTTGTCTTTCGAGCGGATGTTGCGGGCGTGTTCACTGGCTCTGATGGCGATTGTTCGGCCTGTTTCTCCAATATAGCATAAATCGCAATCATTACAAGGAATTTTGTAAACGGCGTTAGAAAGGGATTGGGGGTTACGTTTGGCGGAGCTTTTTGTGATTGGATGTCGTAGGAAGGTATAAAGGGAAGGTGTGCACTTGTAAAGAGTGCGAATGCCGAATTTACGTAAAAAGGAACCAATACCGGAATTCGTGGTGGAGTATGGGAGGACGCAGGTGCTTTTAAATAAAGGAGGTGTGGTTCTTTTTTGATTGGGTGTGAAAAAATGTCGGTCGATAAAACTGCGTGGATAGCCCGCGGACAAGAGATGCGAGTAGACCGTGCGCCTCTCGATATTTTTAAAGAAAGGGAGGGAACAGTGGGTGTAGATACGTTTGGAAAGAGTTCGGACGGTGGTGATCTTATGGGAGACGGGGGCGTGGGATGAAAAATGTAGGTACGAGGGGGTAAAGCCGGGTTTGTGAAAGACCGTTGTGTGGAATTTATCGTCGGTGTTAATAATTAAAATGTCTAAAAATGGAATACAGTTAGAGCGGGACGGGTTGTGTGTAAAAAGTAGATCCGGATGGTAAGAGTTTAAAGCGGTGAGAATGGGTAAATGATCGGTATCTCGGTGTAGGCAGAAGATGTCGTCTACGTAACGTAACCAAGTAACGACCCCCAAATGATCTTTGGACACCAGCCATTGGTCCAGCCCTAGCATGACAATTTCCGCTGCGATTGTGGAGAGAGGACTGCCCATAGGGGAGCCTCGTATCTGTAGAAAGGAACGGCTGTTGAATTCGAGGGTATTCATGCCAAAACAGATAGTAAACAGATCTATTATCGATGTTTGGTCTTTGCTAGAGAATGTAGAGAAGGCAAGGAGTGAACTAAGACCGTCTGTAATCAAAGAATGCGGAAGGCATAGGAAAAGGGATGTTATGTCGAAGGTGGACATGATAAGTTTATCAGGCTGGGGAATACTCTTTAATTTGGTTAGAAATTCGGTAGAATCTTGAACTGAAAAGAGGTTGTGTGCCTTAACGAGAGGTTTAAGGAGGTTAGTGAGATATTTAGCTAAGTGTAGTGCAGGGGAGAGGTGGTAGGCTACAATGGGCCTAAGGGGAATGTGGGGCTTATGGGTCTTAGGGAGGCCGTATATGTAGGGGACGCCGGTAAGGTTGGAGGTGAATCGCTGGAATTGCTCGGGGGTGATGCTTCCATTCCTCTTGAGCGTCCTGAGTGCAAACTTAAAGCCATCGGAAAGAGCAGTGATTCGTTCGGTTGGGATCTCATGGAACGTGTCTGGGTCAGATAGGAGGTCAAGCATTTTTCTCTCATATTCCTCATAACAACCTGAGAGCCCTTATCGGATCTGGAAATTATAATATCGCAATGGTTCTTTAAGGTTTTAAGGGAAGCGAAATCTTTCTTGGTGGAACTGGGAGCGGTTGAGGATCTCTTAGAGGAGGCGAGGAGTTTGTTGGTGATGGTGGACCGGATATAATATTTGTCGACGTGGGATTGGTGTTGAAGGGATGACTCAATTCCACTGATTGTGTACAAGTACAGTTTACAAAATTCCTTGTAATGATTGCGATTTATGCTATATTGGAGAAACAGGCCGAACAATCGCCATCAGAGCCAGTGAACACGCCCGCAACATCCGCTCGAAAGACAAAAAATCGCTCATATACCAACATATCGCCGAATCCGGACATTCCTTCAATCTCGACAATACAACCCCCGTTTATAGCGATATAGCAAATAAATACCAACGCTTAGTTCTCGAAGCCCTTGTCTCCAATACTACACCCAGCCTCAACAGAAAGATTGACTTCCCGCCCCAATATTCTGCTTTTTATTCTATACCAACAGATACACCTCCTTCGTAACTTTTAACTTTATCTTTATTCCGCTGTTTTCTATATTCTCGTTTATATTCTTATTTTTATTTTTGTTCTTGCTTTTGTCTTCGCCTCTGGTTTTCCGTCTTTTTCCCTTCATCCTAGGTGTGCAGATTTTCTTGAATCTATGTGTTGTACACTTTTAGGTGTTTTTATTGCTGGCATGCAGATCTCAAATCTTTTTAATCTTTTATTTCTTGTTTAATATTTTTTATGCTAAACTGTCGCTTATAAATATAGCATCTCCTTCTCATTCATGTCAATACCTGATGAAGGACGGCTGACGTCCGAAAGCTCGTATACTGCTTAATAAAGAAACTTACCACGTTCCTCTTAATCTCTCTTTTTATATTCCAAACGTGGCTTATCATGAATGATTATAATCATAACAACAACAAAAAGCCTTTATTTAGGGTCACTGACCCTATACAGGATTCACCAGAGGTATGCATAAGAACAAAGCAGTGAGACAAAGGAAATAACGATATAGACAGAAGAAAAAGAAAAAAAAAGGGGGGGGGAAACAAGAAAGAGGGAAGCAAGAAAAACAACACAAAAAGAGTAGCAGTAAGAAAGTGAGGAGTGAGTGTCACCTGGCCTTCTTCTGAGATATGGACTTGTGGAAACCATGAAACTCCGTAGCAATATACTTATTCTGGGTCATATTGTCAATTATTGATGGAAGTGAAGCACAGAGTTGCCCTGTTTTGAGCATAAGGGTTCTTCTTTCTTCACAATGATTATAATCATTGTGGGTAGTTAGCGACTGCTTTTACTGTAAGTGCACCACATGTCTACACATGTGAAAAGCAGTTCGACTTTACACTTACAAATGTGCCAGAGCCCCGGGTACTATATAGTAGGTAATATATGTTTTCTTCTTAATTCTTAAAATTAAAGATTACTGAGCCAATTAATCTTTTTATTACCTCGACGCGTTCAAACAAAAAATCCTTTATTGAAACGTCGAGATAGTAAAAAGATTTACTGGCCGAAGTATCTTTAATTCTAAGAACTATGAATGCTAGCCAGGCAAAACCTCTTTCTTTACGATAAATGTCTTCTTGTATTTAAGTAACGCTTAATATCAGCGCTTATTTATTAATTGATTCAAATCTCATGGACTTTATTTATTTATTTCAACACACAAACGCGATATCCCGGCTAGAGATAATTGCGTCGATTTACATTTTTTTAAAAACAGAAACAGTTATAAACATATTATACAAAAAAAAGTAATCGAAATAAAAAGAGAAAAAAATAATATAAATTAGGAACCTGAACCTTTCAGGTTTGAAAGAAAATCATAAATATATTTACAAAAATAGTTAAACTTATCATAATTCTCTCTGCTATTTACAAATTGATATAAATATACAACATTATTTATTGTCTGTTGTCTAGCGGTGAAGAAGAGTGGGTATTCCAGCAGTAGGTGTCTCGAGTCCTGGAATTCGTTGCCACAATGACTGCTAGAGTCTTCAATCGCGCCAATTTTTGATAGAAATCCCTTAAAATTTCCATGGTTCGTTATAAACTGAGTCTCATGTACTTAAACTATTACATAGAAAGTTGGAATCCTCTGATAAGTATAAGTAAAGGATATGAAGCGTACGAGGATACTTTTCTTTTAAACTTTAATGAAGATTCAAGCTTTCGGGCGAAAACAGCCCTTCTACAGGAAATTATAGAAAAAAAATTTTCAAAAAGTAACGTTTGTAAACAAAAATGGTATCTCTATTGATCTTGCAACGCCTGAATAAATCTCACATCCACGCGACCCAGACTATGATACATTGAATAAATCTGCTAAGTTGAGACTTTTCAAAGTAAATCAAACTGGCATAGGGCAACTATGGTACACAATTTATGGAAATATTGCTTTATATACGTCAGGAATCTCTATATGTCGGTTGATACTATTGTATTTCAAAGAGAGCAACGCCTCGACGACTAATCTTTTAAATTTGCTGTTGATATTAGAGTAATATGCTTGTGGTTGGGATGTGTTAAAAGAATGTCCTGTTTGTCTAATAAGTTGTACGATAAGGGACTTGGGTTCATTATTTCTAATGTTTCTGTGATGTTCGTCCATTCTGTCCTTGATTCGTCTGCCTGTTTCTCCTATGTATATACTATTACAGTTTGAGCATTTTAATGAATATACGGAGTTTGTGAAAAAAGGTAGGGTAACGGGAAAACTATTCTTGGTTATGGGATTTCTGATTATTGTTTCTAATTTGGGGGTGTTGGTGTAAAAGGTACGAATACCATAGTTATTTTTTCGGAATCTCTACTCATAGTGTCAACATTTCTAGATTCCTAAAAAATAACTATGGTATTCGTACCTTTTACACCAACACCCCCAAATTAGAAACAATAATCAGAAATCCCATAACCAAGAATAGTTTTCCCGTTACCCTACCTTTTTTCACAAACTCCGTATATTCATTAAAATGCTCAAACTGTAATAGTATATACATAGGAGAAACAGGCAGACGAATCAAGGACAGAATGGACGAACATCACAGAAACATTAGAAATAATGAACCCAAGTCCCTTATCGTACAACATATTAGACAAACGGGACATTCTTTTAGCACATCCCAACCACAAGCATATTACTCTAATATCAACAGCAAATTTAAAAGATTAGTCGTCGAGGCGTTGCTCTCTTTGAAATACAATAGTATCAACCGACATATAGAGATTCCTGACGCATATAAAGCAATATTTCCATAAATTGTGTACCATAGTTGCCCTATGCCAGTTTGATTTACTTTGAAAAGTCTCAACTTAGCAGATTTATTCAATGTATCATAGTCTGGGTCGCGTGGATGTGAGATTTATTCACGCGTTGCAAGATCAATAGAGATACCATTTTTGTTTACAAACGTTACTTTTTGAGAATGTTTTTCTATAATTTCCTGTAGAAGGGCTGTTTTCGCCCGAAAGCTTGAATCTTCATTAAAGTTTAAAAGAAAAGTATCCTCGTACGCTTCATATCCTTTACTTATACTTAAACTATTAAAAAAGGTTTCCGGAGATGAGTTTCTTTTATTGTAAAAGGTTTTGCATCAGGTGGTGTTTTATTCTTTTTATATAAGTTCTCCTGTAGAAGGGCAGAGATGCCCGAAATCTTGAGATGGTTTTAAAATAAAAAGAAACTCATCTCAGTAAACTTTTTTCAATTGTTTGTTTATTAATTGTTAAC
>CP092876.1:10807375-10848933 GCA_030710605.1 Cordylochernes scorpioides | reverse complement strand
AAAAGATCCCATTCTTCCTTTACCACTTTCCAGAGCTAATCTTACCTATTTGGACATAATTAAAATATGCCAACAAAATGATATCAACATTTCTAAAAAAAGGTATTTATAATATTATTCACGACAAAAATATCAAGTTTTTATTCAAAGCACCTACGGAGAAATGGACAAAAGATTATCACCCTATATCTGTGAGAAATCCTGCAACTGTCAAAAAAGTGAAAAATATATTACAAAAGAAAATCCTATACCGCAAAGAGATATAGCCAAATTAATAGGAACATCAGTGTCAACAATAAATAAAATAATAAATAAAGGTTTAGGCCTAAAAGCTACAAAAAAAAACATGCGGTTCACAAATTGTTTCAGAGCATATTCGTCAGCGACACACTATCAGCAGATATTTTTATGAAAATTTCTTGGCTGCTGATAGATGGAAATTTATTGTTACATATGACGAAGCATGGGTATATTTAACTGATTGCGACAGAAAAAGAGCTATATACTATCAAAAAAGGGTGGAAAATCTAGGCCAATTTGGGTGAAGGAATGTGCCGAAAGTTACCCCAAAGGATTTATGGTGGCATGCGGTATATCATATGAAGGAAAATTAAAAATAAGAAAAGTTGAAAGAAATGCCAAAATAAACTCGGAGTACTATCAAAACAACATTTTAGAACCTTATTTTTAAATGATATTCCCTCTATCTTTGGAAAACAGAGCAACAAAGTCTGGTTTCACCATGATAACGCCACAAGTCATACCTCATCTTCAACCCAAGCTTATTTGGAAGATCTAAGGCAAAGAACAGGAATCAACACTATTCCAAAGAACAGAACCCCTGTAAAATCTCCTGATTTAGCCACGATGGATTTTTGCATTTTTGGATGCCTTAAAAGAGCACTTGGAAAGAGACACCCTAGGACAATTGAAGGTCTCTGGAAAGTGGTAAAGGAAGAATGAGATCTTTTGAGTATGACCATGATCAAAAAGAGTCTGCTATCGTGGAAAATCAGGTGCCGTTCTGTAAATAAACAAAAAGGCTTTCAAATAGAACATTTGAAAATTTTCAAATATGGTGTTAATTTTAAATATTTTATAATAAAACTTGTTTCCCCTATAAGTGTGAACACCCTCTGTAATTGTTGCCACAGAGGGTGTGTGTAAGCTCACAGGTAAATAGGCGCTAACCGAAAGAAAAAAAAGTTCCTTTGTTTAATATTAGTTTTATATTTGTTTCTTTCTTGTAGATCAATAAATATAATGTTTGATTCTTGGAATCAGTTTCATTAATAATTCTAAGCAAAGTCAACATACCGGGATAAGGTGCATATATTAAAAAATAAAAAGGCATCTCCTTATCATGCAACTGAAAGTTACTGTTGACCATCAGTAACTTTCAGTTGCACAATAAGGAGATGCCTTTTCCTCCTTAATTTATACACCTTATACCAGTAAAATTTCACATTTGATATTTTCACAATAGTTTTTATGTTTCACTAAATATTTTATCTCTTCGCTCAATATACGATGATCGTCTAGGATGGGATAAGGAGATGCCTTTTTCTTTCTTAATAAAAACTCTTGATAATTTATATTGAATCGTACTTGAAATATTAATGCAAATATTATAATCGAGTTAAATAAATTTAAAATATTTGCAGAGTTTCTTTATTAAGGTATCGGGAGGCAAGCTTTCACGCGGTCGCGAAACCATTTGTGAAACTATTTAAAAACAAACTTAAGTTAATTCAGTTATCGAGAGATCCGCATAAACTACATATAAACATACCTATAAACATATTTACGATATATATGTATATAAGAACTGATTTGCATAAGCAAATATTCTTCAATGGTTAAAGAAAAGAGGAAAACCCAAACAAACTTAACATTCACTTAGGTCAGTTGTGGAGAGATTTATATTGAATGGAGAAATTTATATTGAATAACATTCAGTTCGAAATGATTTCATTAATTTGGAATAGCAGTTTATAATGACTAGAGGAATATGAGTCGGTGGATGATTGATAGAATTCATCGATTTTGGACAGACACGACCTGGGATCGAATCCCACATGAAGCACTTTTCTGAATTGAAAAATGCTCCAAAGTCCCCCGATTCTTGAAAAAGTCCAATCCCATCAGTCCAAACTAAAAACATATATTTACGATATATATGTATATAAGAATGATTTGCATAAGCCAATCTTATTTATTTTATTTGTGTAAAATTTCAACGATAGATGGCAATAAAATTTAAATTACTAATAAGCCAATCTCCCCAAATGATAAAAGAGGCAATAAAGCTATTTGTAAAACCATTTAAAACAAACTTAGCCTTCATTTAATTCAGTTATCGAGAGATCCGCAGAAAGTAAACTACATATAACCTATAAACATATTTACGTTATTATATGTATATAAGAACTGATTTGCATAAGCAAATATTCTAACATAATAAAGGGGCAGTAGAAAGAGATATCTGTGAAACCATTTAAAGACAAACTTATTCTTCAGTTGTGGAGAGATCCGCAGAAAGTAAACTACATATAACCTAACAACATATTTACGAAATTGTATGCATATAAGAATAATTTGCATAAGCAAATCTCCTCAAATGATAAAAGAGGAAATAAAGCTCTTTGTGAAGCCATTTAAAAACAAACTTGACTTAATTCATTTATCGAGAGATCCGCATAAAGTAAACTACATATAAACATACCTATAAACATATTTACGATATATATGTATATAAGAACTGATTTGCATAAGCAAATATTCTCCAATGGTTAAAGAAAGGATGAAACCATTCAAACAAACTTAACATTCACTTAGGTCAGTTGTGGAGAGATTGGACGAGGGCAATCCAGTTTGGAGTTGTAAACGGTTTGAGGAAAGAAATGGGAGTTCCATTCGGATTTATGGAATCCTCGGGCCATAAAACATCGATTACGTTCCCATCGGCACTAATGGACGGACCATGTGTGAGAGACATCCTCTGGCGGGTTATAGGTTTTTCTATCTCTTTGTTTGGTTTACACACTTCGATTTTTTTCTCAAATCCACTTATAGTAAGTATACGTGGATCTATAGGAGTATGGAAAGAGAATAAAGATGTTTTGACAGAGAGGATTATGGGGAGACTTGTTCTCAAGGTGTTCAGAAAAAAGAATTGGATAGGATATACATTCATTAAAAAAAATTAAGGAAGTGGAAGTCTTTGATCGTCTTATTTTTGAAGGAGACAGAGGCTGTTCACACTTTGTTATCTCGTTAGTCTTTAATAAAGGTTACTGTAAAATCTTTCAGAGTTATTGTCTGAATTGTTGAAATATCTCTACAAGTACATTTTCTACATGTGGCATATATGTATCTTTCAAAAGAGAGGGTCACCTCTCCCTTTAAAACAATGCAGTATTTATCACTACAGTAAAATATATATCAAGGTGGTGATAAAGATTAAGCCACAACACCAGTTTAAGCAAATTCAGACAAAAAAGCCAAAAAACCTATATACCATGGTTTCGGGCTATTGTCTTTATCAGTACAGGGACGGCTTCGGTTTCATAACATCCTACGAGACGGTCGGATTCACCAAACAGGTGTGTGAAGTGGCAGGCGCCGATTTTCAGGAAAGATGACAACATAAAGTTGTGGGAGGGTGATATTCATGTAAGGCACCTCTCCTTCATAAATACACTCATTGTTTCCTGAGAGGTCTCTTCTAGATAATCTCCTATTTCAGCTCAGACAATCCCAACTTTAAACCAATGTGAGTGTGTGTATATATAGTTTTCTCTTAATATTTAGTAGATGTGTATTGAAAAAAAAAGACAACAAAAAGACTTCAATAAGGAACACTCGTCACATATACAAGTAGATACTTGTAGATTCTCCCAGATACAGAAGTAAACAGTTATCTACAGAAAGTGGATATTAACATCGACCTTTCTTCAAGTTGGATCTATCATCTGTGTTACGTCTATTGTCTGTGCTGTTTTCCAGAATTTGTGAAAAGCTAAGAAATTGGGTTTGTTTTTTCACAACTTTTACCATTATAACATATGGCGAATTGTTTTCATAACCAATCTTTTGACATAGGATTTCTCTCTCTTCCTCCAGTGCGGGACAATAAAACATGTGTCATGGCTGAATTCACTGTTACACAGAGTATACTTTAAGTTCTTAGATTTCAATAATAAAACGTGATTATGTTTATAAATAATGATATTTTGTGTTATTGAGGAACAATCCTCAAGACATCTACTGATCGATTGCTCAGCATTTCAAGATTATAGAATGAAGAATGAACTAGTTGTTTGTGAACTTAACGATTTGATTTCCGATAAAAAATCATATTTAAAGTTTAATTCATTTTGTAAATACATTCTAAACTTTCTACAAAATCTGGATCTCTAATGTTTTCATGCGTTGAATAATGTAAATAACTTATGTAAATAAACTTTTCTCCTTGTTTGGCACAAGTATCCCTTGAGGGATATAGCGCTTTGGAAATAAAATAATTGATAATTGACAAAAAAGAATTCTCACTTGGGAAACACTTCGCCTTTACAGTCATTGGGATATCATTGTTGTGGTAAGTTTCCATAGTAGTTGATGTGAGGGTTGGAAAACATTGAAGTAATAGTTCATGTAACACAGAAGTTACAGTAAATATAAATATAAATAATAGGTATATTTTTATATAATACCTATATAAGATATGAAATAACAGAGCCATATACACACAATATAATGCACTGCGGCCTGTGATTGTAAAACGACACTTGAAGTTACACGCATGAGTTTCTTTTCAACGAAAAATCGAAATTTATTTCAAGGTGAAATATTGACTATTTCTAACCTTTTAGATGAAGTATGAAATATATACTTCATCCAAAAAGGTTAGAAATAGTCAATATTTCACCTTGAAATAAATTTCGATTTTTCGTTGAAAAGAAACTCATGCGGTGTAACTTCAAGTGTCGTTTTACATATACACACAGTCCTAGGGGGAAAATAAACAAATAAATAATTAAGAGTAAATAAATGTTGCTGATGATTCGCGCCATCTATCGAAATAAATAGGAACTAATCGTCAATCTTTCGATAAAACAATCCCTTGAATCAATATTAAAATAAGAACATTAAGCCTCCAGGGAAAAGTTTCTTTTTAAAATATATTTTTTATTTTTATTATTATTTAAAGCTAAAGATTAAAATATATATATATATATATATATGTGGCAATAGTGATAATAATGTGGTGAGGAGAGAAATAATCACACGACGAGTTGGTAGAAGAATAACCCAGGCAGCCAGCGAGAGAGACGGGAGCGCGACCCGCACCGCCAGGCGGCCGGCCGTTTGTGTAACCACCCCCGACTATCCAAAAATAGACCTGAGGTTCCAAGAAAAGGCCCTGCGGTCGCCCCCTTGGAATGTGACTGTTGGTGTCCCAAATGACCGTACTTTAGCTGCGTTCTCTCTCGTTGACTGTAGGTTTACTTTATTATTCCTGGAAGAGCATATATTATGACATATATATTTTAAAAAGAGAGAGAAATTTTCCCTGAAGGCTTAATGTTCTTATTTTAATAATCGTCAATCTATAGCAAATTCGGAATATTAGCCAATAAATTATAGATAAATCAAAGCAACCACATACGCGGTTCAGGGTGTTTGGTCTCCGTTAGTAGAATGTATCTTAACGACCAAACAAAGTGGTCCTAGAGACTTCCTGGTGAATCAAGAAAGAGGTATTTAAGACCAAAATGCATCAACATGCTGAATCGTATGGGTAAAAAGGACAAAGAAGGATATGGACGCCTACGTGAGCATATACAAATAACAATTCTTTCAATTATTTTTTAAATATCATTTTAATATTGTAAACAATAGTATTTGTGATTATATAAAAGGGCGTACCTGGATCTGTAAAGAAAAAAAATTTTTTTTCTTAAAATATTTCGAGAGATTGCTCCCTCTTTATCAATTTATTGCACAGTAATTGATAAAGAGGGAGCAATCTCTCGAAATATTTTAAGAAAAAAATTTTTTTTTTTATACAGATCCAGGTACGCCCTTTTATATAATCTTAATTAATGGATCGCCTTTTGACTCAAATAGTATTTGTGTTATATTATCGATGGCAAGTAGGATCTAGGAGAGACAAGCAGGTGCCACAAGATGATAGTTCTCGTCGTCTTTGGGTTCCGGGCTAATTGGCCTATCAAGTAAGGTCTTCTAGCCCCAACATGGCTGCAGAACGCGGACTGGTGGCAAGGGATCCTAAGATCTGGCTGTGGAGGTGTCATCGCAGGGGTGGAGGAAGCTTGGAGAAGTCAGGGAAACAGCGCCTTGATGCAGTGAGAAGCAGGGATGTAGTCCAGTTGAGGAGGCAGGAGGTCCTGGAAGCCTAGAACGAAGATGATAGTTCTTTATTTGTTCTGACTTATATATACTAGCCGAATGACCCGGGCAACGCCCGTGTTTTACCCGATTGAATGTTTTTATTCAAATACTATTTTACAATTATAAATTGGCGCCTCAAATAAATGCATATATTAGTTAATAACTATAGCCTATGTGCTTTATCTGTCTATGTACTGTTGGCTTCCGTAGGCGTCTCTTACTGGGAAAAAGAAAGAGAGGATTCCATTTAGTTATTAACTAATATATGCATTTATCTAAGGAGCGACCCGCTCCAACACAATAGTTACAAAAACGAAAAAGCGAGTGGGGGAGGCATGATGGGGGGGGAAGTCAAAGGTGGCGTTATCGTAGCCAACCAAATATTCCAAAAAAAAAAAAAAGCAAACGGTGACAGAGTTGATTAGGAGATGAGGAATGACGCTCGTAACTGTATATAGAATGTAATGATGATGATAAATAACTACACAACAAGTCAATGACAACAATACTCTGTTGTCAATACATAATAATTTGCCTGTTGAAGATCAATATTTAATCGAAAGCTTGCAAAACCTCAAATAATAATTAAAAAAAAAAAACTTTTTCTCCAAAATTATAATTTTTTCCTTATTTAAAAACTAGGTAGAAATAAAAGAAAACATAAGAAGCATTTCATATAAACAAGATAAAATTATGAAAAAAGGGACATCTCCTTATCGTGCAACTGAAAGTTGCTGATGGCTTGCTCCATCTATCGAAATAAATATTAATTATTCTCGTTGATTTTTAATTATTTTTTTTTAATTAAAAATCAATGCGAATAATTAATATTTATATCGATAGATGGCGCAAGCCATCAGAAACTTTCAGTTGCACGATAAGGAGATGTCCCTTTTTTTTCCATAATTTATGCACCTTATCTCAGTACAATGTCACATTTGTACTATCTTTTCAAGATAAAAATAATTATATAAAATATAGGCGTACCTATATCTGTGAAAAAGAAAAACAATATTTTTGTTTACAATACGCGTTTCGGGCTTTGAGGCCTCGTCAGTGTAGTGCAGGCAGATATAAAATATAAAAAAGAAGCTATTTAATGAAAATGTAGGGAGTTATTTCCCCAAGGCCACGTGGTTGAAGAATGCCGGAGAATTAGTAGTGTAAATAAAGGAAGACGGAGTAAGAGAGTTAATGAGGACATTTGTCAGGGAAGATTAGACCAGGAAGACATCAAATGGTTCAGTCGCCATCTTTCTTTCTCGTAACATGTCCTTTCCCAGTTGTCCCCCAGATATGCAACTTTATTGTGTGTCACTTAAGAGATCTTTTCCTTAATGTAGAATCACTTAATTTGTTATAAAAGAAAAACTTGTAATTAAAAATCATGATTGAATAAGATTTGGAGAAAATTCTATCTTCTCTGGGTTTTTTTTTTTTTGCTTATCCCTTAATACACGTGGTACAGGCCATGATAATCATGATGGGTAGAAGTAGGCGACTGCTTTTTTTTTTACTGTAAGTACACCATATATCATACATATGTGAATAGAAGTTCGATTTCTGCAATTACAAATTTGCCAGAGTCCCGTTTGGTTACTTGCACTCGCTGGTGGGGTTGGATTTTGAAAGAATCGAGGGCCCATTGGAGCATTTTTTTTTTAATATGAAAAAAAGTGTCCAATGCGGGAATCGAACCCGGGTTGTAGCGGTCGAAAAACAACGGCTTTAGACCATCTTCACCGCCCCATCTTCTCTGTGGGTCATCTTCTTCTTAAATAAAGGAGTGTATATAGCTAACCATGTTACTATTGGTATCTTTTATAAAGAGTGGATTGAAAGATTGGGATTGAAACTGCTTTATTATACAATGTCCATATAAGATTATATAAGTTTAAATACAAAATTGAATAAATATGAATAAAATTATATACAGTTAAGCCTGTCTATAGCTCCATCTCTTTGGACTCACTAAAATAGGATGCTATAGAGAAGGGGTGCTATAGACAGGTCACTTTTTTTTCTCAAAATATTTCGAGAGATTGCTTCCTCTTTATCAATTTATTGCACAATAAACTTAATTTTACAAATTCCTGTAGATCACATGAAAACAACTTTGTCATTGGTCAAAAAAACAGATCAGATACACCCATTTATACAAACCTAATTGATGGATCGCCTTTTGACTCAAACTTTCTCAATAAGTTTGTTTATTGAAATGAACCAGGCGCATAAGGAAGATGGGTGTCTTTTTATATAAAACGAGCACGAAGCTTTCGGGTAAAAACCCTTTCTACAGGCGGCTTTCCCATTCTTGCCTATGTGATAGCCGCCTGTAGAAGGGTTTTTACCGAAAGCTCGTGCTTATTTTATATAAAAAGGACACCCATCTTCCTTATCGCCTGGTTCATTCAAAGTTTACTAGGAAGAGATCTTTGCAAGTTTGTTTATTATTAAAACCGCGAGCTTTCGAGATATCGCTCTTCAAACTTGATTCTGTCTGTTAAAGAGCGAAAGGTACGAAAGCCTCAAGGATTTTTTTTTAATAATAAACAAACTTATTGTCAATGGCTTTTATCTTAATATCTTTTCCAACACAAAAATTTCAATCTCAATTTCGGGAAAATAGAATTTGCCCAGGCAAAATCTCTTTGGCAAATTCTACTTCCATTCTATCACTTGTGATTATCATGAAATTAGAACACCGCCCTTAACTGACCTGGGCCATTAATACGAAGCCATGGGCTCCAGGTAAGAGTCTGAATTTACCGAAGCTGATGTTGTTTGTCACCGACCCGAGTCCGAAGATTGCGGGAGACGGTGAATAGATGGCGCTAACTTTTAGCGTCTATTTGACGGGAAAAATGGCCTTTCTTTCAAAATATAATATTTCTGAGACAAAAATGTTGTTGCTTATATTTTATTATCATTTGAATTTTAATTAATAAAACATTTATTACCCTTTTCCGCATCCTCTATATCTATTTGAAAATGAACTTTTTTTACATCAGAAACAAAAGTATTTTTATCAATTAGAATAAACCATATTTATTTCATAGCTAAAGGCGCGGCATTTGTTTATATATTCTAAACAAACGGAGTTTCCCGCCAAAAACAAGATTTGGCGGAAATCTGCCTTAGGGCGAGATATATTTGCAGCAGAATGCCGGAAGTGTCTTGTGCTCTAATTAGTTGAGGCGTACGTCTCGCTTCACTCACTCCTTCCTGATCCCTTTTTCTTATCACTGATTATTCTCCAGCTACCTGAGCTAATTATTTGTACGTACAGATTTCTCTATGCCAAATAATAGTGTGGGGTTACCTAGGAATTATTTGAAGGAGAAAATTAGAAACTCTTTGCCCAAATTTCTAATTTTATCATTCGGATAATATCTATATCAACGCCAACAGCGCGAAACGGGTTCGTGGATGGTTTTTCTTGATTATCAAGAAAATTGTGTTGCCAAATATCAGGGAACAGGTTAATCAATGTTTAGTTGATTTCTGTTCCCCTAGATGGCACTCTGCAATCTAAAAAAGCACATGTGCTCGTGGTCAGGAGGATATGCCTTCATTATTTTTAATATCAACACCTGACTTTTTATTTTCTTCTATTGTTTTCTCATTCAGATATATATATATAAACGAGGTGTATATATGTAAGAGTATATATTTCCATATACACTAAATATTTATATATATATTTCGTAATTATAAACAGCCCTAACAATGTAGATTCAGTTCAACTCGCCAGCTTGGCCATCTTGTAATCATAAACAATAAGTTTTTTTGAGAGTCCGCTCCGCCCAAGATAGGGTCTCCTGTTACAGAAGTCGTTATTTTTGTACATGGTATTTAAAGATCATGTAGTCTTAATTATTAATGTAGATAATCCAGCTTCCTGTAACCACGTACAGAAGTCTCCAAATACCCGGACTGTCCTTCTGAACTAAGTCTTGTTTTACAATGTCAGTGGAAGTTCTTTCCATAAGGTGGCGCCATGCTGATTTATTTCTTGGGAGATTTTCTAGAGATGCTGTACTTAGGTTGGTGATCCTTTAGAGAATGGTGTTAGGAATCTTTGGTATTGGAAGGTTGGGTGTAAACTTAAGTATTGCACTATGCTAAACTTGTGTTGTTGTCAGTTTGGTGACAGATTATGTATGAACAGATCTCATGGACCATGGGTGTGATGCAGAGTCATGGCTGAGGACAAGTCCAGCAATCAGGATAGAAAGTCCATGGATCACAACAACCAGTCCACTGTGGTGGGGGTGGGACGTGACCCCTTGACCCTTGTTATCCCCCCTAACGGTGATCTACGCCGCCATCTTGGTGAGCGGGGTGGTGGGGAACGTGTGTACGTGCCTCGTCATTTGCCGCCTATAAGTCCATGCACACGGCCACTAACTACTACCTCTTCAGTCTGGCGGTGTCCGACCTGCTGTTGCTGATGCTCGGGACTCCCGCAGGAGATGTACATGCTCTGGCATCCTGTCCCTTACGTCTTCGGCGGGGCTATCTGCGTGCTGCGCGGCCTCAGCTCGGAGACTTCCACCAACGCTAGCGTCCTCACCATCACGGCGTTCACAGTCGAACGCTACCTTGCCATC
Source organism: Cordylochernes scorpioides (assembly GCA_030710605.1). Classification (NCBI taxonomy): domain Eukaryota; kingdom Metazoa; phylum Arthropoda; class Arachnida; order Pseudoscorpiones; family Chernetidae; genus Cordylochernes; species Cordylochernes scorpioides. The sequence continues at coordinate 10,837,903 of CP092876.1, read as the reverse complement.
TGCCATCCCCTGCGTGCACACGCCATGTCGAGGCCATCTCGTGCTATCCGCTTTGTAGCGGTGATCTGGGCCGCTGCTGCAGCTTGTGCGGCGCCTCTGGCCGCGCAGTTCGGTCTCGTGCAGCTGACGGGGGATCCTGACAGCGTGGTGTGTACCCTCAAGTCCCATATCGACTCAGCTTTGAGTTGTCTTCCCTCGGATTCTTCTTGCTGCCCATGGCTGTCATCTCGCTGCTCTACCTGCGGATCGGAGTCCACCTGCGTCGGACCTCCCGCCCCCTGCCCCCCGCCACCCTCTACGCCGCTGCCATCTACCCCCTGCCCATCCTGGGGACCCCCCCGCTCCTCCCTGACGTCCCGGCGATCCGTCATCAAGATGCTGGGTAAGTCCCCAGCCCTCTATCACCCGAGATTTGTGACGAGTCAGTACAAGTACGTAGTATTTAAAATTCGAAACTATTTTAAACGCGTAAGATTCTTTTTAAAATTAAAAAATTTCTACTGCCCTTACTGCAATATGGAAAAATTAAAGGGAGGGCCTGACTCATCAGTGGTGAACCCTCCTTTTAATTTTTCCATTGCAGTAAGGGCAGTAGAAATTGTTTAATTTCAAAAAGAATCTTACTCGTTTAAAATAGTTTCGAATTTTGATAACAGATGGCGCGCTAGTACATCATATTCCAAGTAGTATTGTTAGAGGTTTTCAAATGATTAACACACGTTTTTCACAACGAATTTTATTTCAAATGTAAACTTTCAAGTGAAATAGTTTACAGGCTTTTAACAAAAATAAAATCGATTATTTCTTTATTATAAGAATATAGAAGAGATATTTCTACTTGAAATCTCTCATTTAAAAAAAATAAAATTTAATATAACTTTATAGCGAAAAGCAAAACGGTTATCATTTTAAACAATAAATTTTTACATCAATCCATGATAGAATGGGGTACAAAACACAAGTTAACATGTCAGTTTGGAACCACGAAAACAACTATAGAGAAAGAAGTAAATATAAAGAAAGAAACTGTTGGGAATTTATAATTGAGAGATTGAGAGAAAGATAGCGGAGTGAGATTCCAGAACACCGCCCTGAGATTTCTTTATCCAACCTACACCCTCTAACTATGATTAATGATACACCCACAATATAGAGTATACCAAAATTTTAACCCGGATTTTGATCAATGCAAGATATAGACCCCATTAAACTTTTTATTTCCAAGTTTATCATTTTTGACGTTTCGACGATACACTGTCATCCTTTTTCAAAAAAAGTGGAAAAATTTCAGCGAAGTTTGTCTTTTGTCGATTTGATACATTGGCACCCCATTGGTTAAAAGAAATGTAAACTATTTTCAACGCATTCTTTTTTTAAAGAATTAATACCTATATTATTAAAAACATATATTTACTTAAAGATTTATTTATGGATTACTCTATTTTTAAAACATATATTATATGTATCTGGTGAAATTCTACTGGCGCCGTGGCAGTTTCCATTTTTAGACCTTGTTGTGGGAATTCTAAATCTATCTCGATTTTAGACGTTATGACTTCTATCTCTTCCTTAGCTCAACTCTTAATCTATTACAGAGTTTTATTTATTTATCCTCAGTTTGTACACAGTACATTACATTATATATGATGATGTAATGACACTTGTCAATCATGCGTATAATCATTTACAGATGTATTTCTATTATACAACATGAAAATCTTGTTATAAGTTATATACAATATGGGGTTGTTGGTTTAAATTACCATATGTATTAATATATAAGCCAAAAGGCTTTTCTCCATGGCCTTCCAATATATAAAATCGTATTTTTATCGTATTTAGACCTTAAACCTCGCCCAGGTTTACCGAAATAAAGAAACAAGTCATTGTACTATCTTATTTTCATTTAAAAGTTAACTTTTGTTTCAAATATATCGACGTTGAAATAGTTGCATAGTTGTTTCGAGGACCATTGTTACATATCTCCCAGCACCTGGCGGGGAATGTGTAATTAAGTAGCCACAGAGAAGAACACACATTCCTAGGATTCGGTGTAATTGCCAATTGGTTTCCAAAGATATCTCACAAGAAAGCGTTATGTTATTTTCCCCTCAGATTTTATATCCACATAGTAATACGCAATCTAGAGCACAAATTCCCCCCAACGTGTGCCGTGGCGTGCACATTAGTGTACGCTATAAAGAACCTGTGAAACAGTAGCTAAATTATCCCATTAATTACACTGGACAACACATATTTTGTTACAGGGGGTTTCAGACCTGTTTCTTCATCATTTTGATGAGTAGAATCCAGAACTGTTGTCAGTTTTGTTCTATCAACTCTCATTTTATAGAGATACACATTCTCTACCTTAGGTTAACCACGAGCCTTCTGAAATGTGAATGGTTATTTCTTTATACAGGGTGATCCAAAAGTCCCGCACTATTTTAAAAATTAATAACTCCGCGAATATTTGCGCTAGAGCAATGCGGTAAACACCATTGTGTTCAGGATGCAATGGGATTTTTTATGGCAAATAATGAAAAATTCGAAATTGATTTTAGTTACAATTTTAATCGCCAGATGGCGCTCTACCAGAATCAGAGATTCAGCGGCCAAATTGTTTGATAAATTGAAAAATATAACTGATCGACACGTATTTTTCCTTTTTGAATACCAGGAAAGAACCCTAATAATATCAAATAACAAATTAATAAAACACCATTTCGCCAAAAGTATGAAGAATTGGTTAACGATTTTCAAATACAATCAGAGATATGTAAAATAGGTAAATGCAAATTAAAACATGTAGCAAAAAGAAAATTGATATTATAGATACGGTTTGTTTCTGAAGATAATAAATTTCTAATATTTTTGATTCAACTCTCACTCAGTATCGATTATATTTATTTTTATTCATTTGAAAAATATGTATCTATCTCTGATAATTTATTTACTCTGGAATGCTGTTGTTGTTGTCGTGTCCAATAAAGAGCCTCAGATGTATCCATGCATCTCCATCACAGCAGCAGCAATGTCCACTATCTTGGGTGTGTAAAGCTGCTGCTCTGGGTCTATGTCAAATTTCTGCAAGGCTGCGGCCATTGCTGGCTATGGGAATATGTGGGTAGGTGTAAGTTCCACACCAGGACAATTGTTGCATGCCCTATAGGTTCTTGTGCCATCTGGATGTATTGTCATTCCTTTATAGTGTTTTGTTCTAAGTCTTGTTATAGTTTTGTCATTTATCTCTCAGAGTTTATTTCGCATTTTGATCTTTTCTTATTTTTTTGTTTAATATATTATCTTGTATTTTGACAAAGAATCAGCGTCCAAATAATGGCATTTGTTCTTTCCTTTGGCTCAACATTCTGGCTTCCTTTGCCAATTCAAATGACATTTGATTACCCCCGATCCCAACATGGGCAGGGATCCAATGTAGAATGCAGTTATTCTCCAATGGTTCCAGTTGGGTAAGTAACGAGTGTATTTTCTATGTGATTTTAGTATTGCCCTTCTGAATTGCTTCTAGAGCGGATATGGAGTCGCTGTATATTAAAATTCCTTCTGCTTGATGCAGGGATGGTTGGTTAAGGCATAGATCAAGGGGCTTTCCAGATAGCTGTCAGTTCACAAGTGAAGTTTGACGAAATCTGTCCTGCTCCTTCTTTGATTTTGATGTTTGTTCCATCTTTAGTATTATGTTAATTCCGGCCCCTCCATTACTCAGGGTAAGGTCTGAAGATCCAATCTGTATATGCTGTTAAAGGGCGTGGCCTAGCATTTTTAATCAAGAATTTGTACTATGAGGACATAGCCGTTAATATTCCAAACACAATAGACCTCAAAGCCCAAGGTATCAAAGTCTACCTCAATCAAAACAAAGCCATCAACATATACAATATGTATCACCCTCCAAACAATACACTTATTGACGATGGAAAAATGGCTCAATTTCTTACAGACAACACTATTATTGTAGGTGACCTTAATGTCAAACATCAACTATGGGGATGTTCTACGCCAAACCCAAGAGGCAAAATACTATCAAACATATTTGACGAAAATGCCTTCATGTGCTTAAATGATGGGAATCTTACCCATCATTCCTACAAGCTATAATACTGCACAAGCCCTTGATATAAGTTTTTACTATCCTGACATTTTCCACAAATGCAAATAGCAAATATTAAAAAGTTTTGGAAATGATCATTTGCCTAATTTGATAGAAATTAGCACCAAGACCAAAACTAGCTCAATTAAGAAAAATTCTGGAACTTCAAAAAGGCTAATATGATATCTTTCGAAACACCATTATAAAATAAGCCAAAGTTTCAATACCAAGAGGTAATATTAAAAAATGGATTCCAAATTATACACACCAGGCAAAAATATTCAAACACTTATAACTAAAAGAAATGAACTATAAAAAAGTGCACCCAAAACCAAACAAATTGTAGAACTGATCTGAATATTGTGATTGCAAAAATAAAAAGATTATACGTAAATGTGAAAATGGAAAAATGGAAACAAACTTGTGAAAACCTGAACCCAAGAAACCCAAATACAAAACTTTGGAATTTGGCAAAACAAATTGACAGAGTCCAGTCACAAACTGAAAACACAAATATGATTAAGAATACAGATGGTACACCAGCAACTAATGACAAAATTGCTGCCAATCTTTTAGGTAATTCATATCAAATAAGTAGTAGAATCAAGGTTGAAAAAGGCCCGAAAGATTATTCATGACTGTAAAAATGTCACCAGCACTCATAATATTTTCCATTAAAAAAATCAATATGAAAGAGCTAGCTTATGCATTAGAAAACACTGACCTAAACAAAATTCCTGGGCCAGATGGAATACATGGCCGAATGATATCAAACTTGGGCAAAATTGGCAAAGAAATACTTCTTAATATTTTCAATAACTCCTGGAAAACTGGAAAATTGCCTCAAGACTGTAAAAATGCAACAATAATTCCCATTAAAAAAACTTGACAAATCTGCTGATGAACCCAAAAAACTACCGACCTATCTCCCTCACAAATATTTGCTGCAAATTAATGGAAAAATTTATACTCAGACGACTCACCTACCACCCCGACACAAAAAATCTCTCACCAGAAGAACAATATGGATTTAGGAAAGGACATGGGACAATATAACAACTCTTATTTTTCACACAAAAGGTAAAAGATGCACAAAACAAAAAACCAACTATCCACACCATAGCTGCTTTTTAGACCTTACACAAGCTTTTGATAAGGTATGGAAAAACAAGTTAATTACAAAATTATACAAACATTTCAAAATTTATGGAAAAGCTATAACTCGGATAAATGTTTCCCTTAAAAGTATATACATCAGGGTCAAATATAATGGCACTCTATCTAAAACCTTCAAATTGTACCAAGGATTACCACAAGGATCAGTCCTTAGGCCAACTCTCTTCACCCTATTTATTGCAGGCATAGAAGAAAGAGTTTCACATAAAACCAATATTGGACTTTTTGCTGATGACATTATTCTATGGAGCAGCAAAACTAACTGGAAAAAAAGCTGAAAGAGATTTGAACAAGACTCTTCTCCACCTAGAAAAATTTGCTAATAAACATAAATTAGAATTTAACCCCCAAAAATCTGAAACCTGTCTTTTTACTACCGATAAGAAACTATACAAAATAAGACCAACTATTATTCTGAAAGAACAACAATTGCAATATAATAAACATCCTAAATATCTCGGCTACACCCTGGATCCAGAAATTAACTCCAGTAAACATATTGAAGGAGTTGTTATAAAAGGAAGAGACCGACTAAAAATATTGAAGAGTGGGGAGCTGAAGCAACAACACTGAAATTAACTTACACATCTCTAATGAGACCTATCTTGGAATATTGATATCAAATCTATGGTACAGCATCTGAAACAAATCTAAAAACACTGGAAAGGATACAACTAAATGCAGCTAGAATTATTACAGGTCTTCGAAATACCTGCCCTAATGATATTGTACTTTACGAGGCAGACATTATGCCCTTAAAGGATAGAATAAGCTACAATCTGCCAAAATATATAAACAAAATCAAGAGTTATGGAAACAAACACAGAACTTCCAATAACATACTTAATTGAGAATCCAATAAAAGTCTCGAAAAAGAAGGCCCTCTCCACCTGGCCAAAAGAAATGAATTTTTAAAATATAAAGTGGAAAAATATTATTTAGCTGAAAAAATATCTCTATGCGAACCACTAACAAAATGTCATTTTTAATGCCACTTTAAATGAACCCACCAAAAAACAATACCAAAATCCAGAATACTTAATACACACTACATACTACAGAATACTTAAACAATTATCATTAGAAATAATTAATAAAATTCCTAAAAATGCAATAACTATCTATACCGATGGTAGCAGAGACGAGTTGGGACACACTGGCAGTGGCTCTCTCATTAAAACCACAATGGGCAATGAGAAAATAAACAGAAGAAACCCAGAATTTTGCTCAGTCTTCAGATCAGAAATTATAGCCATCTAGGACGTCTTAAAATCCATCAGAAACACTAAACATCACGATATATGGATTCTTACTGATAGTATAAGTGCCATACAACACTTGAGTCACACAGGGGAACTTAGAGACAAAGTAAGCAGGAACATAATTGGTTATCTCCAAAAACTCTCAATACCTTAAAAATTCACCTTCAATGGATACCCTTACATGTTAGCATTGAAGGCAATGAAGCTGCTGATGCGCTAGCGAAAAAAGGCACAAAAGAACCCTTGCTACAGAAAAATAAACTTACTTTTAAAGAAATAGAAACAGTAGCCAAAATAAACAAGAACTGGAGGATCCCACCTAAGCACAGTTGGTACACCCTAGAAGCAGATGGCCACCCAGACCTTTCGGTCCACAAGCCGGCATGCGAAGCATGCCCTGCGCTGCTATTCAGTTCAACTCATAAGCCAAGTAACGGTATCCAAGATAGTGCTTGGACATTGTACCTGGAAACACCACCTCCCAGACAACGTGTCTGGAAGGATTTCTATACCGGTGGCCTTTAATCACAGCAAAATAGGAAACTATCTACTGAGTCCAGCAGGGACCGCGGGGAGGCAGCCCCGGTCGACTCTGTTCACTCACAGCTGAGGAAAAGCTCAGCTGCCACGTCGTGGGCTTTCTCAAGAAGCTTGCTGTGATTTCTCAGCAGCTTACTCTCGATCGCGCCCCTCGCCCTCCTTCTCTCTTCCTGCACACCCACTACCCTTGGACAATCCAAGACGTAGTGGCGTGCATTCACATTCCTTTCTCCATAAACGCATTCAGGGTTTCTCTTAATTTTAAATCTGTGGAGACTTGGGGAAGAGCCCATGTCCCGAACTACCCTAATGAGTTTGTGGGACATTACCTTACAGAGGTACTTGGGTGTTGTTACTCCATTGAATACCTCTCTCCCCTTCACACTGTTCCTCCATCTGTCCAACCATAAGTCCTGGACGTGCCCCCTGATCCTCCTATAAACTTCTTTCTTGGTCACTGGGGTCCTCAGTGATCTACCTCTAAAGCATCCTGCCTTAGCGATCCTGTCTGCGAACTCATTACCTTCGATGAGGCTGTGTCTCCTAAACCAAGGGAGCTCCGGAGCCCGCGACATCATCTCCAGCTCCTGAATTATTTGATGCGCGAGTTGCCCTTTCTCCAGATTGATGGCGACGAGGGCCGACATACAATCTGAATAGAGGCGGTCCGGGCTGAAGTTCTTCTCGGCACACACTCTGAGGGCTACCCTGATCGCAACCAGCTCGGCTGAAAAGACCAATTCGTCCACTCTGAGTGTTAAAATTTCTTGGAAGATCAGCTCTCCATTAGTGAATATCACTACCCCAGCTCCAGTATTGGTTCTAGACTTACTACCATCAGTGAAAACCTCCGTGCCAATCCCTGTCGGCCCCTCCAGGACTCCAATTCCACTTTGGCAACCACTGCGGAGGCTTCCTTGGGTCCCTCTTCGATTCCAGGGCCCCCGCTTCAAGTCCCAGGGCATCTTCCCTGTTCTCCCAGATCTTCTGTCTGATGGTCTTATTCTTTAGTTTCAATCCCAGGGGAATAAGCCCAGCGAGGACCAATAAGGCCTCACTGCTGGTAGTGCGATATCCCCCTGTGATTCTGAGTGCCGCTGTACTCTGCACTCTCTCTAGAGTTGTTGCCACCTTCTGATCCCTGTTTCGGCGCCACCAAGCCCCGGAAGCATATAGCAAGATTGGCTCGACACAGGAGAGGCAGAGGTTCCTAAAAATAGTACCCTCCTTCTCCCCCCCCCTCTGTTGAGAGCCAACCAGGACAGGCCTGCACAACGCCTCCCTGCCTCTCGCCACCATCTCCTCCTCCGCCTGGTATTGCCAACCCATCTTGTCATCAATGACCACCCCCAGGATGGTCATCCTATTGACCAAAGCTACCCTCCGTCCTTCCATCCGGATAGCCGGCTTGTGTTCCCATTTGATCCTTTTCCTTTTAGTTCTTATGTCCCTAGGCTTAAAGCTGAGGACTTTAGTTTTGGAGATATTGAACTTAAGGCCAGAGTCATGGGCCCAGATCGAGAAAATTTGGAGAGAAGTTTCAACACACTTCTCAGCCTTCGCTCTCGAAGCAGCCTCAACTGATGAGGAACTGGTCGTCAGCATAGAGAACCAGCCTGGCTCCCTCAGGGAGCTCCTCCTGGAAAACGGTGTTTACCAGGATATTCCACAGAATAGGTCCGCAGCAAGAGCCCTGGGGGCAACCCCTAGCACAGTTTCTTTCCAACTTCCGCCCACCAAAACTGAGGCTAATCCGTCTATCCCTCAGGAAGTCACGAACCAAGCCACACAAATTATCAGGACAACCCATGCCCATCAAATTTCTCATCAGCTTGTTCCAGCTCATGGAGTTGAACGCGCCATCAATGTCCAGGGCCACGAAAAGAACCCAAGCACCCTTATTTAAGCCCATCTCAACCCCCTCTAACACCTCGTTCAGAGCTGTGGTTGTGGACTTCCCTTCCCTAAAACCATGTTGGAAAGAGGAAAGGAGCTCATTACTCTCTAGCCAGTGCTTCAGTCGCTGAGCTAGTAGGCTATCCAAGACCTTACCTAGACACACTAGTAAAGAAAGCGGACGATAATCATTAGGAGAATTACCCTTTCTACCAGACTTTTCGAGAAGCACTACTCGGGCAACCTTGCATGCCTCAGGAAATGTACCAGTGTCCAGGTACCTATTGAATAACCTGGAAAGAAGCGATGGGTGCATCCTTACCAGGGCTTTCACGACCATGTTATCGATCCCTTCGGGACCAAGAGATTTCCTTTTCCCGAACTTGAAAGCCGTAAGTTTCACCTCATTCTCAGAAAAGGGCGGATCCACCAAACCACAAGTGGTCAGAGAGATCTCGTCCTCTGGTTCCTCGTTTCCGAAGTGCCGATCCAAGTTGTTTTTATTTTGTCTTCTGCTTTCGAGCGAGTAGGTCTAGAACACATTCTCTCTGAATTTTCTCATTGTTGGTGGATGAAACAGCACCAGTGATTATTTTGGCCGCTTTTGCTTGACAACTGTCTAGTCTTACTTTTAGTGATGAGCTTGAGGGAGCCCAGACCGGTGATGCATATTCCATTATCGGCCTTATTAAGGTGGTATATGTTGTTCTGAGAATTCTGGGTTTTGCGCCCCAATTTGTTCCACATAGCCTTCTCAGAATGTTTAGTTTTCTGATAGCTCTATTTGAGGTGCTAATTATGTGTTCTGAAAATTCCAATTCCTCATAAATAATAATTAAAATAATTTTGTTGACATCTAGTCAATACATGCACAGTCTGCACTATTAAAAAAAGATAATATGCATTATATATACTATGTACAATGAATATGGCGCCTCTGCCAGCGCTGCAGAGTTTGGTGGAGAATCGCCAGTGGGTCTCCAGCGACACCACGCATTTTGCGATCTACGATGAATACGTACTAGATCGCGTATTTCGCCGCTTAGGAGATGGTGATGGCGTGGTCCTCGAGACCAACTGGAAAGATCCAGGACTGCAGTATCACACCTAGATATTATGGATTTCTAATTTTATCAATTATTTGTTTGTTTATGCTCATTTTGGGGTTATATTTAAGCCTTTTTTCCCTGTCAGTGGAGAAGACGCATAGGTTTGGTTTTATTGGGTTTATGGTCATTTGGAGTTCTATTGCCCACATCTCCAGTCCTCTCATTGATGTGTTCAGTATCTTTTACGATTTTTCTATGCTGCTACTTGTGTGCCATATGGCTATATCATCTGCATAACAGGCAACCTTTGTGTCTTCGGTGAGGTAAGGATGGATGTCGTTAATATAAAGCAGATAGAGTAGAGGACTGAGCACAGATCCCTGAGTTACACCAGCCCATGTTCTTCCTTCCTTGGAAAATTCTCCATTGACCCGAACCTTTAACGTTCTTCCCCTTAAGAAGTCTGCAATCCAGATTAAGGTTTTCCTCTTACTCCGATGTTGTGCAGCTTTTCACGTAATTTCTCCCTCCACACTCGATCAAAAGCTGAGGTCATATCAAGGAATATAGCCGTGGTCTTCTTTGGCGGTTTTTCCTGGAAAGAATCTATTATTGATTGACAGAAGTAGAACAGTTGATCAGTCGTACAGTGCTGGGATCTATAGGCAGTTTGGTAGAGGTTTATTTTATTATTTTTAGTGACTATGAGCCTAGAGTGGATAATTCGTTCTGGTATTTTACAAAGTATGCTGGTGAGAGCAATTGGCCGATAGTTCTTGTATTCCTTGGCATCTTTGTTTGGTTTCAGTATTGGCACTATAATTGATATCTTCCATTTCTTTGGTAGTTTACCAGTTTGTCATGAAATGTTCAGTATTCATAGGAGTTGATTATTAGCTTTGTCTTCAAAGTGTTTAATCATTTGACCAAAGATTAGATTATCTCTTGGTGACCTCTTGGATTTTTTTATTGATGAGTTTAGCTCATTCACACACACACACACACACACACACACACAAAAGCCTTTATTAAGACACACAGGTCTTACAGAGGATTCTCCTTGGGGTTACAAAACGGAGAAACCTATGAAAGTGGGAAATAAAAAATGGAGAAAGATTATATACATTTGGTAAATATATACAGATTATAAGAAAGAATAAAAAAATAAGAAGAATAAAAAAAATCAAAAAAAGAAAAAAAATTTTTTTTGGAAATATGGATGGGAGAAGTGGAGAGCGAAAAGAGGAAAGAAAACAGGTATTTACATATGGAACAAGACAATTTAAGCTCTCACACAGCACAGGTGGGCCATGTATTTTTTAAGAAATCTTTAAGAGATTTCCCAGGAAAATCCGCGTGTTCAGGGTTGTAAGGTAAACACCGTTTTATCAGTGTGGGGGTTAACTTATCGTATCTGCCTAAACAAATAATTGGATGTTGGTTCTGTCTTTCTCATCAAACAGAAATTTTTGGTATGTTTGAATGTTCGGTTAAGTCTTTCTTTTTTACAGCATTTTTATGGAAGTTATATAGATTTAGAGCTACTGAACTATTGTATATAAAGTTGGATAATAAAGAATATAATGTGAAGTGTGTATGGCCTATCTTAGAGAAGAGTATTTTTCTTTCCGTGTCAAGAGGCATGCATTCAAATATATAATGTTCTAATTCATTTTCGGTTCTATTTTTGCATAGTTGGCAATACAAGTCTTCTGTTCTTAGATATTTTATATGGTCTTCTCGATATAAAACAAATAGAATTCTCAATTGCGCAATGAGGCGTTTAGCTGGCAGTGGGAGTTCACTTAGTAGATAGTTCTCTGCTGCGAATGTTTTATGTAAATATTTGTAGTGTGTGTGTAGCTTCGAATTGGTTATTCTTGATTGATCGGTTTGGATAGACTGTTCTATAGTGATTCTGATAATTTGAGGTATTGCTTTCTGTAGAATATTGGGGTCTGAACAATTCTTTAACCACATGAATCCAAAGCTCATTCAGTGTGAAGTCTCTCGAGAAAATATCTTGTTGATGGAAGTTTCTTGCTTGTTTAACTAACTGGTTTATATTATTCTTAGAGTCCTGTCTTCATTCGTATAGCTGAGTCTGTAAGTGCTTGAAAGATATTCAACAATTATGTCAGCCATTTGTTTGTTCTCGTTCTTCTATTCATATCGGTTAGAGTATTGGAGGATTGGTGTTGGTTTTGATTGTTCTCTAACACTCTGTTAGGAACCAATTCTTTCCTAATCTACAATCGAGCAGAGTAAACACTAACACCTCTAAGAAAATTAACACCTTTAATTTCCTCTCATGACTAACTAATTTACATCATTAAAAACCAATTTATATACATGTAAAATCGTCCAGTCATCTGGTCAAAATATAAATAAACTAATCTAGGAAAAAACAACTTATAAAATCCTAACAATGCCCCCCCCATTTTAAAGTTGTTTTCATACCCTCATCGGAGGCCTAGAGTGGTCAAGATCCTGGTTAGGTCTTCGTTTAACACCACCCGGCAAGTCAACATCCCATACTCTGTGTTCCCGAAGTGATGCCATTTCACATTCTATAGACCTCAGCCGATTTTGTGCTTTGGGCATATTAAGCGCCTCCTCGTATGATGACGGCATTTCATCTTGATGGCTCTTATGTTCAACTATCCCACGGTGGAAGGCTGATCTACAATACTCCTTCTGCCTAGCCGCAATTCTTGAAGATCTTCTTGGGATTATAGTTTCATTCTGGCCTTCGTCTTCTCTCCTCAGTGCTTCGTCTTCATAGGCCTGCTCTTCATCCTCTCTTCGTTCTAAGTTATTCAGATCTTTCTCTACCGATATTGTTTCCCCATCAGTCCCTGAATATCCTCTTGGGATCGCAGCTTCATTTTGGTATTCCCCTTCATCTTCCTTCTTTAGTTCTTCCACTGTATAGATTCTTCCTCTTCTATTAGATTTCAAAATTAACCCGCCATCACTTCCAAAAACAGAGGCCTTGCCATTCTGGAATAATACTTTGTTTCCTCTTTCCTCAATCCTTCCAACAGACAAAATATTTCCGTCTAACTCAGGAACGTATAAAACGTTTTCCAAGAACAAGGTTTCACCTCCATATTCGTGACCGAGTTTGATGGTTACATCACCCATCTCTGATACTTTTATTTCCTCATTGTTAGCCATTTCTACTGAAGTTGAAATACTTTTTTTTTCGTCAATTTCAGTCTGTTCGACGTCATATGTTCAGTAGCTCCACTGTCCAGAAACCAGATATTCTGCGAATTATTGTTTTTAAAGTTGTTCGCAAATAGGACCTTATGTGTCAGGTCTAGCGTACCTTGTTTCAGCATACCTTCGCTAATTCTCCTTGAGGAGTTGGCAAATCTGCAATTCCTAGCTATGTGCCCTAATCTGCCACAACTGAAACACCTTATCTGCCTGGAGATACCTTCGCTAATTCTCCTTGAGGAGTTGGCAAATCTGCAATTCCTAGCTATGTGCCCTAATCTGCCACAACTGAAACACCTTATCTGCCTCGGGTAGTTATAATTTTCCCTTTTCCCTTCCGTCCACGTATTATGATAATTCCTTGGTTGATCATATTTAAATTTATTTTGCTCTTGACATGGTGATTTGCATGTATCCTCTTTTCTTCTTACCGCAAAAGCGCAATTAGGATCTTCTTGAGGAATTTGACGCTGTTTCTGTCTTTTTTCTTCTAAAAGTAACTTGGATTTTACCACACTAGTAGATAGCTTCTCTTCTTGCTGTTCTAAACTGAGAATTAGCGGCTCGTAACTCTTTGGTAATCCCAATAGCATAATCAAAGCTAATTCGCCATCCCCAAATCCATGGTGGCACTTTGCTAATTTTCTATGACATTCCATTATTCTCGCGAAATATTCCTTCATGTCTTCGTCATTTCTTTTGACAATATTGAAAAATTCTCTCAGTAACTGTAATATGTGCAGCAAGCCATATTTTGTGTGGATATTCTCCAGTATCTACCAAGCATCAATCGCTCGCTTGCAATCACCGATATCATCTAGGAATGAATCTTCAACTGCTAATAATATGACAGATAATGCCAAGCTATCTTTCCGCTTCTGTTTTTCTGTAGGTTCCCTAGGAAATCCAGGCTCAATCGCATCCCATATATCCTTCTGGATTAAAATAGATTTAGTTCTTATAACCCAGGAATAATAATTATTACCATCAAGTTTAGGTATTCTGAACTCGTCAGCCATTGATATTTCCAGTTATTCAAATCTGACAAAAAAAAAATTATAACTCAAATATTTTCTTCTTCTTTTCTTCTTTAAACTTTCTACTTATTCTTATTCAAACTTCACCTTCACTTCTTCAAACACTACTTTTTCAAACCCTATCTTCACTTCTTTAAACTCTACTTTTTCAAACTTTAGCTTCACTTCTTTAGACTTCAGCTTCAGCTACACTTCTTTAGCCTAAACTTCTAATTTCTCTCTACGGCGCAGTGGAAGCGTGCTGGGCCCATAACCTGTTAGGAACCAATTCTTTCCTAGTCTACAATCGAGCAGAGTAAACACTAACACCTCTAAGAAAATTAACACCTTTAATTTCCTCTCATGACTAACTAATTTACATCATTAAAAAACAATTTATATACATGTAAAATCGTCCAGTCATCTGGTCAAAATATAAATAAACTAATCTAGGAAAAAACAACTTATAAAATCCTAACACACTCTAATCATATTCCAGTGTTGGCTGTCCTTTCTTGGATCCATTTTTCGCAGAATTCTGCCATTTTTCTTGTTTGCATATCCAAATTTCTTGTTCTATTTTGTGACTAATTTCAATGAGTTTCTTTCTGTTTTCTTCAGTTTTATTTGTTTTAAGAAGTTCATTGATATTGTCTCTCTCTGCAATCATTGCCTCGATGTTGTGGTCCTTCCAGAAAGGTATCCACAGGTCTTTACGTCTGCCTCTAGGTATCGATGCTTTTGCAGCTTTGGATATGTTCGAAGAGAATTTTTCCAAGTTTTTGTCAAGCGTTCTGTAATTCAATTTTTCGTTGCACAGTTCTTCAAGCTTTTCTGTTAATGTTTCAAGTCGGCTTTCCTAAAGTTCCATGTTCTTTTATTCTAATGGACATTCTCAATTTTTAAGTTTAGGGTTGTTAAAATTGGTGTGTGGTCACTGATAGCACCTCTCAGGATTTTCCATTGTGTTGTGGGTGCGATGTTGTAATTTATCGTTGTGATGTCTATTGCGGATTCTGTGCCTGTAGACTTAGATAGATAGGTGTTCTCTCCGTTATTTAACGGTGTAAGGTCGAGGTCGGTTAGCATGTCCTCAAACTGCTGACTTTTGTTATCCTGGACAGGTGATCCCCAAATTGAACTTTTGGCGTTAAATTCGCCGAGTATGATTGTGATATCCGAAGACGCTTCACTTAATGTCTCTATTGTGTGTACCCATACAAAATTCAAAGATTTCACGAGCTGAATGTTGGCGATTTTGAGATGCGTCAAGAATTCGCTGCATGGGTTTTCCGGCAAATTGATATTGATGAAAACTGGCTGTCGAATGTTCTGTGGACAGATGATGCTCACCTTTCTCTAAACGGAGAATTTATCATTCAAAACAGCCGGATTTGGGCAACAGAAAACCCTAGGATTTTTACAGAAATGCCACTTTACCAGCCTAGAGTTACAGTTTTGTGTGGGTTCACTTCTTTTATTATTGGGCCATATTTCTTTGAAAAATCGATGAAAGAACTTTTAAAACCGTTTTTGTAACTGGTGAACGTTATGTTCAACCTTTGAGAGAAAAGGGTATTCCCATATTGCAGGGCAAAGGCACTAAGCGAAATAACATGCATGAAAGATGGAGGACCTCCTCATATCTCCCGAGGTGCCAAACAATTGCTGAAGGATACGTTCGGTGAAAATCGTGTGATAAGTCGCCACTTTATATACCAGTGGCCTCCAAGATCACCAGACTTGACGCCTTGCGATTTTTGTTTATGGGGGTACATTAAATCGTGTGTTTATCGATGCTGGCCTACCACATTGGCCATGTTGAAGGCTTCTATCATATAGCACGTTTTATCAATTTCAACAGATATGTTATTTAATGCTGTCCATTCTGTCATTTATCGTCTGCAGGCGGTGAATGAGAATGAAGGGTGCCACATTGAGCAAGGATTGCGACCTAATACAAGAGAGAAGGCAGTTACCTCATGTGTTATATAAGCCGCCAGGTATTATATTATCTACCAATATTTTGCAGCTCTTTTTGTTGGGATATGGGGATAATAAATGCTGCCCTCACATCTTGACTCTTTTTTTTTTTGTGAACAGTAATATTTTGTTTGTCATTTGCTCACATATTATGTCGCGCAAACCAGAGTGTTATAACTTCTCGCATAACACTGGTACACACAATTTTTCCCCTTATGTTTAGCCTATCGCTTTTCGCTCATTAGAAGAAATAGCATAAGGAATATTTTCTGTACACCAATAACTTTAGAAATTTTGTGAAAAAAAAAAAAATATTTTACTACCACGTTTTTCAACGCAAAAGGTCGATTTAAAAATTATTTTTATTTAAGGGGACACATTTTTTAAAATTGTGTACAGTATAATAAACAATTATAACATTTGACAAGCCCATAGGATATTTGGAATAAAGTACGACAAATATATTTTGTCACTCCCCTCTATATTTCATTTGTTGGATCATGACAAATATCTAGTTAAATAGTCAAGGGTCGCCAGTCAGTCAAGAAACTACACATTTCTTATAGCAAGAAATCCTATTAATATTGCCATCATAATTTTTGGTACTATATTAACATTTCAAATGCTACATTTGCTACATGTTTTAATTTGCATTTACCTATTTTACATATCTCTGATTGTATTTGAAAATCGTTAACCAATTCTTCATACTTTTGGCGAAGTGGTGTTTTATTAATTTGCTATTTGATATTATTAGGGTTCTTTCCTGGTATTCAAAAAGGAAAAATACATGTCGATCAGTTATATTTTTCAATTTATCAAACAATTTGGCCGCTGAATCTCTGATTCTGGTAGAGCGCCATCTGGCGAATAAAATTGTAACTAAAATCAATTTCGAATTTTTCATTATTTGCCATAAAAAATCCCATTGCATCCTGAATACAATGGTGTTTACCGCATTGCTCTAGCGCAAATATTCGCGGAGTTATTAATTTTTAAAATAGTGCGGGACTTTTGGATCACCCTGTACTTTACGTCAATATATATTGATGAAAGATTGTCTGCTGGTGCCACGGCGTCTTGTGGTTCAAATAGAGTTGAATTCACTGGAATAGAAACACGGTCGGAGGGGATACAACGTCTTCAACATATAAGTCGGCAACACTTAATCTCTCTCTCTTTCTCTTGAAAACGGTAGCTGGTAGAAAAGGAAATGGTTTGAAGATTTGGAATCAGTACACTGAAAAAAAATCCTTAGAACATATGTTACACTCATCGACAAAACTTAAGAAAGTGAAAAGTCTTTGATGTCACCGGTCGTCTTTATATATATAGAGACAGAGAAAATTTTGTTTACACTTGGTTATCTCGTGTGTCTTTATAATTAAGGTCACTGTATATATCAAAATAATGTATGTATCAAATATCTTTCAGAGTTATTGTCCCGATGCTAAGAGGTACATCTTCCTTAAGTTTTGTCCATGAGTGTATCTTTCAGAGTTATTGTCTGAATCCCGATATACATGCTAAGAGGTACATCTTCCTTAAGTTTTGTCCATGAGTGTATCTTTCAGAGTTATTGTCCCGATGCTAAGAGGTACATCTTCCTTAAGTTTTGTCCATGCGTGTATATTCTGTTAGTTGAGAATTCCAATAGATACGTTTTGACCTCTAACAAAGGAAAAATCCAACAAATTCCCTCTGAAGCTAGCAGCAGAGACATTTCCCAGATTTCCTGATCAATATCACAGAGAGGATACGAAAGTTAGTAATTAATAAATCAATTAGACACAAACACACCCACACACAAAAAAAATCAGTTAATTAAATTAAAATAGAAACAAAAAAAAATTATTTTCCTCTCTCCGCCTAAATTTTCTCTTAATGATAATGACATTTGGATAATTATAGAGGGGGGGGGGGGGAAATTAACAAAAAATTGGGAAGAGAGACATTGTATCTGGGGTCAAGGAACTCGAGACTGGGAATTTTCTCTCGCTGTGAAAATCTCATTTTTATTCGTCTTTTTCTGCTTCCAATTTCAACATGGTGTTTTACCAAACTCGATAAACTTGTCAAACTTTTTTTAAACACGAGAACTTCTATTTGTGAAGACACCACCTCTTTCTGAAAGAAATCTTATATTATCACAACGTTTCAGTCAATTCCATTCCCCTTGTCAGGATGGAAGCAATTCAAATACATGTAGAAGGGGTATAAACTATTTCTAATTACTATATGCAAAATTTGACATCGAATGTGAAATTTGCGTGCTTCCCAATTATCGCAATTATCCTAATTGTGGATATGGCGTGTTTTTGCAACTGTTAAATAAATAAATAAATAAGGTATAACTAAAGGCGAGTTGTAACGAGAGCTTTCAAATGTTTCATTGCACTCAAATTATTGTTAACTTGTATATAGTCATCCTTCATTTCGCAATGGAAAATTAAACTGGCGAAACGCTGGGAGGGTTCACCACTGATGAACCAGGCCCTTCCAATTATTGTATCATTGCAGTAAGGGCATTAGAAAAAATGTTTTATTTTATAAAAAGAATTACACACGTCAAAAAATAGTTTAAATTTCTTAATATAAAAAATAAATTGCATCATCCTAGCACCACTAATAAACCACTCACTATTTGCATATCGCAGTTAGAACAATAGGAAGTTGTTTTATTTATAAACAGAAAAATACCGCTCTAAATAGTTTTTAATTTGCATATATAGATGGCGCACTAATTCGCTAAATTTAAAATTATATTTACATATTGTGTGTATTATAAACATAGAGGATGGAATATTATTGATCTCTAACGATATATATGGGCGAATATACTTTTTTTTAATTTCTTCGCCAATTTTTAGAAAACCCCTTTCATGGTAAAAAAGATATTAAAATGAACTAAAACTTCGCATTTTAATCCATTGTTCAAATTAACATATAAAAAAAAATTAAGCAGAGAGAGAGAGAGAGAAAAAAAGTTTCGACAAAATGGAACACGTTCAAAAAATTTTCTCTCGAGAAAAGGAAAAAAAGAAAAAACTCCTTTCATCACTTTTGGTAAAAATTTCCCATAAGACTTCCGGTATCCTTCTTAATTACTTCGGAGACAATGGCGCCAAGATGGCGGCTTGGAAGTTGCATAGCACAGAGCTCTGTCGATAGCAATACTTGGGGGGGACTTCAGCAAGGACATCTCCTGATTGTGCAACTGAAAATTGCTGATGGCTTGCGCCATCTATCGGAATAAATATTAGCTAACTAGCTAACGGTTGATTCATTATTACAGGATTGCGGATTTCGACAAATTACAAAAAAAAAAAAAACATAAGGCGCCGCAATTCTTTTTATTTGCATGATTAAACAAAGCTTTCGGGCACAGGCCCTTCTTTAGTTAACGTTGTGTAAATAAGGTAATGGAGAGAGATTATATACCATTGAATATATATATTCCACGCTGACGAGCGCCAACGGCGCGAAACGCGTTCGTGGATGGCTTTTCTTGATTTATCAAGAAATTGGGTTGGCCAAATATCAGGGAACAGGCTAAATCAATGTTTAGTTGATTTCTGTTCCACCAGATGGCGCTCTGCCTTCTGTAAAGCACATGTGCTCCTGGTCAGGATATGCCTTCTTTATTTTAAATATATATTACAATATTTAATTCATATCCCGACGATTTAAATTAATTGATACCATTATATGTTTTTTCAATGGATGGCATTATCAGGTACATTCACGGGGTGTCCTTACATTAGATACTAAAAGTTATATTGTACTGGAATCATGTGGTTAAATTCATAAGAATTATCTTAACCGTGAAATTGAATTTATTTTAAACCGCGTTGTGTGTTTTCCTTACCATAGTACCCACATATGCAGAAACTCACGATGTGAAAAAAAAATTGTGTATAATTATATGGCTTTCGGTCGATATTTTGTTTCATATGCAAATATTAGAATGGGCAGCTTATGCAAATTTAAACTGTTGATGATAGTTAACATAACCGAAATATATATATGGCTCTTTAGGTAATTAAAGACCTAGAGTTTCGAATTCATCAAATGCTTTTATTGCTTAAAAAAAAAATCCGGAGCTTTCGGATAATATCTTTTTTATATACACCACATATTACAAGATAGTTTATGATTTAAACTATTAGTCGTATTGTGGTATAGTCTATAACTCGTATCTACAAAACACTTTTGTCATATTTTAATATCAACACCTTTTTTATATATTTTTTTTAATTACGAAACTATTTTAGACGCGTAATATTCTTTTTAAAATAAAACAATTTCTACTGCCCTTACTGCAATGGAAAAATTAAAGTTCCAAAAATGCAATATAACAGCGGTATGGTAGATTAAACTGGCGAAACCGCTGGGAGGGTTCACCACTGATGAGCCAGGCCCTCCTTTTAATTTTTTCATTGCAGTAAGGGCAGTAGAAATTGTTTTATTAAAAAAAAAAAGAATATTACGCGTCTAAAATAGTTTCGTAATTTGATAACAGATGGCGCGCTAGTGCATCGTAATATATTTTTTTCATTATTTTTAACATGAACAGGATATTTACACAAACTTGGCCTTAAATACCCATTTCTTGATATCTCAGGAAGCCTCTGGGAACAAATTTTGGTTGTAGAGGTACAGTCTGCACCACGCTGACGAGGGCCAACAGCCCGAAACGCGTTCGTGATAGACTTTTCTTGATTTATCAAGAAATTGTGTTGATCAAATATCACGGAGCAAGTTAAATAAACGTTTAGGTTATTTTTGTTACACTAGATGGCGCTCTGCCATCTAGAAATACTCATGTGAGAGCGTTCAGGATTTGTCTTTGTTGTATACAACACATATATATGAAAAAAACAATAGAAAAAATAAATAAATAAGTGGGTCAGGTATTGATATTAAAAATAAAGAAAGCATATCCTGACAAGGAGCACATGTGCTTTTTAGATGGCAGAGCGCCATCTAGTGGAACAGAAATCAACTAAACATTGATTTAACCTGTTCCGTGATATTTAGCCAACCCAATTTCTTGATAAATCAGGAAAAGCCATCCACGAACGCGTTTCGCGCTGTTGGCACTCATCAGCGTGGAGTAGGCTGTACCACTACGACCAAAAAGATTTTTAATCCCAGAGGCTTCTTGAGAAACCAATAAATGGGTATTTAAGGCCATATTTTCTCTCGCAAATTCAGCTTAACAAAATAGAACAAAATATATATTAATTTAAAATTATTACACAAATTCTCTCCATCCTAAAGAAAAATCTCCAAGAATGTAGAGTAATATATTTTCTGAGTTGTAAAAATAATAAAAGTATAACAGCCTGTCACGACTTGTTTGAGGTAAGAAAAATTGATGGCGTCATTTGAAGAAACTTGGAGACAGTTTTCATTTGAAGTTTTGGGTGAATGTCCTTCCCTCGAGATATTCTGTGAGATGTGCCATTTCTCTCCACACCGCCCATTTCTCTAGCCCTCCTCCATGTTTTAACCAGAGAGAAATATTAATAAATGTTTTATTTTTATTATTTTAGAGCACATATAAGAGCTACTAAGGCATCCTAAATATTTTTGACATCTCTAGATTTCTTATGATATATCATAAATATCTTTACGGACCTCATTGCAATGATAGAAATAATTATAGATTGAAATCTGTCCTTTAGGAAGAGGTATTCTCTTACCGGAGAGTTGCTAAATTGTAAAAATAGTAATTTTCCAAATAAAAATTGTCTTTTGTAGAGAGGTGTCCTCTAGTGGGGTGTCCGCTAAAGGGAGGTTCTAGTGTATTGCATTAAGGCGTATATTTATAGTAGATTTCCTTTCTTCACAAAGATTAAGATCAATATGTGAAAATATACATTTTGGAAAAAGTTTATTGTCCCAAGTCATACAGCTGAATCGTACCATGCGATGTCCAGATGGTGGAAGATAAATCCGATTTTGCGGTTACCTGGGAATATCGAATAAGCAGCCCTGCACCAAGGCGTATATCACACATACAAATTGTATATTTACATATTTACCAAAGAAATTGTAAACGAATGAAGGCATTAAGACGGGAATGTTTCTTTTCACAAATAAATCAAACTTCTACTGTCTTTACTGTGATGGCGAAACCGCTGGGTGGGTTTACCACTGATGAGCCAAGCCCTCTCAATAATGTTTTCATTGCAGTAAGAACAGTAGAAATTTGATTTATTTGTAGAAAGAAACATTCGCGTCTTAATGTCTTCATCCGTTATATGCCAAGAGAGAGATTGAGATTGAAACTGATTTATTTCAAAGTCCATATAAGATTATATAAGGTTAAATACAGAATAAATATAAATATCAATAAATATGATTATATAATGATAAATATATAGGAATAAATAGATATAAATAGATAAAAATAATTGATAAATATACATACATATATATTGATTAATCAAGAATGGGTATTTGGCCAATTCTGGAATAATTAAAAATCAACGAGAATAGTTGATATTTATTCCGATAGATGGCGCCAGCCATCAGCAACTTTCAGTTGCACGATAAGGAGATGCCTTTTTCTTTACATATATAATATATACAGTCTTCATTGGTGGGGCCCACCGCGGGAAGGACTCCGCCACCGAAGGACTGCGAGAGTTCTTTCCCACAGAGGCAGCCAAGAGAGAGAGATTAACCACACTCAGGGGTGGACGAGTGTATCTTGGAGAAGTTTGCCGAGTGAACAATGTCACACAGGGTGACAAAAACACTGCAGAATTCAATCATGGGCGCAGTTTGCCATGGCTCCAATATAAGGCTGGAATTGCCTCCAATGGCCTCAAGCCACAAGAAAATTACTCAATTAAAAACCTATCCGAGCAAACAACCTTCCTGATCGCAACATTCTCCCCTTCAATAATAACATGGTTTTTATTGATTTATTGATTTATTCATTGAATTCGCCTTTATATTATCTCTCCTACTTTTTTCTCTCTCTTTCAATAATTTCATTTCTATTTTACTCACTTTTCTCCTGCTACTTCGGTAATATTTTCCTATTGGAATTTAAACTGGTTATTTATTTTAATGAATTTGATGTGTAGTGTTGCATATTCATGTCTAATTTGACAAAAAAAAAAGACGTTTAAGCTGGTTAGGTGGCAAGAGGCAGATTTTCAGGCTAGACTACAACATAAAGTTGCTGGATGATTTCATGTACCAAAAGTGGCACCTCTCCCTTTAAAAATGCATTATTACCAACTTTACATTTTGGGAATGATAACCAAATATGGGTTGTTTTAATGCATTTTTAATGAGAGAAGTGATATCTTTGGTATAAATAAAGTTGGTTTTGAATAAATCGGTAAATTAACGTGTTACTTTATATATATCACAGGCCTGTATACAGTGTCAAAGGATTGCAGCAGGGAAGTATGTAAAGTAGGGCAGCGGTGGCAAAGTTATATCGAACTTTGATCTTTCCCGATGTCCCCGTTGATTGATTCATCCCGGGGTGTTTGTGTCCCCATTCCTCCTCTGGAACTTCCCTTCCATTTATTGTAGCCAATACAACAGAACTATTCATAGACGAGACTGAACTGTGTGTAACATTTCATCCAGGATCTTCAAATACACTCATGGAGACGAAACTTAAGGAAGTTGTACCTTTTACCATGTATATCGGGATTCAGACAATAACTCTGAAAGATACACTCATGGAGACGAAACTTAAGGAAGTTGTACCTTTTACCATGTATATCGGGATTCAGACAATAACTCTGAAAGATACACTCATGGACAAAACTTAAGGAAGTTGTACCTTTTAGCATGTATATCGGGATTCAGACAGTAACTCTGAAAGATACACTCATGGAGACGAAACTTAAGGAAGTTGTACCTTTTACCATGTATATCGGGATTCAGACAATAACTCTGAAAGATACACTCATGGAGACGAAACTTAAGGAAGTTGTACCTTTTACCATGTATATCGGGATTCAGACAATAACTCTGAAAGATACACTCATGGACAAAACTTAAGGAAGTTGTACCTTTTAGCATGTATATCGGGATTCAGACAATAACTCTGAAAGATACACTCATGGAGACGAAACTTAAGGAAGTTGTACCTTTTAGCATGTATATCGGGATTCAGACAGTAACTCTGAAAGATACACTCATGGAGACGAAACTTAAGGAAGTTGTACCTTTTACCATGTATATAGGGATTTAGAAAATAACTCTGAAAGATATACTCATGGACAAAACTTAAGCAGGTTATACCTTTTAGCATGTATATCGGGATTCAGACAGTAACTCTGAAAGATACACTCATGGACAAAACTTAAGCAAGTTATACCTTTTACCATGTATATAGGGATTTAGAAAATAACTCTGAAAGATATACTCATGGACAAAACTTAAGCAGGTTATACCTTTTAGCATGTATATCGGGATTCAGACAGTAACTCTGAAAGATACACTCATGGACAAAACTTAAGCAAGTTATACCTTTTACCATGTATATAGGGATTTAGAAAATAACTCTGAAAGATACACTCATGGATAAAACTTAAGGAAGTTGTACCTTTTAGCATGTATATCGGGATTCAGACAATAACTCTGAAAGATATTACAGTGACCTTTATTGAAGACACATGAGATAACCAAGTGTGAACAAAATTACATCTGTTCCCTTAAAAAAAAAAAAAAAAAAAGACCGACACTATCAAAGACTTTTCATTTCCTTAAGTTTTGTCCATGAATAAGAAAGAACACTACTTACTTCCATCACCTCCACCAGTACTTTCATTAATGATGTGAATGGTACCCCTCCTTGTCCGAACCTCGTCATGGTTTCATTTGATGTAGTATCCTTATACCCTAGCCTTCCCCATGATTTAATTATAGACTCCCTCAGGTCCTTTCTAGTTGATTCCCATGTCGATTGCCATACCTCCTCCAAAATTATAGAACTCACACATCTCTGTTTACAATCCTCAGTTTGCTCCTTCAACTCCCAGTTTTTTCTACAGATAAAAGGGTCCCCAATGGGGAACCCTCTTTCCTCAGCTGCTGCTCTCTAAACTCATTAGTTACCATCCTGACCTTTCCTTCACCCATGAAACCGAAACCTACAACGCCCTCCCATTCTTAGATTTCCTAATCATCCGGACCCCAACCAGATATCCCCCCCCCCCCCCCCCACTCCACAGTACATTACAAGAACTCGTTCAGACCCAATTATATTCACTTCGACTCCTTCTGCCCCCTAAGTCACAAAATCAACACCGTCAGAACCCTATCTAAACGAGTTCACACCCACTTTTCCACCTCTGATTTCAAAACCAAGGAGACCAATAGAGTCATAGCCAATCTCATAAAATTCCAATACCCGAAGTCTTTCATATTACGCCATTTCCACAACCCCAACCACACCGCTTCCAACCCCATATATAAATCCATATGTGTCCTCCCATATTCCCCCACTAGCTCCTCCATAGCCCGAGCCCTAAGCAAGTTTGGAGTCAGGACCCTGTACTCCAACTCTCCTAACATCAGCTCCCTCATTAGGAACCCAGATACGAAAAGCAATAGCCCATATAACCCATCTCTCTTGTCTGGCTGTGTCTACTCCATTCCCTGCGCTGACTGCGATGTTGTCTACGTTGGTGAGACGGGCAGGAGCGTAGGGACAAGACTCGAGGAACACAGAAAAAGCATCTCCAGACAAGATGAGAAATCAGCTATATACCAACATATCCGAACCGCCAACCACTCTTTCGACCTGGCCAATCCATCTGTGCACTATAGCCGCATATACAACAAGCAGCAGCGCCTCACCTTGGAAGCTCTCGTTTCCCAGGGCTTCCATGCCATCAATAGACATATCGACCTACCTGAATCCTACCAATCCCTGTTCCCATAGCCTTGTATCCTCCATCTGTGCGGATTCCCCCCCCCCCCCTCCTCTCTCATAGACAGTAGAAGATATTACAGGCTCTACTACATTCAATATCTATTATCATACATGTCAATTTCTTCTGTCCATAATTTACTATTATGCTAATTATTCCTCCCAACATTGCTTAGATATGCAAAATCCCTATAAAAAGTTTTTTTAAAATTTAAAAAATTTAAAAAAATTTTTGAATATGTAAATAGTCTTATCACTATATAGTACCCGATGTGCCATATGTTCACTTGTCTCCTGTAGAAGTGCCGGTCAGCCCGAAAGCTAGAGCGATTTAAAATAAATCTTCGTACAAAAGACACTCGTCCCGTGATTCTCGTATTTTTGCTTACTTTATTGAATGGGATTCCAATACTTAAAGAACACTATCAATTGCAACAATAAACTCTGATAATAAGAATATACAACAAACCTGGTTTTACTGTAAGTGCACCACATTGTCTGAAATTGGCGAATTCTGTAAGCCCCTGGAGTCCGGGTTACGCACAGTTAGAAGTAATGTCCGCAGATGTAAAAAACATTTCTACTTTTGCAATTTCAAGGTACCAGAGCCCCATTTAGGCTATTTGAACTTACGGGTGGGTTGGACTTTTGCATTAACGGGGTTCCATTGAAGCAAATTTTTCTTCAGGAAAAAAAAAAGACGAAAAACGGGATTCGATCCTGGGTCGTATATAAGCGGTTTAAACGACCCCTCCACCAACCTCTACACAACGACGACCTCTCTAGTAACCTCTACACAACGACGAACCCTCTAGTAACCTCTTAATAATCAATAATGGCGTCATAGAGATTCCAATTAAGAGATCTCCCTCCAGGGAGTAATCCCATGGCCGTATAGATTTCCGGGAGTGTCAGCCCCGAGGGACTAAAATCTCTCTCAATTAGAATGGGAGGATTAATGACATTCTCTCTGTCTGTCTGTCTGTACTTCGATGAGAGGAGAATGAATACTCTGAGACATAGAGACTCCTCCTCCCCTTGTTGGGATATTGTAGACTCTTGTTTACCTCTGAATATGTTTTTGATCATTTATTTTATATTCCCGTTTTTTTTTTTTTTAATTTATTCATCAGTTGCAAACAAGACACGCTATATCCGATCTGGATAATTGCGCGTGAAACTATTTACAATAATTTTAGTAGAGTAGGTAACAGAATTGTCAAAAGAAAATAAACAACTAAGAAAAAGAGCATTGAATAAACATATACATTAAACAAATAAGCAACAACATAAGCAGATAGAAGAAATCGCAAGGTAGTTATTTACAGTATGTTAAGCAATGATGGAAGTTATATTCCCGTTCGTGGTTGACTTTTTCTTTATTTATCAATAAATTAGGTTACCCAAATATAACGGAACAAGTTAAATAAACGTTTAGTTTATTTTTGTTCCACTAGATGGCACTCTTCCATCTAGAAATGCTCATGTGAGCCTGGTCAGGATATGCCATTTTTATATATTTTTAAATTTTATATTGTGTCGCGATGAAAAGTAATTTAAATAAACTCCCGAATGTTTTAAATATTTATTTCTAAAAAGGAATAAAAACTAACGGCGATGAGATTCTTTATCAAAGAGATATAAGCTTGGTAAGCTTTCGGACAGTAACTTCCTTCAACAGGCTGTGATACGAATTATTGTCCGAATATCCCCCCAATGCTTGCAAAACTCCAACCCTACCAGTAAGTGTAAGTAATCAAACGGGGCTCTGGCACACTTGTAAGTGCAAAAGTTGAATTTCTTTCCACATGTGTAGACATGTGGTGTACTTACAGTAAAAACAATTGCTAACTACCCATCATGATTATCATGGCATTGCATGAGATAAGTATCACCTCCATAAGTAATATAGAATTTTTGTACACAACTTATACATTAATAACACACCCAGATATTCTGTACGAGGCAGAGTGTTTAGCTCCTCCCTGTTCCCCGGACATGGTTCAAGGACCTAACGATGCAGTAGATCACAGAGAGGATCCGGTAGCCACTTCCGCTTCCTGTAACCCCACCCGGCGCCTTGTTATAGCATTTATAACAAGGTCATTCAACCCTAACTATTTATTTACATAGCCACGCGCCTATATTTTAGGCTCACGTCGCTACTTCAATCTAACACCTTTTTACATAGTCGTCTTAGAGCCTTTATTTACATATTTACAATTTGTGTTTCATCACTCTCTCTTTGGCATTTCTGACGATTCTTCCATCCGTGTGAATATGTTCTCATACACAATTTACATAGCGGCCATATTTACATATATACGTGCCCCTATCACCTACTTTGCTAGCTAGTCTACCCATTCCTCCAACAATCTTCCTGATTATCACAGGATTGTGCGGATTTGGACAAATTACAAAAAATTCATAAGACGCCGTACACAACTATTTTTTTATTTACTTGGTTAAAGTAACTATACGATTTATAAAGAAAAGGCGTATTCTATTTATGTAACACTATGTGTAAATTACATCTATTGGAATAAATATTATCTGAATATATGCAACTTTTTTTTTTTTTTTTCGGAAAAATTTTGACCAATATAATCTCCATCTTATACAATTAACTTACAAAAGCCAACCACGTATGTACTTCGGGCTGTTGGCCTTTGTCAGCGTGTTGACTCCTCTCTACACTTTATCTTTGTTGTTCATAAATATGGTAGATTAAACTGCCGAAACCGCTGGAAGCGGTTTACCACTGATGAGCCAGGCCCTCCCAATATTTTTTCATTTTTTTTTTTCAATTGTAAAACAAGTCGCGTTAGGTAGTTTCAATTCTCCAATATGATAATGTATGCGAGTTTTCTGTTACACGAAAAGTTAACTGGGAGAAAATAACATTATAAAACATCATATACTATAATTCCATTTGTATGGAAGAGCGGAGACCACACATTAGAGTTGAGGGAAAGTCAAATATTTACAGCTGTTGGGAAAATGTCGCCACCCTTGGCGGAGGAAACCTATTTATGCAGTGGACGTCAATGGAGCTTCTAACAAATTCATCGCCAACGACAGGGGAAAAACTCCTAGATGACAGGCATATAAGGGGGAAAAAATATGTCCAGGGTAACCTAGTGGACATGGCATCTACCCGGTAAGCGAAACACTGTGGGTTCGATTTCCATCCCTGGACACTTTTATTTTTCCGTGTTTATCATTACTCTTCACAATTCATCCTTTAATACTTCATCCCTAAGGTTAGAAATAATCGTTATTTCTCCTTAAAATAAATTTCGATTTTTCGTTCAAAAGAAACACATGCGGGATAATTGTCAAATGTCGTTCTAATATCACACTCTATAATGAATATAAAATACACACAAATACAATAATTATTTGATATCGATTTTTTAAAAATGAATTGGAAAAAGGTATGTTAAATATTTTTTGGAGGGAGATTGGGATTGAAACCACTTTATTTCAATGTCCATATAAGATTATATAAGGTTAAATACAGAATAAATATGAATAAATATGATTATATAATGATAAATATAGGAATAAATAGATATAAATAGATAAAATAATTGATAAATATACATATATATAAAATATATACAGTCTTCATTTTTGGAGGGAGAGTTTCAGATATATGTACATATATATTTCCTATGTACATATTATATTTCCTATTGGCATATAAATATTTGATCGGTTTTACTGGAAGCGACAATGAACCACCTACCGTATGAGGTGACATTAGATATGCCGTTAGCTGCTTCTGTCACATTGGTGTGTCGTCACAACAGTGGGAGAGAGACATCTGGGTCTCTTTTGGTGGAGTCCCATTTGGTTGGTGGTCTAGACTGTCACTTAGATCAACTTGCCGTTTTCATCAAGTTTCAGAGAGCAAACTGGCGAAACCGCTGGGGTTATTTTATTGATGTACACAGGATCTGTAGAAAATAGCGATTCAAGTGTCATATATTTCTATTTTAAAAGATTTCTAATTTACATATACTCTAAAAGTGGACATTGTAGGGAGATAAATGTTGGAGAGTGACGAAGTTGTGCAAATCAAATTAGGGTCCGAGGAAGAGATTAGATTATAGGAGGGTCATCCAATCACTGCTGTCATCTAATTGGGATGAAGAAATGTGGCGAGATGTCTGTCTGTATTAAATTACTGAGTATACACCACACTGGCGTGTCTACACTAAGATTGGATGTCCCAGTGTATGTCACCGGCTACAGGGAGAATTGGTAGTTCCACATATCTATTAACATGTCAGAGGGAGTTACACGTGATAACCAAGTGCGAACAAAAATTTTTCTCAATCTCCTT
>CP092876.1:10771343-10805344 GCA_030710605.1 Cordylochernes scorpioides | reverse complement strand
ACCCGGGTTATAGCTGTCGAAAACCAACAGTTTAGACCATCCTTCTACCGACCCCATCTTCTCTGTGGGTCATATTCTTCTTAAATAAAGGAGTGTATATAGCTAACTATGTTACTATTGGTATCTTTTATAGAGAATTGATAGAATGGTTGAAACTGCTTTATTATACAATGTCCATATAAGATTATATAAGTTTAAATACAAAGTTGAATAAATACCAATAAAATTATATACAGTTAAGCCTGTCTATAGCTCCATCTCTTTGGACTCACTAAAATAGGATGCTATAGAGAAGGGGTGCTATAGACAGGTCACTTTTTTTTCTCAAAATATTTCGAGAGATTGCTTCCTCTTTATCAATTTATTGCACAATAAACTTAATTTTACAAATTCTTGTAGATCACATGAACTTTGTCATTGGTCAAAAAGACAGATCAAGGTATGCCCATTTCTATAAACCTAATTGATGGATCGACTTTTGACTCAAACTTTCTCAATAAGTTTGTTTATTGAAATGAACCAGGCGATAAGGAAGATGGGTGTCTTTTTTATATAAAACGAGCACGAGCTTTCGGGTAAAAACCCTTCTACAGGCGGGGTATCCATCTTGCTATGTGATAGCCGCCTGTAGAAGGGTTTTTACCCGAAAGCTCGTGCTTATTTTATATAAAAAGACACCCATCTTCCTTATCGCCTGGTTCATTTCAAAGTTTACTAGGAAGAGTTCTTTGCAAGTTTGTTTATTATTAAAACCGCGAGCTTTCGACATATCGCTCTTCAAACTTTGATTCTGTCTGTTAAAGAGCGAAAGGTCGAAAGCTCAAGGATTTTTTTATAATAAATAAACTTATTGTCAAAGGCTTTTATCTTAATATCTTTCCGACACAAAAATTTTAATCTCGATTTCGGGAACATAGAATTTGCCATATTTCCAGGCAAACATCTCTTTGGCAAATTCTACTTCCATTTGATGCCTTGGGAATTTCATGAAATTAGAACCCGTCCTGAACTGACCAGGGCCATTAATACGAAGCCATGGTCTCCAGGTTAGAGTTCTGAATTTACCGAAGCTGGTGTTGTTTGTCATCGACCCGAGTCCGAAGATAGCGAAGACGGTGAATAGATGGCGCTAACTTTAAACGTCTATTTTGACGGGGAAAAATAGCCTTTCTTTTAAAATATAATATTTCTGAGACAAAAATGTTGTTGCTTATATTTTATTATCATTTGAATTTTAATTAATAAAACATTTATTACCTTTTACGCATCCTCTGTATATATTTGAAAATGAGCTTTTTTTACATCAGAAACAAAGTCCTTTTATCAATTAGAATACAACCATATTTATTTCATAGCTAAAGGCGCGGCATTTGTTTATATATTCTAAACCAAACGGAGTTTCCCGCCAAAAACAAAGATTTGGCGGGAAATCTGCCTTAGGGCGATATATTTGCAGCAGAATGCCGGAAGTGTCTTGTGCTCTAATTAGATGAGGCGTACGTCTCGCTTCACTCACCCCTTCCTGATCCCTTTTATCTTATCTCTGATTATTCCCCAGCTACCTGGGCTAATTAATTTGTACGTACAGATTTCTATATGCAAATAATAGTGTTACCTAGGAATTATTTGAAGGAGAAAATTAGAAACTCTTTGCCCAAAATCTAATTTTCTCATTCAGATATATATATATATCAACGCCAACAACGCGAAACGCGTTCGTGGATGGCTTTTCTTGATTTATCAATAAATTGGGTTGGCCAAATATCAGGGAACAGGCTAAATCAATGTTTAGTTGATTTCTTTTCCACTATATGGCACTCTCTGCCATCTAAAAAGCACATGTGCTTTTGATCAGAAGGATATGCCTTCATTATTTTTAATATCAACACCTGACCTTTTTATTTGTTTCTATTGTGTTTTCTCATTCAGATATATATATATATATATAAACGAGGTGTATATATGTAGGAGTATATATTTCCATATACACTAAATATTTACATATATATGTCGTAATTATAAACAGCCCCAACATGTAGATTCAGTTCAACTCGCCAGCTTGGCCATCTTGTAATTATAAACAATAAGTTTTATTGAGAGTCCGCCCCGCCCAATACAGGACAAGTCTCCTGTTACAGAAGTCGTTAGTTTGTAGATGGTATTTATATGTAAGAATAAGAAAATCTCGGTACTCTCACTATAAATACTTTCATTCATCACCTACAATGGAATGCTATCTGAATGACAATATCCCCCTAACCTTAAAGAGAATCATTGTACAAGTAAGAAGCCTTTCTGTAATACAGAGAATTAATCATGTTTCACTATTGAAAACTAAGACCATAAAATGCACCTTATGCAACGGTGAATTTAGTCTCGATTTTCCACACTACATGTTCTACTGTACGGCAATGGAAGAAGAAAGAGAAATTCTTCGTCAAGAGACCGGCTATAATAGCAATTCGCCTTGTTTTAATGGCAAAAGTCGTAAAATCTAGACCCTTTGCATTTGCTTTTTATAAATACTGGAAATCAGCTCAATCAAAATGTTTGGCACAGACACCGGATCCAACTCGATAATTGGTCGAGGTCAATACCCAATATTTGTATATAACTATGATGCTAATTTGTTATTTATTTATTTTGTCCTACAGAGAGAATCCTGTATGGCACGTGTGCCCAATAAAGGCTATTGTTGTTGTGTGTATAT
Source organism: Cordylochernes scorpioides (assembly GCA_030710605.1). Classification (NCBI taxonomy): domain Eukaryota; kingdom Metazoa; phylum Arthropoda; class Arachnida; order Pseudoscorpiones; family Chernetidae; genus Cordylochernes; species Cordylochernes scorpioides. Next base: position 10,802,634 of record CP092876.1, on the reverse strand, counting down.
GGTATTTAAATATCATGTAGTCTTAATGTAGATAATCCAGCTTCCTGGAGCCACGTACAGAAGTCTCCAACTACCTGGGCTGTCCTTCTGAACTAAGTTTTGTTTTATTTATAATGCCAGTTGATGTTCTATCCATAGGGTGGCGCCATGCAGATTTATTTCTTTGGATATTTTCTAGAGATGTTGTACTTAGGTTGGTGATCCTTTAGAGGATGGTGTCAGGAATCTTTGGTATTGGAAGGTTGGGTGTGACAGTAGAAGTTCGTTTTATGTATAAAAGAAACATTCGCGCTTTTAAATCCTTTTATTTTATATGTATAGATGGCGCGTTATTGCTTTGTGTTAATTTATTCCTAATGGTCTTGTCTTTATAGTTTGCTGAAGAGCATTGCTCGAAGCAAATATTTGAATGTAATTCTACTGTCCTATAAGCTTATGTCCATAGTTTACTTGAAAACCATTTCTAAGATTCCATCCTTCAGTGTAGCATATAAAAGCAGAATGATCCAATACAGTATTAGAGCTCTGAGAAGCGGTCTGGTGGATTAAATTGGCGAAACCGCTGGGAGGGTTCACCACTGATGAGCCAAGCCCTCCCAATATATTTTTCATCGCAGTAAGGACAGTAGAAGTTCGTTTTATGTATAAAAGAAACATTCGCGCTTTTAAATCCTTTTATTTTATATGTATAGATGGCGCGTTATTGCTTTGTGTTAAGGTTGGGTGTGTGTTGTGTTGACTTAAGTATTGCACTATGCTATACTTGGGATGTTGTCAGTATGGTGACAGATTATGTATGAACAGATCTCATGGACCAAGTGTGTGATGCAGAGTCATGGCTGAGGACAAGTCCAGCAATCCAGGATAGAGAGTCCATGGATCACAACAACCAGTCCACTGTGGCGGGGGTGGGACGTGACCCCTTGACCCTTGTCATCCCCCTAACGGTGATCTACGCCGCCATCTTGGTGAGCGGGGTGGTGGGGAACGTGTGTACGTGCCTCGTCATCTGCCGCCATAAGTCCATGCACACTGCCACTAACTACTACCTCTTCAGTCTGGCGGTGTCCGACCTGCTGTTGCTGATGCTCGGACTCCCGCAGGAAATGTACATGCTCTGGCATCCTGTCCCTTACGTCTTCGGCGGGGCTATCTGCGTGCTGCGCGGCCTCAGCTCGGAGACTTCCACCAACGCAAGCGTTCTCACTATCACGGCATTCACAGTCGAACGCTACCTTGCCATCTGCCATCCCCTGCGTGCACACGCCATGTCGAGGCCATCTCGTGCTATCCGCTTTGTAGCGGTGATCTGGGCCGCTGCTGCAGCTTGTGCGGCGCCTCTGGCCGCGCAGTTCGGTCTCGTGCAGCTGACGGGGGATCCTGACAGCGTGGTGTGTACCCTCAAGTCCCATATCGGACTCAGCTTCGAGTTGTCTTCCCTCGGATTCTTCTTGCTGCCCATGGCTGTCATCTCGCTGCTCTACCTGCGGATCGGAGTCCACCTGCGGCGGACCTCTCGCCCCCTGCCCCCCGCCACCCTCTACGCCGCTGCCATCTACCCCCTGCCCATCCTGGGACCCCCCCGCTCCTCCCTGACGTCCCGGCGATCCGTCATCAAGATGCTGGGTAAGTCCCCAGCCCTCTATCACCCGAGATTTGTGACGAGTTAGTACACGTAGTATTTAAAATTCGAAACTATTTTAAACGCGTAAGATTCTTTTTAAAATTAAAAAATTTCTACTGCCCTTACTGCAATATGGAAAAATTAAAGGGAGGGCCTGACTCATCAGTGGTGAACCCTCCCATTAATTTTTCCATTGCAGTAAGGGCAGTAGAAATTGTTTAATTTTAAAAAGAATCTTACACGTTTAAAATAGTTTCGAATTTTGATAACAGATGGCGCGCTAGTGAATCATATTACAAGTAGTATTGTTAGAGGTTTTTAAATGATTCACACACGTTTTTCACACAACGAGTTTTGTTTCAAATGTAAACTTTCAAGTGAAATATTTTATAATCTTTTAAAATAAAGAAAACATCGATTATTTCTTTATTATAAGACTATAGAAGAGATATTTTCTACTTGAAATCTCTCATTTTAAAAATAAAATTTAAATATAACTTCAGAATGTAAAACACAAAACAGTTATCATTTAAAACAATCGATTTTTACATATATTCATGTGGGGTACAAAACACAAGTTAACATGTCAGTTTGGAACAAAGAAAACAACTATACACAACGAAGTAAATATAAAGAAAGAAACTGTTGGGAATTTATAATTGAGAGATTGAGAGAAAGATAGCGGAGAGAGATTCCAGAACACCGTCCTGAGATTTCTTTATCAACCTACACTCTCTAACTATGATTAATGATACACACACAATATAGAGTATACTAGAATTTTAACCCGGATTTTGATCAATGCAAGATATATACCCCATTAAACTTTTTATTTCCAAGTTTATCATTTTTGACGTTTCGACGATACACTGTCATCCTTTTTCAAAAAAGGTGGAAAAATTTCAGCGAAGTTTGTCTTTTGTCGATATGATACATTGGCACCCCATTGGTTAAAAGAAATGTAAACTATTTTCGACGCTTATGATTATTTTTTAAAGAATTAATACCTATATTATTAAAAACATATATTTAATTAACGATTTATTTATGGATTACTCTATTTTCAAAACATATATTATATGTGTCTGGTGAAATTCTACTGGCGCCGTGGCAGTTTCCATTTTTAGACCTTGTTGTGGGAATTCTAAATCTATCTCGATTTTAGACGTTATGACTTCTATCTCTTGCTTAGCTCAACTCTTAATCTATTACAGAGTTTTATTTATTCATCCTCAGTTTGTACACAGTACATTACATTATATATGATGATGTAATGACACATGTCAATCATGCGTATAATCATTTACAGATGTGTTGCTATTATACAACATGAAAATCTTGTTATAAGTTATATACAATATGGGGTTGTTGGTTTAAATTACCATATGTATTAATATATAAGCCAAAAAGCTTTTCTCCATGGCCTTCCAATACTATAAAATCGTATTTTTATGCTATTTAGACCGTAAACCTCGCCCAGGTTTAGCGAAATAAAGAAACAAGTCATTGTACTATCTTTTTTTTATTTAAAAGTTAACTTTTGTTTCAAATATATCGACGTTGAAATAGTTACATAGTTGTTTCGAGGGTCATTGTTGCATATCTCCCAGCATCTGGCGGGGAATGTGTAATTAAGTAGCCACGTAGAGAGAGGAACACACATTCCTAGGATTCGGTGTAATTGCCAATTGGTTTCCAAAAATATCTCACAAGAAAGCGTTATGTTATTTTCCCTTAGATTTTATATCCACATAGTAATACGCAATCTAGAGCACAAATTCCCCCCAACGTATGCCGTGGCCTGCACATTAGTGTACGCTATAAAGAACCGGTGAAACAGTAGCTAAATTATCCCATTAATTACACTGGACAACACATATTTTGCTACCGGGGGTTTCAGACCTGTTTCTTCATCATTTTGATGAGTAGAATCCAGAACTGTTGTCAGTTTTGTTCTATCAACTCTCATTTTATACACATTCTCTACCTTAACCACGAGCCTTCTGAAATGTGAGTGGTTATTTCTTTAAACTTTACATCAATATATATTGATGATAGATTATCACCGTCTTGTGGTTGAACTCGCAGGAATAGAAACACGGTCGGAGGGGATAAAACGTCTTCAACATATAAGTTGACAACACTTAATCTCTCTTTCTCTTTCTCTTGAAAACGGTAGCTGGTAGAAAAGGAAATGATTTGAGAATTTGGAATCAGCACACTGAAAAAAATCCCCTAGAACATATGTTACACTCATCGACAAAACTTAAGAAAGTGAAAAGTCTTTGATGTCACCGGTCGTCTTTATATATATAGAGACAGAGAAAGTTTTGTTTACACTTGGTTATCTCGTGTGTCTTTATGATTAAGGTCACTGTATATATCAAAATAATGTATGTATCAAATATCTTTCAGAGTTATTGTCCTGAATACATGCTGGGAGGTACAACTTCCTTAAGTTTTGTCCATGAGTGTATCTTTCAGAGTTATTGTCCTGAATACATGCTGGAAGGTACAACTTCCTTAAGTTTTGTCCATGCGTGTATCTTTCAGAGTTATTGTCCTGAATACATGCTGGAAGGTACAACTTCCTTAAGTTTTGTCTATGAGTGTATATTCTGTTAGTTGAGAATTCAAATAGATAGACTTTGACCTCTAACAACAAAGCAAAAATCCAACAAATTCCCTCTGAAGCTAGCAGCAGAGACATTTCCCAGATTCCCTGATCAATATCACAGAGAGGATACGAAAGTTAGTAATTAATAAATCAATTAGACACAAACACACCCACACACACAAAAAAAAATCAGTTAATTAAATTAAAATAGAAACAAAAAAAAAATATTTTCCTCTCTCCGCCTAAATTTTCTCTTAATGATAATGACATTTGGATAATTATAGGGGGGGGGGGGGGGGGGGAATTAACAAAAAATTGGGAAGAGAGACATTGTGTCTGGGGTCAAGGAACTCGAGACTGGGAATTTTCTCTCGCTGTGAAAATCTCATTTTTATTCATCTTTTTCTGCTTCCAATTTCAACATGGTGTTTTACGAAACTCGATAAACTTGTCAAACTTTTTTTTAAACACGGGAACTTCTATTTGTGAAAGGACACAAACAAGTCGGTGGACGAGTGGGTAACCCATTCGATTCCCGACAGTCATGAACCGGGATTGAATCCCGCGTTAAAAATTTGTTTAATATCTGAATAACCTTCACATATTATTCATTGTTCAATTATCATGAACTAGGTTGCTCTTGCTGAGCGGTACCTATTTATGTGAATTTGAACCAGGACCTCGGTCTGAAAGAAATCTTTTATTATCACAAGGTTTCAGTCAAAACCATTCCTCCTCGTTAGGATGGAAGCAATTCAAATACACGTAGAAGGGGCATAAACTATTTCTAATTACTATATGCAAAATTTGACATCGAATATGAAATTTGCGTGCTTCCCAATTATCGTAATTATCCTAATTGTGGAAATGGCGTGTTTTTGCAACTGTTAAATAAATAAAAAAGGTATAACTGAAGTCTAGTTGTCACGGGAGCTTTCAAATGTTTCATTGCACTTCAAATTATTAACTTGTATATAGTCATCCTTCATTTCACAATGGATAATTAAACTGGCGAAACCGCTAGGAGGGTTCACCACTGATGAACCAGGCCCTTCCAATTATTTTATCATTGCAGTAAGGGCATTATAAAATTGCTTTATTTTTATAAAAATATTTACACACGTCAAAAAATAGTTTAAATTTCTTAATATAAAAAATAAATTGCATCATCCCATCGCCACTAATAAACCACTCACTATTTTCATATCGCAGTCAGAACAATATGTTTATTTATAAACAGAAAAATACCGCTCTAAATAGTTTTAATTTGCATCTATAGATGGCGCACTAATTCGCTAAATTTAAAATTATATTTACATATTGTATTATAAACATAGAGGATGGAATATTATATAGCTCTAACGATATATATGGGCGAATATACTTTTTTTTAAATTTCTTCACCAATTTTTAGAAAACCCCTTTCATGGTATAAAAAAGATATTAAAATGAACTAAAACTTCGCATTTTAATCCATTGTTCAAATTAACATATAAAAAAAAATTAAGCAGAGAGAGAGGAAAGAAAAAAGTTTCGACAAAATGGAACACGTTCAAAAAAATTTCTCTCTCGAGAGAGAGAGAGAGAGAGAAGGAAAAAAAGAAAAACTCCTTTCATCACTTTTGGTAAAAATTTTCCATAAGATTTCCGGGATCCTTCTTAATTACTTCGGAGACAATGGCGCCAAGATGGCGGCTTGGAAGTTGCATAGCACAGAGCTCTGTCGATAGCAATACTTGGGGGGGGGGGGGGGGACTTCAGCAAGGAAAATGACATCTCCTGATCGTGCAAATAAAAATTGCTGATGGCTTGCACCATCTATCGGAATAAATATTAGTTAACTAGCTAACGGTTGATTCCTTATTACAGGATTGCGGATTTCGACAAATTACAAAAAAAAAAAAAAATCATAAGACGACGCAATTCTTTTTATTTACTTGATTAAAGGAAGCTTTCGGGCACAAGCCCTTCTTCAGTTAACGTTGTGTAAATAAGGTAATGGAGAGAGATTATATACCAATGAATATATATATATTCCACGCTGAAGAGTGCCAACGGCGCGAAACGCGTTCGTGGTTGGCTTTTCTTGATTTTTCAAGAAATTGGGTTGGCCAAATATCAGGGAACAGGATAAATCAACGTTTAGTTTATTTCTGTTCCACTAGATGGCGTCCTGTCATCTAAAATACTCATGTGAGAGCGTTCAGGATTTGTCTTTGTTGTATACAACACATATATATGAAAAAACAATAGAAAAAATAAATAAATAAGTGGGTCAGGTTGTGATATTAAAAATAAAGAAAGCATATCCTGACTAGGAGCACATGTGCTTTTTAGATGGCAGAGCGCCATCTAGTGGAACAGAAATCAACTAAACATTGATTTAACCTGTTCCCTGATATTTGGCTAACCCAATTTCTTGATGATTCAAGAAAAGCCATCCACGAACGCGTTTCGCGCTGTTGGCGCTCGTCAGCGTGGAGTAAGCTGTACCACTGTGACCAAAAATATTTTTAGTCCCAAAGGCTTCTTGAGAAATCATGAAATGGGTATTTAAGGCCAAATTTTGGGTAAATACGCTTAACACATGAAAAAACAACAGAAAAAAAATATATATTAATTTAAAATTTTTACACAAATTCTCTCCATCCTAAAGAAAAATCTCCAAGAATGTAGAGTAATATATTTTCTGAGTTGTAAAAATAATAAAAGTATAACAGCCTGTCACGACTTGTTTGAGGTAAGAAAAATTGATGGCGTCATTTGAAGAAACTTGGAGACAGTTTTCATTTGAAGTTTTGGGTGAATGTCCTTCCCTCGAGATATTCTGTGAGATGTGCCATTTCTCTCCACACCGCCCATTTCTCTAGCCCTCCTCCATGTTATAACCAGAGAGAAATATTAATAAAATGTTTTATTTTTATTATTTAAGCTTGATCTATATACTGAGGTATCACCTCTAAATATTGATGACTTTTTTTATAATTCTCTCCATATTTCTTATGATATATCATAAATATCTTTACTGCAATGATAGAAATTTTTATAGATGGAAATATTTGCCCGGAATATATTGATCTATAAAAAATAGATATCACCTCTCCCGTCAAAATAGACGCTAAAACTAAACGCCATCTATTGACCGTCACTGATGAGTCAGGCCCTCCCAATATATATTTACATAGCAGTAAGTACAGTAGAAAGTTTTTTTTTTAATATTTGAAAAGAAACTTGTTTCAAATAAATTAAGAAAAAGGCATCTCCTTATCGTGCAACTGAACGTTGCTGATGGCTTGCACCATCTATCGGAATAAATATCAACTATTCTCGTTGATTTTTAATTATTCCAGAATTGGCCAAATACCCATTCTTGATTAATCAAGAAAAGCTAACCACGGACGCGTAAGGCCAGAATTGCGTGAGACCGCGATACAATGTGAATTTTTTTTTTCACATTGTTCCAAATAGTTTCATTTCTTGATGTCGTTCTAATGTTTAAACGTTGGGATACAGAGTGAAAAACCTAGAGTTGTAGGTTGTGAGGTATTGGTGGATATATAGTCGGTGTCAACCCAACTCAGGCGTACAGACTTCGGTCTAGGGTAGCCCACTATCCAATGGTGTCAACCCTACACTGTGGTAAGTTCTTACTAATCGGTATTTCGGTAACCTACTATTGCTGTTTTCAGGGTAAAGCTAATGTAGTTCGTGGAAATTTTGCCGTGAGGATATATACCTCTATATATATATTTAAAAAAGGTCACCTCTCCCGTCAAAATAGACGTCAAAACTAGATGGCATCTATTGACCGTCGCCGCAATAGATATCTTCTAGTTTTGACGTCTATTTTGACGGGAGAAGTGACCTTTAGTGTTATAAATCAATGTTCTTTCAACAAATTTCTTCAATATTTTAGCCATAGAGTTGACCTAGCCACTCTATCAGCTAAACACTTCTTTCCTCCACCTCCTCAAATTGTGGAGATTTCATTTGACCCTTGTGGATCTTATTTAATAAAGTCCGCCCTAGGCTGACAAAGGCCATTATCCCGAAACCATGGCCTCCAAGTGGACACTTCTCAGTTTGTCAAAGCTGGTGTTGTGGCTTTGTCACCAACCTGAGGCCGCTAGTTTGCGGCGAGGTCAATAGATGGCGTCTAGTTTTTACTTCTATTTTGACGGGAGAGAGGGGTGACCTTTATATTTATAATATAGTTCGGTTATTAAATAGAGAGAGAGAGAGAGTACACACAAACTTATATTTGACATCATATCGCCACGCTGTAAGATTCAAAGGAAAAACAGGGTAACGTGGTAAGATTCTTTAATGGAATTCCATTAAAGAATCTTACCACGTTACCCTGTTTTTCCTTTGAAACTTATATTTGATATAGAATTTCATTGTTCAATGTAACTATTGAGCTGAAGAAACACGGCACGTTGATTGGATAACAAACTCAACGCTGAATTAAGGTAGTAAACAGTAAATTATGTTACGATGCACTAGCGCGCCATCTGTTATCAAATTACAAAACTATTTTAGAGGCGTAATATTCTTTTTAAAATTAAACAATTTCTACTGTCCTTACTGCAATGGAAAAATTAAAGGGAGGGCCTGGCTCATCAGTGGTGAACCCTCCCAGCGGTTTCGCCAGTTTAATCTTCACCACTGATGAGCCAGGCCCTCCCTTTAATTTTTCCATTGCAGTAAGAACAGTAGAAGTTTGATTTATTTGTAGAAAGAGAAACATTCGCGTCTTAATGTCTCCATCCGTTATACATAGATGGCGCGTTCCTGCTTTGTATTAAAATATGTTGTACCTGCCAAGAGAGAGATTGAGATTGAAGCTGATTTATTTCAAAGTCCATATAAGATTATATAAGGTTAAATACAGAATAAATATAAATATCAATAAATATGATTATATAATGATAAATATATAGGAATAAATAGATATAAATAGATAAAAATAATTGATAAATATACATACATATATATTGATTAATCAAGAATGGGTATTTGGCCAATTCTGGAATAATTAAAATCAACGAGAATAGTTGATATTTATTCCGATAGATGGCGCCAGCCATCAGCAACTTTCAGTTGCACGATAAGGAGATGCCTTTTTCTTTACATATATAAATATATACAGTCTTCATTGGTGGGGCCCACCGCGGGAAGGACTCCGCCACCGAAGGACTGCGAGAGTTCTTTCCCACAGAGGCAGCCAAGAGAGATAGATTAACCACACTCAGGGGTGGACGAGTGTATCTTGGAGAAGTTTGCCGAGTGGACAATGTCACACAGGGTGACAAAAACACTGCAGAATTCAATCATGGGCGCAGTTTGCCATGGCTCCAATATAAGGCTGGAATTGCCTCCAATGGCCTCAAGCCACAAGAAAATTACTCAATTAAAAACCTATCCGAGCAAACAACCTTCCTGATCGCAACATTCTCCCCTTCAATAATAACATGGTTTTTATTGATTTATTGATTTATTCATTGAATTCGCCTTTATATTATCTCTCCTACTTTTTTCTCTCTCTTTCAATAATTTCATTTCTATTTTACTCACTTTTCTCCTGCTACTTCGGTAATATTTTCCTATTGCAATTTAAACTGGTTATTTATTTTAATGAATTTGATGTGTTGTGTTGCATATTCATGTCTAATTTGACAAAAAAAAGACGTTTAAACTGATGAAGTGGCAAGAGGCAGATTTTCAGGCTAGACTACAACATAAAGTTGCTGGATGATTTCATGTACCAAAAGGGGCACCTTTCCCTTTAAAAATGCATTATTACCAACTTTACATTTTGGGGATGATAACCAAATGGGTTGTTTTAATGCATTTTTAATGAGAGAAGTAATATCTTTGGTATAAATAAAGTTGGTTTTGAATAAATCGGTATAGTGACGTGTTACCTTATATATATCACAGGCCTGTATACAGTGTCAAAGGATTGCGGCAGGGAAGTATGTAAAGTAGGGCAGCGGTGGCAAAGTTATATCGAACTTTGATCTTTCCCGATGTCCCCGTTGATTGATTCATCCCGGGGTGTTTGTGTCCCCATTCCTCCTCTGGAACTTCCCTATCCTCTATTGTGGCCAATACAACGGAACTATTCATAGACGACATTAAACTCTGTAGCCTTAATATTTCATTCAGGATCGTCAAATACACTCATGTACAAAACTTAAGGAATAAGTACCTTTTAGCATATATATCGGGATTCAGACAATAACTCTGAAAGATATTACAGTGACCTTTATTGAAGACACACGAGATAATCAAGTGTGAACAAAATTACATCTGTCTCCTTAAAAAAATAGACGACAATATCAAAGACTTTCCATGTCCTTAGGTTTTGTCCATGAGGAAGAAAGAGCACTACCAATAGCTACAGCAAACTGATAATAATAATATACAACAAACCTAGTTTTACTGTAAGTGCACCACATTGTCTGAAATTGGCGAATTCTGTAAGCCCCTGGAGTCCGGGTTACGCACAGTTAGAAGTAATGTCCGCAGATGTAAAAAACATTTCTACTTTTGCAATTTCAAGGTACCAGAGCCCCAATTTAGGCTATTTGAACTTACGGGTGGGTTGGACTTTTGCATTAACGGGGTTCCATTGAAGCAAATTTTTCTTCAGGAAAAAAAAAAGACGAAAAACGGGATTCGATCCCGGGTCGTATATAAGCGGTTTAAACGACCCCTCCACCAACCTCTACACAACGACGACCCCCTCCACCAACCTCTACACAACGACGACCCCTCTAGTAACCTCTACACAACGACGACCCCTCTAGTAACCTCTACACAACGACGACCCCTCTAGCAAGCTCTTAATAATCAATAATGGCGTCATAGAGATTCCAATTAAGAGATCTCCCTCCAGGGAGTAATCCCATGGCCGTATAGATTTCCGGGAGTGTCAGCCCCGAGGGACTGAAATCTCTCTCAATTAGAATGGGAGGATTAATGACATTCTCTCTGTCTGTCTGTCTGTACCTCGATGAGAGGAGAATGAATACTCTGAGACATAGAACCTCCACTTGTTGGGATATCTAGGTAAACACCACGTCGTCTCTTGTTTACCTCTGAATATGTTTTTGATAATTTATTTTATATTCCCGTTTTTTTTTATTTTTTTTATTCACCAGTTACAAACAAGACACGCTATATCCGATCTGGATAATTGCGCGTGAAACTATTTACAATAATTGTAGTAGAGTAGGTAACAGATTTGTCAAAAAGAAAATAAACAACTAAGAAAAAGAGCATTGAATAAACATATAGATTAAACAAATAAGCAACAACATAAGCAGATAGAAGAAATCGCAAGGTAGTTATTTACAGTATGTTAAGCAATGATGGAAGTTATATTCCCGTTCGTGGTTGACTTTTTCTTGATTTATCAATAAATTGGGTTACCCAAATATCACGGAACAAGTTAAATAAACGTTTAGTTTATTTTTGTTCCACTAGATGGCGCTTTGCCATCTAGAAATGCCCATGTGAGCCTGGTCAGAATATGTCTTTATATTTTTAATTTTATATTGTGTCGCGCGATGAATATATTTTTTCATCGCAGTAAGGACAGTAGAAGTTTGTATTATGTATAAAAGAAACATTCGCGCTTTTAAATCCTTTCATTTTGTTATGTATAGATGGCGCGTTATTGCTTTGTGTTAAAAGTATTTAAATAAACTCCCGAGTGTTTTTTAATATTTATTTCTAAAAAGAGACCAAAACTAACGGCGATGAGATTCTTTATTAAAGAGATATAAGCTTGGTAAGCTTACGGACAGTAACCTCCTTCAACAGGCTGTAAAATACGAATTATTGTCCGAATATCCCCCCAATACTTGCAAAACTCCAACCCTACAAGTGAGTGCAAGTAATCAAACGGGGCTCTGGCACACTTGTAAGTGCAAAAGTCGAATTTCTTTCCACATGTGTAGACATTTGGTGTACTTACAGTAAAAACAGTCGCTATCTACCCATCATGATTATCATGGCATTGCATGAGATAAGTATCACCTCCATAATTAATATAGAATTTTTGTACACAACTTATACGAGGCTGAGTGTTTAGCTCCCCCATGTTCCCCGGACATGGTTCAAGGACCTAACGATGCAGTAGATCACAGGGAGGATCCGGTAGCCACTTCCGCTTCCTGTAACCCCACCCGGCGCCTTGTTATAGCATTTATAACAAGGTCATTCAACCCCAACTATTTATTTATTTACATAGCGGCGTCCCTATATTTTAGGCTCACGTCGCTACTTCAATCTAACACCTTTTTACATAGTCGTCTTAGAGCCTTTATTTACATATTTACAATTTGTGTTTGATCACTTCCTCTTTGGCATTTCTAACGATACTTCCATCCATGTGAATATGTTCTCACACAAAATTTACATAACGGCCATATTTACATATATACGTGCCCCTATCACCTACTTTGCTAGCTAGTCTACCTCCAACAATCTTCCTGATTATCACAGGATTGTGCGGATTTGGACAAATTACAAAAAAAGCATAAGACGCCGTACACAACTATTTTTTATTTACTTGGTTAAAGTTACATTAACTATACGTTTTATAAAGAATGGGCGTATTCATGTAACACTAAGTAAATCATCTATTGGAATAATTATTATCTGAATATATGCAACTTTTTTTTTTTATTTCGGAAATTTTGACCAATATATTCTCCTTCTTATATACTTACAAAAGCCAACCACGTATGTACTTTAGGCTGTTGGCCTTTGTCAGCGTGTTGGCTTTTTTCTACACTTTATCTTTGTTGTTCATTAAACTGGCGAAACTTCTAGGAGGGTTTATTACTGATGAGCCAGGCCCTCCCAATATTTTTTTCATTTATTTTTTTTTTCAATTGTAAAACAAGTCGCGTTAGGTAGTTTCAATTCTCAAATATGATAGTGTACACGAGTTTTCTGTTACACGAAAAGTTAACTGGGCGAAAATAACATTATAAAACACCATATACTATAATTCCATTTGTATGGAAGAGCGGAGACCACACATTAGAGTTGAGGGAAAGTCAAATATTTACAGCTGTTGGGAAAATGTCGCCACCCTTGGCGGAGGAAACCTATTTATGCAGTGGACGTCAATGGAGCTTCTAAAAAATTCATCGCCAACGACAGGGGAAAAACTCCTAGATGACAGGCATATAAGGGGAAAAAAATATGTCCAGGGTAACCTAGTGGACATGGCATCTACCCGGTAAGCGAAACACTGTGGGTTCGATTTCCATCCCTGGACACTTTTATTTTTCCGTTTATCATTACTCTTCACAATTCATCCTTTCATACTTCATTCCTAAGGTTAGAAATAATCGTTATTTCTCCTTAAAATAAATTTCGATTTTTCGTTCAAAATAAACACATGCGGGATAATTGTCAAATGTCGTTCTAATATCACACTCTATAATGAATATAAAATACACACAAATACAATAATTATTTGATATCGATTTTTTAAAATGAATTGGAAAAAGGTATGTTAAATATTTTTTGGAGGGAGATTGGGATTGAAACCACTTTATTTCAATGTCCATATAAGATTATATAAGGTTAAATACAGAATAAATATGAATAAATATGATTATATAATGATAAATATAGGAATAAATAGATATAAATAGATAAAATAATTGATAAATATACATATATATAAAATATATACAGTCTTCATTTTTGGAGGGAGAGTTTCAGATATATGTACATATATATTTCCTATGTACATATTATATTTCCTATTGGCATATAAATATTTGATCGGTTTACTGGAAGCGACAATGAACCACCTACCGTATGAGGTGACATTAGATATGCCGTTAGCTGCTTCTGTCACATTGGTGTGTCGTCACAACAGTGGGAGAGAGAGATCTGGGTCTCTTTTGGTGGAGTCCCATTTGGTTGGTGGTCTAGACTGTCACTTAGATCAACTTGCCGTTTTCATCAAGTTTCAGAGAGCAAACTGGCGAAACCGCTGGGGTTATTTTATTGATGTACACAGGATCTGTAGAAAATAGCGATTCAAGTGTCATATATTTCTATTTTAAAAGATTTCTAATTTACATATACTCTAAAAGTGGACATTGTAGGGAGATAAATGTTGGAGAGTGACGAAGTTGTGCAAATCAAATTAGGGTCCGAGGAAGAGATTAGATTATAGGAGGGTCATCCAATCACTGCTGTCATCTAATTGGGATGAAGAAATGTGGCGAGATGTCTGTCTGTATTAAATTACTGAGTATACACCACACTGGCGTGTCTACACTAAGATTGGATGTCCCAGTGTATGTCACCGGCTACAGGGAGAATTGGTAGTTCCACATATCTATTAACATGTCAGAGGGAGTTACACGTGATAACCAAGTGCGAACAAAATATTTTCTCCATGTTCTTATTCTTCTTCAAAAATAACAGGCGAATAGCGACATCAAAGACTCTCCACTTCATTAGAGTTCTGTCCATGAGTGTAGATATTCAGAATTTACAAAAGTGTAGATATTCCTTTGTATTTAAAGTCTGGCATGTTATTACTTGGGAATCTTGTATTAGGTTGGTTATCTCTATTACACTGTGCTATGACACTCACAGAACGTGTAGCGGGCTGAGTGAACGACCGGCATGTTTGTATTGTTTACGTCTGGCAGGCCGAGAAGAGAAACAACGGAACGGGGTCGTCTGCCTGCATGCCGCCGAGTCCTTTGATCCCGCCGTGGAAAACTGGGAACCAGAGCTTGGTGGAATTTGGCGTTTAAATTGTACTTGCATATGGCGACAGGAGCAAACACCGTGTGTTGATTACATCGCGTGTGAGATTACTAAATATGTTCGTATGCGGACATTATGCAACAATATGCAAATTAACCTCTAATCGGACTAATATACTCGTACAGCTATGACGCGCCATCTATTTATAGGAAGTGATATCATTAAAACGTGAATGTTTCTTTTAAACATAAAATAAACTTCTACTGTCCTTACTGCGATGAAGAAATATTGGAAGGGCTTGGCTCATCAGTGGTGAACCTTCCCAGCGGTTTCGCCAATTTAATCTACCAGACCGGTTCTCTTAGAGCTCTAAAATACTGTATTGGATCATTCTGCTTACATATGAAGGGTGGAATCTCGGAAATGGTATTCAAGCAAACTATGGATATAATCTTTTAAGACTGTAGAATTACATATAAATATTTACATCGAGCAATGCTCTCTCGAAAACAATAAGGACAAAGCCAGAAGCTAGAAGGTTAAAGCTATGTCAGTTAATCCTTCCCCATACTAAAATTGTATCTAGTTTTAAAGTTGCTACTCTCCGGGTGTGCTGTAAACTATTGTGTAAAATTAGGTAAAACACATATTCAGGAGTTGAAACTATGATCCTTCCCTGATATAACTCCGTACGGTGTCACCGGTCAAATATGGCGAAACCTCTCCTACATGTGGTGTCCGCCGACAGAACGATGTTTCCAATCTACGCCTTAGCAAGCTATGACAATGCTGCCATTCTCGAAAGCTTCTTAGAAATCCTTAAAAGGGAATTGATGAAACAAAGCGTTTACAACTTCAAAGAGCAATCAGCATTTATTGACCTGCTACCACGAATTAACGGAACTTGTTAACTAAACCAACCTCTATAAACATACATACATATCCTCATATTTACATATATAAAATATATACATATATATCCTCATATTTATTGGGGATAAAGGTTTTTTAATATATCTCGAACCATTTTTATATAAATGTCTTCTCTTCACTTTTTAACACAGTGTTTGATTGTAATGACCCAATACAGGGCAAAAATGTTTCCAGTTTTTACATCTAAATATCATTATATTGATTGTTCATCGGGGGATAGTTGTCAACTTTAGTACGCTCCATCCAGGTCACATCAAGAAGAGAGATTCATGCCAGTTGCATAGCAGCGAGCTCTGGCCAATCAATGGGGATTCCCTGTCGAAGCCGTGTACCTACAGTACTGTCACCTGACCGGAAGTCCAGATGGACCTGACCCGATGTAAAATGGCCCCTATATAGACAGGGAGTTGTAATCCATTTAGCATTACCCAGGGTGCACCACGTGGAGGCGGATTACACTACACCCCGAAAGAGGAAGAGGTCGCCTTGACGCCCCTCCGCGAGGGGGACTAAACAGGACAAAACAAAGGGCCGACACGACAACGCGGTGTCCAGCAAATAAAGCCGCTGTGTCCCAAGTCGGCAGAATTTGATGGACGACGTTGAAGGCGGCCCTGAGTTCTGAGCCTGGAGTCAACCCAACGTGGAGCGGACGCCAACGACCTGATCCCCTTCCGGGACAACCTACTAGGGTCGGTTCGGCTTATATAGCCCGCACTGGACGGCCGTGGAGGTGAACGGGTAGTTTGGGGAACAACGCGGTTACTCCACGTTTGGGGGCGGATTTACCTTTCTTGGGACTGACCGAGTTGTCGGAGATGTCTAGATTTATTTGCATAGCGAGGGGGCAATATGTTAATATAGGGCGCTACTCTCGCCATCTATAGACGAAGAATGTAACTATTAACGCCGGCGAATTAACATTTAGTGGCGCGCGGGTATGCAAATATTTTGCCATCAGTTGAAAATGTATTTACATAGAAACGGATCTGGAAGAAAATAGCCAGGTAGGTTTGCTGTTATGTAACTTGATTTGTAATTATAATGGCACATTCTTTCAATATCTTTTAATTTTACTGATTTATTTAGGTTTTAAGATACAAAATTCCATGTCACTGTTGGGTCAATTTCTCTTTGTCTAGTAAATATATATATTTAAAAATAATCATAAAAAAAAAAAAGAAATCACGGCTTTTTATGTGTGGTATTTATAAATTGATACAATTAGACCTCATAAAATATGTTTGATAAGATGATTTTTCAGCTCAAAATGGCGATATTTTAGTAGAGCCTAGATAGAAAATAGAGATATCAAATGATATGAAGAAAATTCCCAACTAAGGATCTTAAAAAGCCTTTCTTAATGATTGAAACTTCATGTTAAAACATAGCCTTTGTCGTCGGAATGAGGTTTAAAAAGGTCGAAGTAAATCATTTTGGAGTCAATATACTTGAACATAATTTAAGCGCGTGTAAATATGTATATAGAATATTCTTTAAATGACAACTTTACGTAGGGTTAGAATGTACTATGGTAGAGATTTGAAAATAGAACTGTGTTTCTTTATGTAGGTAGAATTTACCTTTTTTTAGTGTCGCTGCTTTTATAATTAAATCTACACCAACAGATAGTGGGCTACCTAGAGCAGGGGTCGGGGGACAAACTGCGGCTCGTGAGTCACATGCGGCTCTTTATATAGTTCCATATGTAAATATTATTTATGTGAGTACTATTTATTGTTGGCAAGAAACCAATATGTGACTCTTTACAAAACTTCAAAATTTTGTAAATTGTAATTTTTGACTCTTCCGACTTAAAAGTTTGCCGACCTAGACCGAAGTCTGTACGCCTGCCACAAATTACAGTTGAAACCTAGGACATATGGTGAATTAGGTTACATTTTGGAAGATTGTTTTCTGGGGTCTTTATGGAAATGACACTTTCTTCTTGCCGACTTCAGCCAAGTCCAATGTTGGATCTCCAATGACAGAAAGATCTACCAAAGATCTACCAAACATATCTCTTCACCAAGTTGAAGATTTCATCAGTATTTTGGTGTCCAGCGATGTTTTTATCAGCGATATAGAGTGTTGGTAAAATTGTGAAAGGTGTTTTTTAAAACTACAAATATTTCTCATAATAAGTTTCCTTATAAAATTCTAGCTTTTAAGTGAAAATAGCTTTAACAGGCTTAATTACAAAACATGGATTATTTCTTACAAGAAGTGTTTACAAATACGTTTCGCGCGTATATTTGATGGAAGTCGAGAAACCTCCATGTTTTTGAATTAAGAAAATTTATTGTGGGAAATCTTTGTAGTTTTAAATACATTAGAGTGTTGAAATAAGGTTTTTGTGGCCTCTCAGTGATTTAAATACTATATACCCAAAACTAATTATTTTCGTAAAAGAACTGTTAATATATATATATATATGATATATAAAATATATATATTAATCATCAACATTCCACACAGACATATATATCAGTAATAATTGTACATGGAGGCTGTTGTTGAGTTCTGTGCTGCCTGGAATATAGGAGCTCAATCTTTGCTTCCTTCCTGCGGTGAATCTGTAAAAGACCGGTGGTTTTAATAATGTTGTATGCGTATTATCAGTAATTTTATGTCTATAAAACAAATTCTAATACTTATCTGAAGATGAAAGTAGCCTTGAGAGGGCCTGGCTCATCAATGGCGAATCTTCCCAGAAGTTTCGCCAGTAGATAAAACTGGTAGAAGAAATCACACCACTGATGAATCAGAACTTCTCAATAATTTTTCCTTTAGTTATTTGTGAATTTAAACTTATATAATATTTTGTGTGTTGAAATAAATAATAGCGTGGAAAATATATTTCACTAGACGAATGGCCTGGGCAATGCCCGAGTACATTTTTTCCCCTTTTTTTAAACTCAAATATCATATGAGCGAATTGAATTTTGATTTCTAAGTTAACCTATCACTACACACATTGTTATCTGTGATGGAGTATTCTCCCAACACATAAATAATCGGCCAAACAGAAGTTTACATATTATTTACATATTACACATATATATTTACATAGATAGTGGAATTCCCGTTCTACGAACGAAGTTTTTCCTTTTCAAAATGATTTTACTATCATTATAATTAATCATCATCTCATTGTCTACTACCAGGTCTAACTGCTAGACATTTTAACACTATTGTACGGAGAGATCGAAGTTTTAGGGTCAATTTTACATATTGGAAAGCTATCCCTGGAGGAACTAAAGGAAACTGGAACAGCCTCATCTCTCTATTTATAGCTTCCACCTATTGATGGAATCCCACAGAACTACAGAGAAAATAGGAATTAAAGTGGTTCTATTTGCACTCATGTACAAAACTTGAGGAAGCATGTATTTAAAAAAAATGTATATCATTATATATTATTTTTTTAAGGTGAACGTTCTCTCGTGTATGAGAAATCCACCATTATATAAGCAAATAAAGAGTGGTTTATGGTTAAAATATGCAACTTCCTTAAATTTTGTCCATGAGTGTAGTTTTGTGTGTTGATTACTTCTTGTCATACCAACTGGAAAATGTTCTAGATTAGATTGACATAGTTTGATAGGATGCCCTCTCTGTTTGGTTTCACCATCCAGCTCACAAGTCTTCGTAAATATGTAAATATAATGGTGATCCTATGTAAACCAATAGGTTCCCAGTATCATTTCATTTTGGCTTTAGATAAAGGAGACTCCTCCGAAAGCTTGTTCTGTAGCCGTTTATGATAAAAAGGCTTGTCGATCACGGAATTGTATGTCCTTTGGTTAGGATCATGTGTAACTGACCTCGGCATGGTTCCTTGAGCTCGGTGAACGCCCTCAGTGGAGATTCTGTAGCGAGAAAAGAATTTTTTTTTTTTTAAAAAGGAGACAGATAAGAAGGTGGGGAAAGATTTACACCCAGTAATTAGCGTTCATTAGACCACCGCCCTAATTGGTCCACGTCATCACTCTCCCTCCCTTCCTATTGGTGGGTTGCCAGCTAGTTTCACACGTCACTTTGATTTGGAGAAATGGCTCACACACCCTTGATTTTCGACAGCGCGTGATCGAATCTCGTTTGTAGTACTTTTTCTGCTTCAATGGCCCCCTATTCTAACATCACCAGTGAGTGCAAAGTAACCAAATGACACTCTGGCATCTTGTAAGTGAAAATTTCGATCTGCTTTATAAATATGTAGATATGTGGTATTAGCATACAGGAAAATACAGTCGCTAACTACCCGCCATGATTATCATGGCTTGTACCACGTGTACTTGGGATAAGTAGACGAAACCACTCCACTATGCTAGCCTACACCAGGTAGGATATTAGGCCTAAATACAACTGTGGTCCACCCTAAATAACCGGCGAACAGTTGACACGAGGTATGCAACTTTATAGAGACGTCATCAGTACATTGCCAGTAGGTCCCCAATTCAATGTAAAGGCCCTAACACCACATTAGCCTAAAAATGCAATAGCACCTTCCATTGGGATCATCATCATTTCTTTGCTACGGGGACAGTTGGTTCCATAGGAGACGTCTCAATAGAACATTTTATATTTTGAAAATTTCATATTTTCGTTCTTAAACCTCGAATATCTAACTGACTGAACTATAAACGGCTCTCCTAGAAATATAACAAACACTTGTAAATATGGAAATATTATGGACAACTTAGTTGCATCACTAAAATATACGGCGTCATCTGACAACAGACCTCGTAGATCTAAGTTATAAGAAAGCGCTGTGAAAACTCGGGCCGATGTGGCCAAACTCGGTCTAAACGTTCTTTTATTGAGACAGCTGTGAAATTATCCAAGAGTTCGATCAAAACTTTTTTAAATTCTAAAAGAGAGAAAGGTGGCGGGGGTTGAAAGAAAGACGAGCCATCCCTGGAATTCGAGCCTCCCCCCAATTATCCGCTTGCCGTTGACTTCTTAAGCAGCTCGGGAAAATTCTGGAAGATTAATATGACCACCGTTTTCGAACTATAAAACTTTCCAGTTTTGGGGGGGCGGATTGTTTTTTTACTGGGCGGCTGTCGGACTTTTTGTTCTCTAGGCATGGCTGGAGCGTGCGTTGATACAGTTCCTAGACTCCAAGATGTAAGCCACACCGCACCTGGCTTACTTCCTTTATGTCTTTTTGTGGGCAACAACTTGGATCAACTTTATTCCAAAATACCATTCTTGTTATATGTAGAGATATTCCAGGATGTGGTTGAGACCCTCAATCTTCTTTCCAGAATTACATCGTGGAAGCTCGCCGGGCTAGGTTGTGCTGATGAAGTTGGAATGTTACAAATGACGAGGGGTTAGTACTAGAGGAAGAGAACAGATGCCTCATTAAATTGCTAAGAAAATGGAATCTGAATTAAATAGGCCATGTAGCCGAGTAGTTGGCCTTCTGCGCGCCGCAGGTACCTGAGTTATAGAAGTACAAGAGTTATAAATATCTCTCTATGTAGGAGGCTATGTTCTGAGACCTGATTGGCGACTGGAAATATTGATTGAAGGCCATATTGAAGACGTTGGATCAAGAGGACGTAATATCATATTTATGGAGCTACTGAAGAGAGAAACCAAGACATCTTACCACCAGTTGACAACTATGGATTGAAGGAGCCACACAACCCGTCCTAAGACTGATTCACCTCCAATGATATTTCACCCTACTAAGATATAACTCCCCAATGTCGTATATATTTTCTTACCTTATTACACGAGATGGAAGATATTTTTAAACATATTTTTTCTTAGATAATAAAAAGGCATATATCGGATTTAATAAAAGATTTATTTTGCCAATATTTCGGCTGGCTGAACGCCAACCTTTATCGAGGCATTACATTTTTGTATACTTATACTTGTGTTTTTTTTTTTTCTAAAAGTATTTTTGTTAGGAAAACTATGGGAGGGCTGGCTCATCACCTTTCTCTCAGTAGCGAGGCCAGGTAGAGAGTTACTCTATTAGAGTTGTGTGTTCTTTCTATCTCTACATTTTTCTTTATGGCGATTCTCTTAATGTCTCACTGATGTAGTTTAGAATGGGATTAACAGTGAAAAATCATCTTTCAACAGTTATTGTCTGGAACACAGGCAGATTTCAGCAGAACAGGATATGTATACTTAAAAAGGTAACAAAAAATCCAGAAAAATTGGACACCCAAAAGAAGTCATCTGTATTTATTCCCTAGAATAATTTCAGCCCCTTTGCCAGCTAGACACCTCCTTGTTGGATTCACATTTAATGAATCCCTTGTGGAGGTCTCAGGAAATCAAAGCTCAACCTCGGACTGACGAGGGCAATTAGCCCGAAACCCAGGTGGGTATTCTGAAATTTCTCATAGCTGTGGCTTTGTCACAGACTCGAATCTGCTAGATTGCATAGAGAGTCAATAGGTGGCGCATTGTTTTTGCGACTATTTTGACAGAAGGATTTTATTATTATTTTAGATGTTTAATTATAACACAAAGGTAAAGAGCCACTCTCTTTAAATAAACCATGGCTGTATTTTATCAATAAAACAACTCCCAAGTTAACCTTGCCAACGTACCCTGTGTAGACGTGCCAATACTGGAGTAGTATAAACCAGCAGTAACAGATGGCCGACCCATACGACTCGACCACTCCGGGGAAATTGTTTAAACGCGGGCACCATGTTCCAATGAAGTGGCAGTTCCGGTGTAATGTCTTCCGGGACTCCTAAGCCTACCAAGTAGTAAAGTTGGTCGCTATGGCAACGCAACTGGGTCAGCGGCTGGAACTTCCCCAGCATGGCAACCTCTACGTGG
This sequence comes from Cordylochernes scorpioides, assembly GCA_030710605.1. Classification (NCBI taxonomy): domain Eukaryota; kingdom Metazoa; phylum Arthropoda; class Arachnida; order Pseudoscorpiones; family Chernetidae; genus Cordylochernes; species Cordylochernes scorpioides. The sequence continues at coordinate 10,779,877 of CP092876.1, read as the reverse complement.
TGACAGCCGAACACGTCACATTGAAGCTAGCAAGTTTATAAGACAAATCCCGAGTGGACAAGACACTTTGACACATTCTTCACTATTTATCTAGATCCAATCGTCCGTACGACATGCCCGGTTGTGACACATGTAGAAACGATTCTATGATAGATTTATCCTAAGTACATGATAATCATGGTGGGTAGCTTGCAAATTCCTTTTGCACCCCATGTCTACACGTATAAATCAGTTTGACTTTTGCACTTACAAGATGCCATAGCTTCAATTGGTTATTTGCATTCACTGGTGGAGTTGGACATGTGCAAGAAACGGAGGCCATTTAAGGCAGAAAAAGTGCTCAAAGCGGGATTCGATCCCCAGGTCGTGGGTTGTCTAAAATCTACGATGTGTACTATTCCTTTACCAACTCCCAAGTGTGTTTTTTGTAATTTTTTTATCTCACATTTACTACCAAAAAGGTCTGTCACTGAGCAATGTGGAAATTGTTGTCTCTTCAGAGTTTGACACCAAACAACCGCACGACAGTACACACAGCGAGGCCAGGTGGAATGTCTGTCGATGATATCCTTGAATTTAATGATGTAGAGCATTTATTACACTAGTGGACAAAACTTAAGGAAGTTGAACATTTTTGCATGTATATCGGGATTCAGACAATAACTATGAAAAATATTGCAGTGACCTTTATTGAAGACACACGAGATAGCCAATTGTGAACAAAGTTGCTTCTGCCTCCTTAAAAAAAAAGATTACCAGCGGCATCAAAGACTTTGCTCTTCCTTAAGTTTTGTCCATGAGATATGGTTTTTTAAAGTAGATACAACGAAGGGCTGATATTGCTTTATTGCAAAGTTTGTATAGGGTTAAATAATGATATAAAAATAGGACGATGACATTTTGTATATGTATACAATATATGCTTAATATGTAAATACATGGCTTCCACCGCGGGAAATATTCCGCCAACGATGATGCACCAGGGTTCTTTCCCCCTGAGTAGACAGGTCATTTCCCAACTCAAGAGAGGTTGGTACCAACCCAAGTTGGTAGCCTTCGCCACACTTGTGGCCGTCATTGCCCCAGGATGGAGGCCGCAGAGCCAGGTCTGTAGATCCAGTAGCACCTCGCAGGAGGCGAACACCGCAGGGGGTTGGCAATTCCAGTACCTGTGGGTCAGTTACTAGACACAAAGGGGACACGCTGAGTGAATAAAACTCCCCGAATTATATTTCAAAGAAAAATATATATATAACCACAGCAAATATGTTTATACTAAGTCCAAGAACTCTCTTATTTCCCTATGTTTAATCCTGCAACACACAAACTACCTACTCTCCTTAACGAACTATAAGAAAATTGAAATCTCTGTGTAAGATGGCATGGAATATAATTTGTAATTAACAACAAAACGTAAATGCAATTTACAAAAAACAAACATTCGTCTAACCAAAATAGATCTTAACGTACATAAATTGTAAAAAAAAAAAAAAAACGTAACTCAATATTTACAAAGCACAGAAATTTTGCATGTTTATCTCTTGAAGCCATTCGAGCAATGGAGGAAGGAGGCGACCAGCAGTTCCCGCTGGAGCACGGCTTCGCCAAGGTATGTCGGAGGAAGCGGCCGAGGTCGTGGCGGGTGTACCTCCGGGCTCCCGACGGCAGGAAGCTCTGGACGTACCGCGAGCTGGGCAGCTATCTGCAGGCCAAGGCGCCGGGCCTGGCCCCCCGACAGCTCGACTTCAGACTTCCCTCCGTCCTCTACTCGGCCAACTGCAGCAGTCTACCCGCGGTGGACCTCACCAAGATGGTGACCAGATGTCAGACACCGCGGATGGAACGCCATGAATACCCCCTGGCCCACGGCTTCACCAAGGTCTACCAGCGCCAGCAGGACCTGTGGAAGGTGCACCTGCTGTCGCCGGACAGGAAGGTGACCATACGGAAGAAGCGGCAGCTGGTGAAGTACCTGCGGGAGCACCTCCCGGGCGTGTCACGCGAGGGTCTGGACTTCAGAAGGCCCCCGGCCATTCCCCCACCACTACAGACCAGAAGGTCGCCCAGGAACAACGACATCCTGAAGCTGAGCCAACGTTTCCCAGATCTCGACATGGCCACTTTCGTCAACCTCGTCAAGGGAAACATCGCCAGACTCGTGGCGGATGTCGCCACCTTCTGACCAAAAATAAAGGTCTCAGTTACATTCTCTCTATTCTTTCTGGAACCGCTGCGGACACGATATAGTTTCCACGGATATTTTTGAATATTCATTGCAATTTAAAGGAAGCAAAAATGAAAATATCTAAAACTTTTGATTGATATAGTATTTTAGATACCAAGATCATTAATTGGGAATCGGACAGTTAGCTGATAAAATAAACCCAGCGCTATGTAAATTGATCTCGATTATGCACAATTTTACATATTAGAGTTAGACAGGTAATATTCCACCCAATTGCATTTTAAAAATCCAACGGTAATTCAAAAGTTTCCAGTTATCCCCCTTTATTTTCAGGACTATATATATAGTTTTCTATCGGCTTTTGGAACTCTCTTATATAAGGGAAAGTGAGATAAAGGAATAACAGCTCAACGCAAGGGTATCTCCCCTGAGCCACTGTGTGTGTTTACCTATTACATTTGAAAGTATATAGCATGGTATATGATCTGCGTCACCTGAACGTCATCTATTGACTGTCGTTGCAAACAAGCAGGCTCAGGTCGGTGACAAAGACACAACATCAGTTTCGGCAAATTCCGAACGCCCACCATGGTTTCGGACTGTGGTCCTCGTCAGTCCAGGTCGGATTCATGAAAACTTCTCAATTTACTAAATATACGTTTATAGTGGCTAGGCTAATTCTATAGCCAAAAACAGACATTTGGATTGACATCTAGTTTTTGCGCCTGTTTTGACGGTAGAGGTGTCTTTTATTTCTTAGGATAGAAAATGCATTTTAAAAAAGGAAGAGGCCCATTTTATAAATGTAAATATTACTCCCATCCCAGGCAAAGATAAAAGGCATGTCAACTAGGTACGAGGTTTCTACGACACCAGAAGTGTTACTATCTGTTGGAATTGAAGATTGAGTCAAGAAATTTATGAGATTTCACGAAGGAAACAAAGCAAGCAATCAAGGTGCGGAAGAGAGTAGTGGGGGGAGAACACCATCTACATAAAAATGTCGCACGGGGCGCCTCGCTGTTGGTTACTTTCGTTATCTTCGATCGATCAATAAATTCCTGACTCTGATAACACAGGTCTACAAAAAAAAACTTTTTTTTTGCACAAGAGAACCTGATGGTGTTTCTAGTGTAACTTTTCATGCTGAACTCAAAAATCTAATCAGAAATTTCCCATCACGTATGGTTTTTGCGTGACGGTCTTTTTTTGACGTGACAACGTCTTAAATTAGGTTGCGGCTGGGAGTCACTTATGAAAAAGTGTAACGCCCGGTAACGTTACGATGAGTCACCGAACGAGAGTGCTGCGCTAGAGAATTAGGCGCATTGAATCGGCGCATGCTTGTCTCTGTCTTTGTCTTTCTCGAACGTTCTTGGCGTTGGAAAAACAAGAAAGCGTCATAATACAAGTTCACACGTGTGGTTAAAGTATCGTCAGCTGTGTCTGTAGTGAAAATGTGGAGTGCTTAGATTCGTCATTTACAACAACTACAACAATAAAGGTAAATAATTGTACACTGATATTTCATTATCGTAAACTATGATTGATTGATTAATTGTTAGATTGACACAAAAGTTGAGAAACTGAGTTTATAGGTTATGTCATACTATTGATAAATGTTGATAGTGTTAAGTAAATTATTAGTTTAAAATTAATTAATTAATTAATTATTATTTTACAAATTTTAAATAGTTTCAAATTTATTTAGCAAAAATTTGAACCTTCGATCTGAATAAATGTTTTGATTTTCGAATTGATTCTTTAAAATTACAAATATTAAGAAAAAGTGGCAGATATAAGATAACTTTATTTAAACTGTGTTGAGCAAGAATTTTAACATCTAATATAAGTAACGAACATCAACTGTCAAAGTTTAAGTGCCCATGCCGCGGACATTGAAACAGATACAGTGATACCACGATCAGACTATTTAGTATTGACTGAAACGTGGATGCGCGACACTTGTGAACCAACTCCAATCAAGGGTTATGAGTGCGTATCCAGGGAAAATAATCGACCTAACTCAGATACCAACGCGGCTGGTGGAGTGGCGATCTATCGTAAATTATCATCGACATCTACGGCGGAAGTGTTCCAAGTTGCGATTACAGACGTAACTCGTGTCATTAAAACCAAGGGTGACATGTGCATGACTGAAGTTACTTGCTTCGCCGCTAATACTAGCTTCAAGTTTATACTCGGTGCTGTATATATTCATCCAGGAGCTAGTATGCAGGATATTGGAATGTTACTATGGCAAGGACTCGGTCCGTACATTCACAACAGCCAGTACGTGCCACCGTTCGTGCAAATTGATTCTAGTATACCGATTCTTCTGTGTGGTGATTTTAACAAAAACGTAAAGCCTGACAACTCGTTTCTTAAATTCATGAAAAATACGTATAATCTTGATTGCGTATCAAACGTTTCTAAGTCAACTACGTTAAAAGGAACAACTATCGACTTGACTTTCGCAAGACACATTACAGCAGAAACACTTCCTTTCATTTCATATTTCTCCTATCATCGTCCTATCCTCAACAAAATCACTCAAATAGGAATTAGTTAAGTTTAAGTTTACATGTACAATGTTTTAGTAAACAAAATATATTTCTATAGTTAAAATTTGTGCAATTCTTATTTTCATTCAATTCCTTGTTCCTATTGTGCAATTTAATTATATTCATATCAATAAATATTCTACCGTTGTCACGTAAAATCTTCGCCCGTAAAACCGACTTTACAGGCAACCATTTTTTTTTTTTAGTATTGGGATAAATACATGCATCCAACATGAAAGAGACTTACGAAAACATGAAACTGCTTTTGAAAAAGATAGAATATGAAAGATACGGTTGGAAAATATGCAGCGATTTGAAAGTCGTTGCTCTCTTGCGTGGATTACAGCTTGGATATACAACATTTTGTTGTTTTCTGTGCGAGTGGGATAGCAGAGATAGGGAAAGGCATTACATAAAAAAAAATCTGGCAAAACCGTAAAATCTTTACTCCAGGATATAAAAATATTGCAAATCTACCCCTGATCGATTCAGAAAATATTTACTTACCACCATTACATATTAAACTGGGATTAATGAAGAACTTTGACAAGGCAATGGATCGAAATATGCCAGTGGATTTGCCTACCTAAAACAAAAATTTCTAGTATAAGTGAAGCGAAGATTAAAGAAGGCATTTTCGTTGGACCTCAGATTCGAGAATTGCAGCAGGATGGAAATTTTCAAAATAGTTTGAATGAAGTTGAAGCAGCAGCATGGAATTCCTTTAGAAACGTTAGCAAAAACTTCTTAGGAAGTGTCAAGGTTGAAAATTACCGAGACATAGTTAATGATCTGTTGCTTTCCTACAAGGCACTGGGATGTAACATGTCCCTCAAGATCCATTTCCTGCATTCACATCTAGATTTCTTTCCAGACAATCTTGGCGCAGTTAGCGATGAGCATGGTGAGAGGTTTCATCAAGCTATATCAAGCATGGAGAAGCGATACCAAGGTAAATGGAGTCCCGCTATGCTTGCCGACGACTGCTGGGCACTCAAGAGGGATCTACCACAAGCAAAGTATAGAATAAAATCCACTGTCACTGCTTTTCAATAATAAATATGTTTCGTTCATATATGCCTATATATAAACAATATTTCCAAATTCAAGTAGGTGTATCTCAGAAATATTGTGTAATAGAAAAAAACTTATGGTATATTTGGATTCAGGACATGTAGATAAGATGCTATTTCTTTGTAGACAAAGAAAAATATTTTTTGATAAACCAGTTACGTGACATTGTTTGCAATTTTTAGTGTATTTATCCCAATACTAAAAAAAGACCGTCACGCAAAAAACCATACGTGATGGGAAATTTCTGATTAGATTTTTGAGTTCAGCATGAAAAGCTACACTAGAAACATAATCAGGTTCTCTTGTGCAAAAATCTTGTTGACCAGTGTAATGGAAACTATTTTTGACACCGAAACCTCGCTATATCTCGCGGATATTTTAAATGAACAACACGGAACTTAAAAGTATCTCCCTCCAAGTAATTTAATTTATTTGGGGGGGGGGGGGGCGAGGGAGTATTTTATTTGGGCGCGTGTCTAAACACAAATAAACTACAGGGTGTAAAACAAGTTCCGCAATCGTTGAAAAAAGAATGCGCATTAGTTAAGGAGTAGGATGAAAGAAAGAGACGATATTCCCCTCAACGTGATAGAACTGTAGAACAACTTGTCTAAAAACCTCCGGGGATGCTAATCATTTCCCCCATCACCTCCTCAGTCCGTCCGGAGGAGTGGGACCAATTTACCGAGTGCTTCGCTAAGTCTCCGCTAGGCGTCACTCCATCAGGAAATTGCGTCAACTTCCGGGAGAGAGAGCGGAAGAAGGGGAGGGAGCATTCTATCAATCTGTGCCAGGTGTTCGGTTCTCTTGTGTGAACTCCTCTACTTGGATTCTCCGCCTTCCTACAGTAGCTTGCTTTTAAATATATCCTAGTTGCGGAAACGTTAATAAAAACATCTCGCGGAAAAAAAAACACTGGGTAAAAGATTCCTTGTGTGTATTGATAGACCTTTGGAGTATTGACCGTCTTCAAACAGGCGACTGTTGTGTACACGGAGCATTCCTCACATGAATTTAGATCGTTGAAGATACTGCTCTTCTCCCGGCTAAAAGGGAAAGAAAAAAAGGTGCTAACACCGTCTTTCTAACAACTCCCACTGTCTTTCTACAATATATTTTATTCTGTAGCCATGATCTGGTAAAGGCTAAAAGCTTGTCATTTTCCTAAATCATTCGATAAGAAAGTTTTTGTGCAGTATTTCTTTTTTTTTCAAACCTCTTTATTTGTGTTACTAGCGTGTGTATTATTTCTATAGCAGCGTCACTAGACTATATACTTGTACTTATATGTAATATATATACACTTGTGCAAATATCTCCTGACAAAATAAGAAACTATCGCTAACTACTCGAATTCCTTAGAATTTACACATCATACAAGCCAAACCGTTTAAAACAATGGTAGAGCGGTCTGGGAGATTAAGTTGGCAAAACGGCCGAGTAGATTCACCACTGATGGGTCAATCCTTTTCTCAACCAATTTTTGTCCCCACTCTCATATTGCAATATCTGTAGAAGTAGTTTTTAATTCGAAAGAGAAAAAGGTGTATTGCTACAAATGTAAAAGTTTTAACAAATATCTCCAACTTCCGCCACCAGAAGGTACCATTCCTGCCCTATAGAGGTAAACTGCTCTCTACACGTGTGTTTCACTTAGGTGTAAGTAATGCCAGGAAAATCTACCACCACGATGATTTAGTAACACAGAATATCAATTTTTAGGGAAATGAAGGCCCGGAGTAGCAAGGTCTTTTATTGGGGGGAAAAAACACAAGATCCCCCCTGGGCAAAACCCTGAGGCAGGTTCGAAATGCGGTGGAAACAATAGAGCTGTTAGATCAATACTAGGATCGCAATACTTAAGCTATATATTACCCTCGAAGTTTCGGATATTTTGGAAGGAGGTATAGAAGATTCTCGTGGTCTTCCCAGCGAAATACAGCTTATTTCAGGGGAATCCGTCTTAAGACTGGAGTGCCTTCTCAATCAGGCTCCTCCAAGATGATCGCTCCAAAGTTACTCCCAATGCATACTATCCTTACTGCGATGGGAAAACTTTTGGGAGAGAGGACCTGGTTTATCTAGGCCACCTACTGCTATATTGTATTGGGCTCTTCTATCACTTTAGAGGAATTGTTGGTGATGTAATACTATGGACATAAGAACAGTACACATATATATAGAAATGTGTGCTTCGATCATTGATCTTTTCCTCCTTAAGCCCCTTCTTTTCAGCACTAAGTAGTGGATATATAATAACATAACTATGGTATACAGATTGTCTTTTCGCCTGAATCTGTCAAAACCGGTGTTGTGGCTGATTTCTTATCACCACTAGTAAAGTATTTTACTGGGGTGATAAAAATAATACATTTTTCTAATGCATATTTAAAGGGAGAGGGACCTTTTTTGGTACATAAATATATGACCTTACCAACAAGGTTGACAAATATTCCTTTATCTTCTCAAAATATTAACACCCAACCTGCACTACAATGTTATTCCAGCAGCCCACATTAAATGTACAACCAGCCTATATGTAAATTTCCAGCTAACTAACAAACCCGATCAATAAATCTAAACGTTTTTACCCCAAGTCAGACAGGAATGTCACAGCCCGGCGGCGAAATTAAACAACGAGGAAAGATTTTATTTGAAGTCGGTGGTGGCAGCAGTAAATCATCCGGCCGGACAATAAAACCGGAGAGGCG
>CP092876.1:10746792-10771243 GCA_030710605.1 Cordylochernes scorpioides | reverse complement strand
TCGAAGAAAATATCCAGGTAGGTTTGCTGCTATGTAACTTGATTTATAATTATAATGGCACATTCTTTCAATATCTTTTAATGTTTTACGGATTTATTTAGGTTTTAAGATACAAAATTCCATGTCACTATATATAACATATTTCTTAATACCACATGTAAAACTTACAACGTTGGGTCAATTTCTCTTTGTCTAGTAAATATATGTAATGAAGATGAGAATTCCAGTAGCTTTTGTAGAGATCCTGTCGACTACTGAAATAATGTTGAAGTTCTGGTAGCCCTTGTTGTACTGTGTTGACCGAGAGGAACAGTCAGGATGTAGAGTTTTCCAGTACCTCTCTGCACCTTGGAAGACCTTTAAAAGTTCTCACAAAATACAGGCAGTCGTGGTCGAGGCAGAGTGGAAAGCTGGGGATATCCATACATAAAAAAACGAAGACACAGTTGCACTAAGAAAGTTCCGTAACAGATAAAAGTTGAGCCAGGAGCGAAAGATGGAGACATAGAAGTTTCTTGCTCGTCTACATGATAGTTGAGATCGACATAAGGTACGACCGACGTGAGCTGACGCTAAGGGTGAACTAAACTCAACTGACTGAACTGTACTGAGCTGTCAAGCCACTGTAAGGTGATGATTTATAGGTTAAAGACGGGGTGACCTTATGTGACAGGGGCGTTTGAGAAAGGGCGCCTTTACCTGTCCAGGTGTGAGAGGGGTCTCTGCATTCCACCACATGTGACAGTGTGGGTGGCCTGTCGTGGGAACTGTGAATCTACCTGATTTATGACTCCCATCTTTAGACTCTGTTGTTTTGGCAATTCTATGCTCGATCTCTGCTTTAGCTCAACTATTAAATCTATTACAGATTTTATTTATTTATCCACTTTGTACAAATTACATTACATAGGTGATGCAATGACACAGATTAATCATGCGCATAATTATTTATAGATGTGTCTCTATATACAACATGACAATCTTGTTATAAGTTATCTACACAATATGAGGTTGTTGTTTTAAATTACCATAGATGGGCCCCGGGAGTGAAAGGGTTTATCCGGGTTTAGGCGGGTAAAGCCTCTCTAACACAGGTAAGTAATTAAAATTTCTTTTAATTAATTTAAACTGTGAGGGTTAAAAAGGGCTATAACAAGATGATATTTGTTGGATATATAAAAGTGAAATAAAAATGATATTGTGTTTGATTAACAAAAAAGATGATTAAAATAAAATGATGACATAAAAATTCACATTCTAAGAGAATATTGGTGGGCGTTGGACAGGGTTAGTAGTTAAAGAATAAGCAATTGTGAGATTTACACATGCAATCAAATACTTAGGTCCAGGTGCAAAGCGAGGATATGGACTTGAGCGTCTTCCTAGGCAATGTTTCACCTGTGATCCTGTATAGGGTAACAGTGCTTTGTCACAATTGTAGTGTTATTGGGTTGAAAAGTTGTTGAAGAATATGTAATTGTTAGAAGTGCCCATGTAAACCAAATACTCAGATCCAGGTGCAAAGCGAGGATATAGACTTGAGCTGTCTTCCTTGGCAATGTTTCACTTGCGATCCTATATAAGGGTTACAGTGTTTTGTCACAATTTTAGGATTATTGGGTTAAAAGTTGTTGAAGAAAAGTTGCTTATTAATATGATTGAGAAAGGAGTGAAATAGAGCCATGCGATAAGTAGAATTGTAGCGACAGTAGGTGATCTGACTTGACTCGAAATCAAAGGTTGAATGTGGTCCGCTAGAGCTGAAAAAAGAAGTTGAAAGTTGAAAAAAGTGAACGCTTTGTGAATGCGTTGGTGATTTGCTCTGCGGATGAAATGAAATAAACGCTTGAAGCTTGTTCAGACCAGAAGTTTGGATTGGTAAGTCTGGGGAACGGTGTTCAAGGAGTTTGTTGAGTTACGAAATCAAAAAATAAATTGTCAAGCAGTGCTGTCGTTTTTCTACTTTGATGTGACGCAATGACTGAAAAGATAGTGATGAAAAATATAGGGGATTGGTTAAAGAATATGATTGTTGAAAACGATTGTTGTAGATGCCCGATAGTGGATGATAAACCTTGTCAGATAATAAAGGTATTTAAACAAATAAAATATAGTGAATAGAAATATAGAAATATGATTGCGGGTACAAAAAGTGTAAGTGGACAAAATTAAACCTGTAATATATAAAATATATAATAAATAATAAAATAAAAATAATTTTTGAAACAATTAGATATTTTACAATACTAAAATAATATCATGAAAAATAAAAGTAAATTTGATTAAAGATTTTTTTTTTTTTTAATGTTGGATTAAAAAATTTGTTTATATAATTGAAAGGTAAGAATATAATAATAATTATTCAAGATTTTATACAAAATTTATAATATAATTGAAGGTTATTAATGATTGGATAAATTTTAAGTAGTGTAAAATTGAACAAAAATTGTCTCTTTTGACGAAAAGTTACAGTTGTGGTGTGTGACTAGATTATATCCCTTTGGTAACATCGGTGTTTCTATGACTCTGAAACTGGGAATATGTGAAATGATCTTTTCGTTTGTCCTCAATGCTGGTATGTATAGAGAATGATTTCTCTTTCGCGTTAAAAAGTCTATATAAGACTTAACCAAATTGTTTTAATTGGTGTTATCAATTAACATGTAAAATGTTTAAAGTATGTTGTGTTGTGATATCTCGTTGGTGAGATTTGTGAGATTCTCGAGGAAATCTAAATGGTTGGTTTGAAACATTTGTTTAAAATGGCGATCATGAAGCTAGCGGTCAAGATGACTGCTTGAGGGGGGAGAGAAGATATTCTCCTTTTGTTGAGTTGGCAATTTTCTGCTATAATTGAAAGATATGATTTTCTCGGTGTTTATAGTTGTTGTGTTTCGAAGTTAGTTTAGAAAAAATATTATTCAGTGTTGTCAGGTTTAGATGTGTGGTGAAAGTTCGACTTTCAACGTGGACACGCTTTGAGTTGAGATGTGGTGTCACAGGCGAGAAGGCGTCTTTGGCCTGAAACGTGAAACAGTTTTGTGGTGTGGCACTGTGACACGAAGTGAGAAATGTGAATGAAAAGGTGTCACGTGAAGTCTTAGTTTGGTACAAATCTAACCTGTTTCACCATGAATAACAAATTTAATAAAGTCATGGGTGGTTGTTGTATGAAACACATCGAGAGAATATTTGACTGTTAGTGGATGTTGCACGCTTAATGTGAAATTATTTTATTGTGGCGACGATATAGAGCTAAGTGGAGCTTGTGTGGCTCAAGATTTGGATTTGTGTGTTAAGTCGCGCACTAAAAATTGTTGCCAATTGGATAAAGTGATGTGTGAGTGTTGTAACATTTGTTGAGAGAGATCTATTGATGCTTAATTATGCATGTAAAAAGTAGAGACGAGGGAGTGTATCTAAGTTAGAATAAAATGTTGTTAATAAGTTTGGTAGGTTGTGACCTAATTTAGCTACTGGCGATGAAGTGGAGGGAATCTTTATTTTTAACTTGTTTTGGGAAAGATAGCTGTTTTCCCTAGTGGTGTTTTTGAAGATATTGTATCTTCCGATTTTTGCAATTAAAAAAAAATGCGTTTCACCTATGTTAATTTATATTTAAAATTTGAATATACTTTTTAAATTGTTGATTATGATAATTAAAATTATTCTTATAAAAGGGCAATGTCGTGAGAGTTACAAATAATTTGAATTGGGCGCTTACTTAAAATGGTGAACATTACCAAATTTTAAGAATTGATAAAGATATTGGTCTTTTGGTATAAAGATAACTAATAAGTAAAACAAAAATAAGTTGAGAATTATGATGAATGAGAGATTTTTTTTTTTTTAAATATATAAATAACGATTTTTTTTTTTTTTAAGTTGTAGATTTGGATAATGCCGTTATAGGTAAATTTAAGAAAGACATATAAGATTAGTAAATTGATAAAAATGCGTGATCAGCGAATTTTTTTTTTTTTTAAGTAAAATTGAGAGTAATAACTTGAAATTTATAATCTGATTAAAAATTAAAGTAAATTTGATCAATGAAAAATGTGAACGTTTTAAAAATTGATTTAAAAAAATGGTATAAAAAAGGTAAAAATTGATTTTAAAATGCTTAAAGTGAAAATATAAATACAAAATTTATAGGGAATCAAGTTTTGAACTTGAGGATAAAGTTAAGGTAGGCTTTTTTAAAAACTTACAGTTGTGTGAAAGTTCAGTCAGGAAACTTGGTCTTGGCTTGTATTCCTGCTGACGTTGAAGACGCTCCATGTAGAGCTTGTAGACGCTTGTAGCTTCTGTGAAGTTGATTGTGGCTTGTTGCCTTGAGCATTGTCTCGACGATGTCAAGTCGAAGGTGTGGAACTTGTCACAGGGTTTGGGCCACATCGCTGCTCGGTTTCCATGACTTGCGGGAATATCGGGGCTGTCGTTGGCGCGGTCAGCTTGCTCCCGACGTTGGCGATCGGTTAGCGGGTATGCGGAAGTCCGTTGGGGCGGCGTTTCTTCCGTAAATACCTCTTTTTGGGGAAGAGATGGCTTTGTCGTTTCGTTGGAATGGTCGGTTTGTTCCTCCATCTTCGCTCTTTCTCGCTTCCTATCTGAACAGTCTTCTTACCTCTTCGTTGTGTCATCCTTCGTTTTGGTCATCCTGTCGGCTCATGTAATGAAGATGAGAATTCCAGTAGCTTTTGTAGAGATCCTGTCGACTACTGAAATAATGTTGAAGTTCTGGTAGCCCTTGTTGTACTGTGTTGACCGAGAGGAACAGTCAGGATGTAGAGTTTTTCAGTACCTCTCTGCACCTTGGAAGACCTTTAAAAGTTCTCACAAAATACAGGCAGTCGTGGTCGAGGCAGAGTGGAAAGCTGGGGATATCCATACACAAAAAACGAAGACACAGTTGCACTAAGAAAGTTCCGTAACAGATAAAAGTTGAGCCAGGAGCGAAAGATGGAGACATAGAAGTTTCTTGCTCGTCTACATGATAGTTGAGATCGACATAAGGTACGACCGACGTGAGCTGACGCTAAGGGTGAACTAAACTCAACTGACTGAACTGTACTGAGCTGTCAAGCCAATGTAAGGTGATGATTTATAGGTTAAAGACGGGGTGACCTTATGTGACAGGGGCGTTTGAGAAAGGGCGCCTTTACCTGTCCAGGTGTGAGAGGGGTCTCTGCATTCCACCACATGTGACAGTGTGGGTGGCCTGTCGTGGGAACTGTGAATCTACCTGATTTATGACTCCCATCTTTAGACTCTGTTGTTTTGGCAATTCTATGCTCGATCTCTGCTTTAGCTCAACTATTAAATCTATTACAGATTTTATTTATTTATCCACTTTGTACAAATTACATTACATAGGTGATGCAATGACACAGATTAATCATGCGCATGATTATTTATAGATGTGTCTCTATATACAACATGACAATCTTGTTATAAGTTATCTACACAATATGAGGTTGTTGTTTTAAATTACCATATATATATATTTCAAAATAATCATAAAAAAAAAAGAAATCACGGCTTTTTATGTGTGGTAATTATAAATTGATACAATCGTTAGACCTCATAAAAGGATATTTGATATGATTTTTCAGCTCAAAATGGCGATATTTTAAAAGAGCCTAGATAGAAGATAAAGATGCCAAATGTTATAAATAAAATTCTCAACTAAGGATCTTAAAAAGCCTTTCTTAATGATTGAAACTTCATGTTAAAACATCGCCTTTGTCGTCGGAATGGGGTTTAAAAAGGTCGAAGTAAATCATTTTGGAGTCAATATACTCTTGAACGTAATGCACCGAGTGTAAATATGTATATTGTAACATGTTGAATATTCTTTAAATGGCAACTTTACGTAGGGTTAGAATGTACTATGGTAGAGATTTGAAAATAGAACTGTATTTCTTTATGTACGTAGAATTTACCTTTTTTTAAAATTTAGTGTCGTAGCTTTTAGAATTCAATCTACACCAACAGATAGTGGGCTACCTAGAGCAGGGGTCGGGGGACAAACTGCGGCTCGTGAGTCACATGCGGCACTTTATATAGTTCCATATGTAAATATTATTTATGTGAGTACTATTTATTGTTGGCAAGAAACCAATATGTGACTCTTTACAAAGCTTTGGAATTTTGTAAATGTAATTTTTGACTCTTTCGACTTAAAAGTTTGCCGACCTCTGACCTAGACCGAAGTCTGTACGCCACAAGATACAGTTGACACCTAGGACAGATGACTTAGGTTTCATTTTGGAAGATTGTTTTCTGGGGTCTTTATGGAAATGACACTTTCTTCTTGCCGACTTCAGCCAAGTCCAATGTTGGATCTCCAATGACAGAATGATCTAACAAAGATCTCTCTTCACCAAGTTGAAGGTTTCATCAGTATTGTGGTGTCCAGCGATGTTTTTATCAGCCACATAGAGTTGTAGGTAAAATTGTGAATGGTGTTTTTTAAAACTACAAATATTTCTCATAATGAGTTTCCTTAGAAAATTCTAGATTTTAAGTGAAAATAGCTTTAACAGGCTTAATTACAAAACATGGACTATTTCTTAAAAGAAGTGTTTACAAATACGTTTCGCGCGTATATTTGATGGAGTCGAGAAATGCCCATGTTTTAAGCCTGTTGAAGAATGATTATCGCTCGAAATATATATTATCGCTAGAATTATTAAATTTAAAAAGGAAACGCTTTGTGAGAAATATTTGTAGTTTTAAATACTTTAGAGCGTTGAAATAAGGTTTTTGTGGCCTCTCTGTGAGATACCGGTGATTTAAATTTAAATACTATATAACCAAAACTAATTATTTTGATAAAAGAAATGTTAATATCAATATATATAATATGAATAAATATTAAAATCAACACTCCACACAGACATATATATCAGTAATAATTGTACATGTGTCGGACATGGAGGCTGTTGTTGTTCTGTGCTGCCTGGAATATAGGATCTCAATCTTTGCTTCCTTCCTGCGGTGAATCTGTAAAAGACCGGTGGTCTTAATAATGTTGTGTGCGTATATATCAGTAATATTATGTCTATAAAACAAATTCTAATACTTATCTTAAGATGAAAGAAACCTTGGGAGGGCCTGGCTCATCAATGGCGAATCTTCCCAGAAGTTTCGCCAGTAGATAAAACTAATAGAAGAAATCACACCACTGATGAATCAGAACTTCTCAATAATTTTTCCTTTAGTTATTTGTGAATTTAAACTTATATAATATTTTGTGTGTTGAAATAAATAAATAAAATAGCGTGGAAAATATTTAAAATATATTTCACTAGACGAATGGCCTGAGCAATGCTCGAGTGAATTTTTATTCCTTTTTTAAACTCAAATATCAAATGAGCTAATTGGATTTCTGAATTAACCTATCACTACACACATTGCTATCTGTGATAAAGTATTCTCTCAACACATAAATAATCGGCCAAACAGAAGTTTACATATATTTACATATTACACATATATATTTACATAGATAGTGGAATTCCCGTTCTACGAACGAAGTTTTTCTTTTTCAAAATGATTTTACTATCATTATAATTAATCATCATCTCATTGTCTACTACCAGCTCTAACTGCTAGACATTTTAACACTATTGTAGGGAGAGATCGAAGTTTTAGCGTCAATTTGCATATTGGAAAGCTATCCCTGGAGGAACTAAAGGAAACTGGAACAGCCATCTCTCTATTTATAGCTTCCACCTTATAGCTATTGATGGAATCCCACAGAACTACAGAGAAAATAGGAATTAAAGTGGTTCTATTTGCACTCATGTACAAAGCTTGAGGAAGCATGTATATTTAAAAAAAAATGTATATCATTATATTCTATTATTTTTTAAAGGCGAACGTTCTCTCGTGTATGACAAATTCATCGTTCTATAAGTAAATAAGGAGTGGCTTATGCTTAATATATGCAACTTCCTTAAGTTTTGTCCATGAGTGTAGTTTTGTGTGTTGATTCCTTCTTGTCATACCAACTGGAAAATGTTCTAGATTAGATTGATGTAGTTTGATAGGATTCCCACACTGTTTGACTTCACCATCCAGCTCACAAGTCCTCGTAGATATGTAAATTTGATATTTGCGGAAGAGCGATTGCTCGAAGCATATTATATATTTATAATTATATTTAATTCTGATGTCCTAAAAGCTTATGTCCATAGTTCTTCTAAAATACCCATTCCAAGAGTCTTACAACAGTCACCTATAAAAGGAAGTTCCAAAAATGCAATATAACAGCGGTATGGTAGATTAAACTGGCGAAACCGCTGGGAGGGTTCACCACTGAGGAGCCAGGCCCTCCCTTTAATTTTTCCATCGCAGCAAGGACAGTAGAAATTGTTTTATTTTAAAAAGAATATTACGCCTCTAAAATAGTTTTATAATATGTAAATATATTGGTGATTCTATGTAAACCAATTGGTTCCCAGTATCATTCCATTTTAGCTTTAGATAAAGGAGACTTCTCCGAAAGCTTGTTCTGTAGCCGTTTATGATAAAAGGCTTGACGATCACGGAATTGTATGTCCTCGGATATGATCATGTGTAACTGACCTCGGCATGGTTCCTTGAGCTCGGTCAACGCCCTCAGTGGAGATTCTGTAGCGAGAAAAGAATTATTATTTAAAAAAGGAGAGACAGATAAGAAGGTGGGGAAAGATTTACACCCAGTAATTAGCGTTCATTAGACCACCGCCCTAATTGGTCCACGTCATCCCTCTCCCTCCTTTCCTATTGGTGGGTTGCCAGCTAGTTTCACACGTCACTTTGATTTGGAGGAATGGCTCACACACCCTTGATTTGCGACAGCGCGTGATCGAATCTCGTTTGTAGTACTTTTTCTGCTTCAATAGTACCCTATTCTAGCACTACCAGTTAGTGCAAAGTAATCAGATGGCGCTCTGGCATCTTGTAAGTGAAAAATTCGAACTGCTTTATAAATATGTAGACATGTAGTGTTAGCTTATAGGAAAAGACAGTCACTAATTACCCACCATGATTATCATGGCTTGTACCACATGTGCTTGGGATAAGTAGACGAAACCACTCCATTGTGCTAGCCTAGACCAGATTGGATATCAAGCCTAAATACAACTGTGGTCCATCCTAAGTAACCGGCGAACCCGGACGGTTGTGTCATAGACACGAGGTATGCAACTTTATAGAGACGTCATCAGTATATTGCCAGAAGGTACAATCTCATGGTCCCCACTTCAATGTAAAAAGGCCCGATTATATGACATTAGCCACCTGACTACACTTAAAGGTCTATAATCGGCTAAGAATGCAATAGCACCTTCCATAGGAAATTTCGATATTTTAAAACATATATATATGTATATATATGCCTACTCCACGCTGACGAGCGCCAAAAGCGCGAAATGCGTTCGTGGATGGCTTTTCTTGATTTATCAAGAAATTGGGTTGGCCAAATATCAGGGAACAGACTAAATCAATGTTTAGTTGATTTCTGTTCCACCAGATGGCGCTCTGCCTTCTGTAAAGCACATGTGCTCCTGGTCAGGATATGCCATTTTTAATATATATGTTATATAATTTTTAAAAATTTATAGAAATGTCATAAATATAAATCTTTGTAAATATTATTTTATTTTAATCATCTTTCTAAAGTAACTCTGTTATTCTTTGGCCACCAGATGGCGCCACTTTAAATATATAAATGAATTGTTTTTGACGTGACAACGTCTTAAATTAGGTTGCGGCTGGGAGTCACTTATGAAAAAGTGTAACGCCCGGTAACGTTACGATGAGTCATCGAACGAGAGTGCTGCGCGCGCAGCGCTAGAGAATTAGGCGCATTGAATCGGCGCATGCTTGTCTCTGTCTTTGTCTTTCTCGAACGTTCTTGGCGTTGGAAAAACAAGAAAGCGTCATAATACAAGTTCACACGTGTGGTTAAAGTATCGTCAGCTGTGTCTGTAGTGAAAATGTGGAGTGCTTAGATTCGTCATTTACAACAACTACAACAATAAAGGTAAATAATTGTACACTGATATTTCATTATCGTAAACTATGATTGATTGATTAATTGTTAGATTGACACAAAAGTTGAGAAACTGAGTTTATAGGTTATGTCATACTATTGATAAATGTTGATAGTGTTAAGTAAATTATTAGTTTAAAATTAATTAATTAATTAATTATTATTTTACAAATTTTAAATAGTTTCAAATTTATTTAGCAAAAATTTGAACCTTCGATCTGAATAAATGTTTTGATTTTCGAATTGATTCTTTAAAATTACAAATATTAAGAAAAAGTGGCAGATATAAGAAAACTTTATTTAAACTGTGTTGAGCAAGAATTTTAACATCTAATTTAAGTAAATGTTTTAATTTTCAACTTCATCATTTACAATTACAAATTTTATTTAATTTCAAATTTATTTAGCAAAAATTTGAACCTTCGATCTGAATAAGTGTTTTGATTTTCAAATACCAACGCGGCTGGTGGAGTGGCGATCTATCGTAAATTATCATCGACATCTACGGCGGAAGTGTTCCAAGTTGCGATTACAGACGTAACTCGTGTCATTAAAACCAAGGGTGACATGTGCATGACTGAAGTTACTTGCTTCGCCGCTAATACTAGCTTCAAGTTTATACTCGGTGCTGTATATATTCATCCAGGAGCTAGTATGCAGGATATTGGAATGTTACTATGGCAAGGACTCGGTCCGTACATTCACAACAGCCAGTACGTGCCACCGTTCGTGCAAGTTGATTCTAGTATACCGATTCTTCTGTGTGGTGATTTTAACAAAAACGTAAAGCCTGACAACTCGTTTCTTAATTTCATGAAAAATACGTATAATCTTGATTGCGTATCAAACGTTTCTAAGTCAACTACGTTAAAAGGAACAACTATCGACTTGACTTTCGCAAGACACATTACAGCAGAAACACTTCCTTTCATTTCATATTTCTCCTATCATCGTCCTATCCTCAACAAAATCACTCAAATAGGAATTAGTTAAGTTTAAGTTTACATGTACAATGTTTTAGTAAACAAAATATATTTCTATAGTTAAAATTTGTGCAATTCTTATTTTCATTCAATTCCTTGTTCCTATTGTGCAATTTAATTATATATCAATAAATATTCTACCGTTGTCACGTAAAATCTTCGCCCGTAAAACCGACTTTTTAGGGTAGGTTAGGTTAAGTTAGATATAATTTTTATAAATATGTAAATTGTAATATAGGATTAATTGCTAAATTCTATATTTACTTTAAATTTAATGTATTCTTTTGCTCAAGAGTTCACAAAATAAACTTCTTGAGATTAATTTTCTTTTTTTAAATTATATTCTTAACGACTGCACTTTTAACTTTCAAAAATCATTTTAAATTTACATAGTTTGTAACATATTATATATGAAAATTTTGCCGGGAGAATATTGATTAATAAAAACGACCACTACTCAGTTTACCAAAGCTGTTGTTGGTGGCTTTGTTACCGACCAGAGTCCGCTAGTTTGCGGGGACGATCATTATATGGCGCTTAGTTAACGAGAGAGGTGACCTTTATGTGCCTCTATACTAAAGTATGATATTCACTAGTGAATGTTTCCATATGGTACCTGTATTCCATAGTGAACATAACATCTACACGTTGCTACGGGGACAGTTGGTTCCATAGGATGCCTCAATTGAACATTTTGAAATTTTCATATTTTTGTTCTCTTAAAAAAAAACAAAAAAAAACTCGGATATCTAACTGACTGAACTCTAAATGGCTCTCCTAGAAATGGCTAGAATATAGAACGGCGTGAAAGCAATTGGTCAACAAACACTTGTAAATATGGAAATATTACGGACAACTTAGTTGCATCACTTAAATATACGGCGTCATCTGACAACAGACCTCGTAGATCTAAGTTATAAGGAAGCGTTGTGAAAACTCGGGCCGATGTGGCGAAACTCAGTCTAAACGTTCTTTTATTGAGACAGCTGTGAAATTATCCAAGAGTTCGATCAAAACTTTTTAAATTCTAAAGGAGAGAAAGGTGGCGGGGGTTGAAAGAAAGACGAGCCATCCCTGGAATTTGAGCCTCCCCCCAATTATCCGCTTGCCGTTGACTTCTTAAGCAGCTCGGGAAAATTCTGGAAGATTAATATGACCACCGTCTTGGAACTATAAAACTTTCCAGTTTGGGGGGCGGATTGTTTTTTTACTGGGCGGCTGTCGGACTTTTTGTTCTCTAGGCCTGGCTGGAGCGTGCGTTGATACAGTTCCTAGACTCCAAGATGTAAGTCACACCGCACCTGGCTCACTTTCTTTATGTCTTTTTGTAGGCAACAACTTGGATCAACTTTATTCCAAAATATCATTCCTGTTATTTGTGGAGATATTCCAGGATGTGGTTGAGACCCTTAATCTTCTTTCCAGAATTACATCGTGGAAGCTCCCAGGCTAGGTTGTGCTGATGGAGTTGGCATGTCACAAATGACATGGGGTTAGTACTAGAGGAAGAGAACAGATGCCTCATTAAATTGCTAATAAAAAGGAATCTGAGTTAAATAGACCATGTAGCCGAGTAGTTGGCGTTCTGCGCGCCGCAGGAACCTGAGTTATAAATATCTCTCTATTAAGAAGGCTATGTGCTGAGACCTGATTGGCGGCTGAAATATTGATTGAAGAACGTATTGAAGATCAAGAAGACGTACTATCCCATTTGTGGAGCTACTGAAGAGAGAAACCAAGACATCTCACCACCAGTTGACAACTATGGATTGAAGGAGCCACACAACCCGTCCTAAGACTGATTCACCTCCAACGATATTTCACCCTACTAAGATATACCTCCCCAATATAGTTTATATTTTCTTACCTTATTACATGAGATGGAAGATAGCTAATTATTTAAAATGATTTCTTTAAACATATTTTTTTCAAAAGTATTTTTGTTAGGAAAACTATGGGAGGGCCTGGCTCATCACCTTTCTCTCAGTAGCGAGGCCAGGTAGAGAGTTACTCTATTAGAGTTGTGTGTTCTATCTCTACATTTTTCTTTATGGCGATTCTTAATGTCTCACTGATGTGGTTTGGAATGGGATTGACAGTGAAAAATCATCTTTCAACAGTTATTGTCTGGAACACAGGCAGATTTCAGCAGAACAGGATATGTATACTTAAAAAGGTAACAAAAAATCCAGAAAAATTGGACACCCAAAAGAAGTCATCTGTATTTATTCCATAGAATCATTTCAGCCACTTTGCCAGCTAAACACCTCCTTATTGGATTCACATTTAATGAATCCCTTGTGGGGGTCTCAGGAAATCAAAGCCCAACCTCGGACTGACAAGGGCAATTAGCCCGAAACCCAGGTGGGTATTCTGAAATTTCTCATAGCTGTGGCTTTGTCACAGACTCGAGTCTGCCAGGTTGCATAGAGAGTCAATAGGTGGCGCATGTTTTTGCGTCTATTTTGACAGAAGGATTTTATTATTATTTTAGATGTTTAATTATAACACAAAGGTAAAGAGCCCCTCTCTTTAAACAAACCATGGCTGTATTTTATCAATAAAACAACTCCCAAGTTAACCTTGCAGACGTACCCTGTGTAGACGTGACAATACTGGAGTGATATAAACCAGCAGTAACAGATGGCCGCCGACCCATACGACTCGACCACTCCGGGAAAATTGTTTAAACGCGGGCACCATGTTCCAATGAAGTGGCAGTTCCGGTGTAATGTCTTCCGGGACTCCTAAGCCTACCAAGTAGTAAAGTTGGTCGCTATGGCAACGCAACTGGGTCAGCGGCTGGAACTTCCCCAGCATAGCAACCTCTACGTGGTGACAGCCGTGGAGGAACACGTCACACTGAAGCTAACAAGTTTATAAGACAAATCCCGAGTGGACAAGACACTTGGACACATTCTTCACTATTTATCTAGATCTATTCGTACGTACGACATGCCCGGTTGTGACACATGTAGAAACGATTCTATGATAGATTTATCCTAAGTACATGATAATCATGGTGGGTAGCTTGCAAATGCCTCTTACTGAAGTGCACCCCATGTCTACACGTATAAATCAATTCGACTTTTGCGCTTACAAGATGCCATAGCTTCAATTGGTTATTTGCATTCACTGGTGAAGTTGGACATGTGCAAGAAACAGAGGCCATTTAAGGCAGAAAAAGTGCTCAAAGCGGGATTCGATGCCCAGGTCGTGGGTTGTCTAAAATCTACGATGTGTACTATTCCTTTACCAACTCCCAAGTGTGTTTTTTGTAATTTTTTATCTCACATTTACTACCAAAAAGGTCTGTCACTGAGCAATGTGGAAATTGTTGTCTCTTCAGAGTTTGACACCAAACAACCGCACGACAGTACACACAGCGAGGCCAGGTGGAATGTCTGTCGATGATATCCTTGAATTTAATGATGTAGAGCATTTATTACACTAGTGGACAAAACTTAAGGAAGTTGAACATTTTTGCATGTATATCGGGATTCAGACAATAACTATGAAGAATATTGCAGTGACCTTTATTGAAGACACACGAGATAGCCAATTGTGAACATAGTTGCTTCTGCCTCCTTAAAAAAAAAATTACCAGCGGCATCAAAGACTTTGCTCTTCCTTAAGTTTTGTCCATGAGATATGGTTTTTAAAGTAGATACAACGAGAGGCTGATATTACTTTATTGCAAAGTTTGTATAGGGTTAAATAATAATATAAAAATAGGACGATGACATTTTGTATATGTATACAATATATGCTTAATATGTAAATACATGGCTTCCACCGTGGGAAATATTCCGCCAACGATGATGCACCAGGGTTCTTCCCCCCTGAGTAGACAGGTCATTTCCCAACTCAAGATGGTACTTGTAGTTGGTAGCCTTCGCCACAATTGTGGCCGTCATTGCCCCAGGATGGAGGCCGCAGATCCAGGTCTGTAGATCCAGGAGCACCTCGCAGGAGGCGAACACCGCAAGGGTCGAACGGCTTGGCAATTCCAGTACCTGTGGGTCAGTTACTGGACACAAAGGGGACACGCTGAGTGAATAAAACTCCGAATTATATTTCAAAGAAAAAAATATATATAACCACAGCAGATATGTTTATACTAAGTCCAAGAAAGTACACTCTCTTATTTCCCTATGTTTAATCCTGCAACACACAAACTAGCTACTCCTTAACGAACTATAAGAAAATTGAAATCTCTGTGTAAGATGGCATGGAATATAATTTGTAATTAACAACAAAACGTAAATGCAATTTACAAAAAACAAACATTCGTCTAACCAAAATAGATCTTAACGTACATAAATTGTAAAAAAATATACGTTTATAGTGGCTAGGCTCATTCTCTATGGCCAAAACAGACATTTTGATTGACATTTAGTTTTTGCGCCTGTTTTGAGGGTAGAGGTGTCTTTTATTTCTTAGGATAGAAAATGCATTTTAAAAAAGGGAAGAGGCCCATTTTATAAATGTAAATATTACTCCCATCCCAGGCAAAGATAAAAGGCATGTCAACTAGGTACGAGGTTTCTACGACACCAGAAGTGATACTATCTGTTGGAATTGAAGATTGAGTCAAGAAATTTATGAGATTTCACGAAGGAAACAAAGCAAGCAATCAAGGTGCGGAAGAGAGAAGTGGGGGGGAGAACACCATCTACATAAAAATGTCGCACGGGGCGCCTCGCTGTTGGTTACTTTCGTTATCTTCGATCGATCAATAAATTCCTGACTCTGATAATGGAAACTATTTTTGACACCAAAACCTCGCTATATCTCGCGGATATTTTAAATGAACAACACGGAACTTAAAAGTATCTCCCTCCAAGTAATTTCATTTATTTGGGGGGGGGGGGGGGGGGAGGGAGTATTTTATTTGGGCGCGTGTCTAAACACAAATAAACTACAGGGTGTAAAACAAGTTCCGCAATCGTTGAAAAAAGAATGCGCATTAGTTAAGGAGTAGGATGAAAGAAAGAGACGATATTCCCCTCAACGTGATAGAATTGTAGAACAACTTGTCTAAATCAGAACCTCCGGGGATGCTAATCATTTCCCCCATCACCTCCTCAGTCCGTCCGGAGGAGTGGGACCAATTTACCGAGTGCTTCGCTAAGTCTCCGCTAGGCGTCACTCCATCAGGAAATTGCGTCAACTTCCGGGAGAGAGAGAGCGGAAGAAGGCGAGGGAGCATTCTATCAATCTGTGCCAGGTGTTTAGTTCGGTTCTCTTGTGTCAACTCCTCTACTTGGATTCTCCGCCTTCCTACAGTAGCTTGCTTTTAAAGATATCCTAGTTGCGGAAATGTTAATAAAAACATCTCGGGGAAAAAAAAAAAAAAAAACACTGGGTAAAAGATTCCGTGTGTGTATTGATAGACCTTTAGAGCATTGGCCGTCTTCAAACAGGCGACTGTTGTGTACACGGAGAATTCCTCACATGAATTTAGATCATTGAACATACTGCTCTTCTCCCGGCTAAAAGGGAAAGAAAAAAAGGTGCTAACACCCGTCTTTTTAACAACTCCCACTGTCTTTCGATAAGATATTTTATTCTGTAGCCATGATCTGGTGAAGGTCAAAAGCTTGTCATTTTCCTAAATCATTCGATAAGAAAGTTTCTGTGCAGTATTTCAAACCTCTTTATTTTTGTTACTAGCGTGTGTATAGCAGCGTCACTTTCTATAGCAGCGTCACTAGACGTATATACTTGTACCTATATGTAATATATATACAGACACTTGTGCACAAATATCTCCTGACAAAATAGTGACTATAACTATCGCAAACTACTCGAATTCCTTAGAATTTACACATCATACAAGTCAAACCGTTTAAAACAATGGTAGAGCGGTCTGGGAGATAGGGTTGGCAAAACGGCCGAGTAGATTCACCACTGATGGGTCAATCCTTTTCTCAAACAATTTTTGTCCCCTCTCTCATATTGCAATATTATTTGAAGTATTCTTCAATTCTCAAGAGAAAACGGTGTGTTTCTATATCTTCAAATGTAAAAGTTAAAACAAAAGTATCCAACCTCCCCCACCAGGGGATACAATTCCTGCCCTATAAAGGCAAACGCAGGCCTGCGCTCTACACGTGTGTCTCACTTGGGTGTAAGTAATGCCAGGAAACTACCGTCACGATGATTTAGTAACACAGAATATCAATTTTTAGGGAAATGAAGGCCCGGAGTGAGCAAGGTCTTTTATTGGGGGGAAAAACACAAGATCCCCCCTGGGGAAAACCCTGAGGCAGGTTCGAAATGCGGTGGAAATAATAGAGCTGTTAGATCAATACTAGGATCGCAATACTGAAGCTATATATTACCCTCGAAGTTTCGGCAATTTTGGAATGAGGTATAGAAGATTCTCGTGGTCTTAACAACGAAATACAGCTTATTTCAGGGAGGAGGTTTGAAGCTGTACCTTTCAGGCACAGCTTATTTCAGGGGCATCCGTCCTAAGACTGGAGTGCCTTCTCAATCAGGCTCCTCCAAGATGATCGCTCCAAAGTTACTCCCAATGTATACTCGTACATCCTTACTGCGATGGTAAAACTTTTGGGAGAGAGGACCTGGTTCATCAGTGGTGAACCCTCCTGGTTTATCTACGCCATCTACTGCTATATTGTATTGGGCTCTTCTATCACTTTAGAGGAATTGTTGGTGATGTAATTTAGGAATACTATGGACATAAGAACAGTACACATATATATAGAAATGTGTGTGCTTCGATCATTGATCTTCTCCGCCTTAAGCCCCTTCTTTTCAGCACTAAGTAGTGGATATATAATAACATAACTATGGTATACAGATTGTCTTTTCGCCTGAATTTGTCAAAACCGGTGTTGTGGCTCATTTCTTATCACCACTAGTAAAGTATTTTACTGGGGTGATAGGAGTAATACATTTTTCTAATGCATATTTAAAGGGAGAGGTGCCTTTTTTTGGTACATAAATATATGACCTTACCAACAAGGTTGACAAATATTCCTTTATCTTCTCAAAATATTAACACCCAACCTGCACTACAATGTTATTCCAGCAGCCCACATTAAATGTACAACCAGCCAATATGTAAATATCCAGCTAACTAACAAACCCGATCAATAAATCTAAACGTTTTTACCCCAAGTTAGACAGGAATGTCACAGCCCGGCGGCGAAATTAAACAACGAGGAAAGATTTTATTTGAAGTCGGTGGTGGTGGCAGCAGTAAATCATCCGGCCGGACAATAAAACCGGAGAGGCGCTAACAAAAGCAAAAATGCCCGAAATTGCTTTTCCAATCCGCACTCAGTCGTAATTTTACTCGGAACTCTCTGAAATGGGTTTTAAAAAATAAAGTGCAACAAACAAACAGCGGGGGAAAACACTCCGTGGAAAATATTTTCCGATTGTCGTGTGTTTATGACGTGTTTCCGGGTGCGTATATTGATATTTGTCCACCTCTCCCCTAAATTACATATGTGTTAGTTACATAACAACCTTCTGTTACACAAGGTTGGTTGTAGCCCACCCGCATATAACTTGGAAACCTCTTGATAGGACAATGGATACTTACAACCAAGATGACAACTGCCAGAAAATGTATATATATTTTTCTTACTTTTAACATATATCTCAACGTTTTGAAATATATATATATTTTAAGACTCCTATGTGTAAATTTGGACAAAAGTATTTTTATTGATAGTTATTAAATATATTTTTAGATAGGAAATAATAACGCGATAAATCTACCGCGAGATGGAAGCATATAAATTTGCATAATTTAGTTGCATAACCCCCTATATTTCCTTCTCTGTCTAGACACTATATGTGAGGTTGAGACGAGCATTCACGAGTGCGAACACAAATCGTTGAAAGGAAGTATGGGTTAAGATATTTCGGTAGAAGCCCTCGCGGAGCTAACGGACCGAGCCGACGTTGCACCTTCTTCCATGCTGCGCTGAAGCACACCAGGGTCGCGCCACCAATGGTGGTGCCTGCATCGGCAAGCTGCTACGGTCTGAAGATCTGTTCGTCGATCGAATGGAAACGTTCATCGGTGAAATATCGGAAGACCTAGCAAACCTGACGTCACTACCAATGTTACGGGAACAATGGACCAGTATCAAGGCAGATCTGGTCGAGGAAATACGGTCCCTCGCACTTACCGGCACAACAGGTTCCTGAGGCCGCCAGACCATCTGGCTCCCGAGCGCTGGCTACAGGCGACTGTCGGTGACTTCTCGGAGGGTCCCCTGCCCTAGCGCGCCCAACGCGGGCCGCGCAGCACCTGGGGGCCTTCCGCCAGCGACTCCTGCAGGAAAACACCTTCTCCAGCTACCATGTGGAGCTCGAGGCGGAGACCATTGTATCACCTCTGTATTACGAGTCGTACCTTCAAGTGTTCTCTAAAGCAACAAGTTCAAGAGATGCAGAGGATTTTGGCCTAGAACCAGAATGTCTTCCTGAAAAAAAGAGCGGATGGGCGTCGCAATAACATACCCAGAGCAAAAACCATTTAAACCCATCTAGAAGATATATAAAAGAACAGTTTTGGAACAAATCCGAGGCAATTCAACAGTGAGGCCGCCGGCCTAAACCGTCGATATCAACCCAAATGGCCACAGCCAGGACCTGACTTCTACTCCAGACCCCTCTCTCTCTCTCTCTCTGTGTTCACGGTAACACAATCTCAGCGCGAACTCTCATCCTTCTGTGTGACCTCTCACGCTACGCCGAATGCCTCAACATGAGAGTCATAGTCCGAAACTATGGTATACAGGGTGTTGCCTTATTTGTCTGAATTTTCCAAAGCTGCTGTTGTCGCATATTCTTTATCACCAACTACTGGGATTTAAAAAAATGAATTGTTTTAATGCATCTTATTTTAGGGAGGTTTCTGTACCGAAGAGGGCACCGTTCCCATAAAAAAAAAAAAGATTAAAACGATTGCATTTTTAAATTTTCCTAGTAGATGGTAGTGAAGAATAAGCCACAACACCAGCTGTGGAAAATTCAGACAAAATAAGCCCACAACCATAGTTTCTGGCTATGACCTTCATCAGTACAGGGTCGGCTTCCATTTCATAACATCCTACGGGTGGATTAGTCGACTTTGTGGCACATTCCTTATCGCCAACAGTACTGAGATAATGAATAAAAATGTTTTAATACATTTTAAAGGGAGAGAGAGACATGCCCCTTTCGTTACATATACTCAATATGTATTAAATTCACTTAAAAAAAAAACATTTTGTTCCAACGAGATATATTGATTAAATAAAATGGTAGTTCTCCTATATCCGCCCACCCCGCCATTATAGCAGATAATTAAAACTTCCAATTACCGGGTGAAAAAACGTGAAGGGTCTAATCACTCTTTTAATTGTGTTCCCCAAGATTGTTCCTACAGGTCTTTGTACATTATCTTGCTTAGCATAACGCTACTTCGATTTTTTTCACCCTGATATTTATTCCGGTAGATGGTATTCGCCTACGTTCACTTCTTATTATACTAACTATTGTGGAAAGAAGCGAAAGACAAGTAAACAATAATAATCCGGCGTTACAGCTCTTTATCCTAATTGTTCATAGAGGTATCTTGTTGCAATGGCAGGACCATTGTCCCGAGGATGGGGCGAGATTTATCCCATCCATGCTTCCTCTCTCCCCTACCTCTTCTTTTCCAAAAATCTGGAAACCAATCGTGTAATATTTTAAACTTCAACACACCCATTGTAACTTATAATAGTTTCAATGTGTGTTGAACTAAAAAATATCAACTTAAAATTTAAGACTTCCTATTATAATATAGGAATTTTAAATTGTAAGTTGGGTATCATTATGTGCCACTTGGCCTGACTTCTTGCGACGTCTCCTATGACCCGGGGTGGCCTGATCGTAGGGTTTCTTCCTTAGTGTGATAGGTGCAGTAAAACGTGGGTGTTCGCAGCTGCCGTGGTGGCCGCCTTCTTCATCTGCTGGGCGCCGTTCCACGCCCAGCGGCTCCTGGCGGTGTCCATGGCGGCCCAGCGACCTCCCCCACCGGCCAGCATGGCGGTCTACCGCGTGCTCACCCCGCTCTCCGGCGTCACCTACTACCTGTCGGCCACCATCAACCCTTTCCTCTACAGCCTGCTGTCCCTCAAGTTCCGCCGGGCCTTCCGCGACACCCTCTGGCGCCACTGCTGCCTCCTGCGGCCTCCCCGGGAGCCCAACCGCGAGGCCCCACGTCTGCTGGCCTCCAAGAAGGCCTCCCTGAGCAGCGGCCAGATGTCGTGCGATGCCGTGGCCGACCTGTCCGAGTGCATTGCGAAGCTCAACGGCATCCCCTGCTGAGATCGTTTGGTTGTCTTCTCTGGGACGGGTTGGGTCAATCCAGTTTGTACTTTCTTTTGTTTGTCACTAGGTCCTTGCTTCACTGCGTGTGCTGCCATATTTTTCCACCGTTTTCAAAACGTTATTTGTAACTTGATACAAAATAACTTGCAATATGGTTTTAGCCTCCCCAAGTTTTTGTTTATAATAGATGATAATCTTGAGAGGCACAACTTTCTCTTTCTAAAAATATATTGAAAATATTTTTCTCTGGAAGGAAAATTCGTTTAATTTTTTTTTTAAAGACGTGAAACGTTTGACTTGAACTGCTTTTTGTAATGGCAAACGTACTAAAGTAGGTGACACCATTTTAAATATTAAAAAATGCGAAGAGTTATTAAAAAAAAAAAGAACATAAAAGATTTAATATTAATAATGTACAGATTTTTTTTTGACATCATAACCATTTCAGTGAACGTCTTTCATTTTGACATAAGCAACAACTGGCTTTTAAATATATTTTTAAAAACCCGCATTTTTAAAAATGTTTTTTTTTTTAATGTTTAATGAGTAAAAAATTTAAGTTTCTCTTTCAAAAAAAAAAAAAAAAAATACATTGGAGATAAAAGACTGTTTTCCTTTTAGACAAAGGGTTTTCAAGCCTCATAAAATATAATCTTTTTCTGCCTCTTTTCTCCGTATCTGTGATCCCCAGTTTATAATACCTTTCACTCCCGTTAACAACTCCAAATATTCAGAGCTTACAAGCTGCCACTCACTCACTCACTGTCTTGGATATGAACAACTTTTTTTTTAAATCTCTGAAATATATCAGAAAGACATTTTTATATAAGTAACCTCTACACCAAAACTTTTGAATTAATCATTTTACGAAAGTTCACTTATAGAGAGAGGTGGCTGAGAGTATAATACACATCTATTCAAAGCAAATAAACTTAATAAAGAACTAAATTGTATAATTTAAGATCGGGATTGTGATAATATATTGCGCGTATGAATTCCTCACATTTCTCTAATATCATTAAGAATAAAAAATCTTCCTTGTGCTAACAATCTCTCAGACAATGCCTGAGCGAAGCAAGGTCATCACATGCTAGTAGAAATATGTCAGTCAACCACACCGAGCTTGCAGGATCCACCAATGACAAGTGGAGTATCACTAGCTTAAACTGCCCTCATATTTGCACAGAATATGTACAATCTAATTGACAAACTAGTCACTTCTTACAGCTCATACAAGCATTTAAGATTCAGCTTTTTTTTTACGATCTGAAATGGCCCATTTAAATGGTCAATACAGGTATATTTAGTCATTTTTTTACTGCCTAGTCTTCTTTTTTTTTTTCTTTCCTCATATTTACACAATTTGGGCATTCAAATAATCACCAACAGTCAAAACAATCATTTTTCTATTCACATTGGTAAACATTTTTCTGACCAGTTTTACTGGTTCTCTCTTCATTGTCAAACCTAGGGAAGATTTCATCTATAATTGTGGTGCAATAATATTCTTTTTGATGCAATATGCAAATATATTCCTATATACATATTACACTTTTAAACTCTACTACATATATATTTATATTGTATACACCTTCAAACATTTTTATATATTTGATCCTAGATTGATACATACATGGAATATGCCAACTCTTTAAATGGCCACAAACACTTTTATATCAAGCTCTTTATGATTAAAAAAATGGCTTAGTCTCTTTATTTACATTAAAAAGAGGTTTCATTGTATATTGAACTTTTGATTTAAAGATAGTGTTGACCAGTACTTAAGGTGGTTTCCCCCACCCTCTAAAATGTCTTTCAAAGCATATAGCTCTCGACATTATTTCCTATGTTCACAAAAATTATGTTTCTGTAACAGCCTTCAGTAGTTTTGTCTGAAGATGGCAACAATGCTGTTACTGAAACATCCATCTATAATTTACCCTATATGGTCTAATTTATTTGTGCATTTTGTCTTTTTTTTTATGGACCAAGATATTTTAAAACCACACATTTATGTGGCAGTACAATTCATTCACACAGAGTGAGACAAGCATTATAAATTTGTAACGTTGGTTTATTGAGTCATTTTTCTAAGAGTTTTTTTATTCTGTTGGCCTTATTTTTAAATAAGAATACCAATTAGAAATGCTGGTCCATATAGAGGGTTAATTTAGATTGGTTTGCCTTGGCTTGTAAATTGTAAATCATCGTTTTGATTTTTATTTTTTTAAGAGCCTCACATTGAAAAAAACTCTCCTTTATAAAGAGGGTTATTTTACTTCTTGACTGTGAATTAAAAAAGGTGACAAAGTTCTAGAGCTTAACAGTAACATGTAGCACACTATCTATGAAACACCATTTACACAGCACAATTTGTGGCAGTAGAAAGCTGTGGTGAAAACTGCCGGGAGGTTTTACCACAGATGAAGTCAGGTCTTCCTGAACACCTTTCATTTAGTGGTTGTAGAAAGTTACAAAAATAACTAATAATAAGGGTAAATCCATGTTTCTCATAGCTTCATGTGTTCTAAAACAACATTTTATTGCCATATAGCACACTTTCTTTAAATTCAACATTTTACGTCACCGACATATTGGTATCTTTGATAAGAGTTACATGTGTGGTAGGACTAGGAGTATCAAGAGTCCAGTTTGGCAACATGTACTTGCTGGACAGCCAAGAGACCACCTAATGTCTTCTATTTCCATGCAATAAACACCATGGACTAACAGGCTTCACTAGATCAACTAACTCTCCAGGTTTCCATTTAAAAAAAAAACTGAAGATATTCAGTCTCTCCAGGATTTCAAAAAGAAAATGTCAGAAGTTTAGCTGCCATCAACCAGAAAGGATGCAAACATACATTACTAAAGAAGAGGTTATTTATACTCTTCTTCTACATATAAGATACCATATCTGCATATATCAATTAAGCCAAAAATGAATTTCAACAATTTTTTCCTATTTACATATACTATTGAAAGTACTTCTAATGAAGATAAATTAATAGGGACAAGAGAAGCACATTAAACAATAATCAGAGTATACCATCCAACAGCACAAAAAGGTTGT
>CP092876.1:10711473-10746692 GCA_030710605.1 Cordylochernes scorpioides | reverse complement strand
CTAACTGGGGGTTGCTCTTGAAATAAATATTGCCTAATGTCTGTGAAGTTTTATTTCTTATCTTGATTGATGATAATCCATATAAAGCCAATTGTGTTGGGATTTCTGACTGTTGTCCCGCATGGTGTAGGTTGTTCCTCAAAGACCACAGTGTCTCTAGAGCAGTGATTCTCAACCTTTTTTTTTTGTTGCGGCATTATTTTAAAGATTTGAAAATTTGGCGGCACAATTTTAGAATTTCGCGGCACACTTTTGCTAACTTGAATGCAAGAAAATTCAAATTATGTATCAATATTTCTATGCAAAATATAAGTAATATACATCTCTAACATTCAATTTGCTAATTTCGTTATTTTAAAAAAGTAAAAAAATGAAAAAGAAAAAAAGAAAAAACCAATACAAACGGGAACATAATCATATGACTAAAATTCGGCGGCACATTTTAGAATTTCGCGGCACACAAAATTACCGCGGCACATTGGTTGAGAATCACTGCTCTAGAGACTTCCTGATAAATCTAGGAAAGGGTTTTCTAAATGTGCGAGCGCATGCTAGACTGTACAAAGGGAAAAAACTAAGTGAATAAAATGTTTGTTCTATTGGTTTTCTTGTCCCCCAACTTGTTTACTCTGTAATCCAAACAAATGGCCATTTCAATCGAAGCATGAGAGAGAGGTTTGTTTAGTGCAGTGATTCTCAACCTTTTTTTTGTTGCGGCATTATTTTAAAGATTTGAAAATTTGGCGGCACAATTTTAGAATTTCGCGGCACACTTTTGCTAACTTGAATGCAAGAAAATTCAAATTATGTATCAATATTTCTATGCAAAATATAAGTAATATACATCTCTAACATTCAATTTGCTAATTTCGTTATTTTAAAAAGTAAAAAAATGAAAAAGAAAAAAGAAAAACCAATACAAACGTGAACATAATCATATGACTAAAATTCGGCGGCACATTTTTAGAATTTCGCGGCACACAAAATTACCGCGGCACATTGGTTGAGAATCACTGGTTTAGTGTATGTATTTAAAATGGGATCTTAAAAATGACTTCTGTAAAATCTGTAAATATTAATATCTCCTGAATATTATGGCTTAGATTCGTTCAGAACGCAAAGGTAATAAGACCAAATCCAAATTTAAAAAAAAGTGTGACATTTTGGTAACGACCCTGTACCGAAATATCAAACAGTACTTATTTATTTGAAATTAGTCTGTTATTACCTTGTGTTTGTAATCTATAATCCACATTGTGCCATTTGTCCAATGTGATAATTCCACCAACTCAGACCCATGTTCTCTTCCAGGGTCCAGGAGATGTATCTCCATAGCCTGTGGCCAGACCTCCTCCATGGCTGTCACTGACAATGGAGAGGTGATCTATGTTGTGTCCTCTCACTGCTTTATTTTCTCAACCTGAGAAATACCTGGTTCCTCTATAATTTAACACTGGTTATAATTCACAAGCCAAATGTCCAGCTGACACTAATTCAACACCCTTCAGCCTGAAAACTCCTTGTATTTGCAAACTGTGCTGCAGTGTTGGGCAAAATGTAATCATGACTACATTTTCTATAATGATAATTTGTATCATAGATTAGAAACCCAATGTAATAAGACTTATCCAAATTAATAAATATATTATTATACACATACTATTTAGATTTGGTCTTGTTACATTTCATCTATGATACAAATTGTACCTTATCAATTACCTATGATTATAGAAAATGTAGTCATGATACCAGTTTGCCCAGCAACAGCTGTGAGGGGAGCCAGGAACATATACTATTGTGTCAGTATGTAAATAAGAATTCCATTATCCAACCTTGGCTATGTAACTTAGATTATGTTTTGGTGGCCGTTGTGTGGATTGTTCTCATGAAAATAAACATGAATAATAATTAAATGCCAACCTGAAAACAACTGGAGGCAATTATTCTCCTTAGAGCATTGAATTAAAGAATTAAACTATTTTTTGTTAGAACTTCTTATTTTAGTTTCATTCCTTCTTTTAACACTTATTGTTTTACTCTTTTATTTCTTTAGAGATGTTCAGAGTTTTATTAATCATTTATATTATATATATAAAAAAGTATATATGTGTGTGTGTGGTATGTTTTTCCCCCAAGAATCACAGAGAGAGAGAGAGAGAGATATTTAAAAGAAATGATGATAAAAAATACCTGTTTCTGGTAAAATGATAATGATGTCAGACCATAGTACTTATTTGATGATGTTTGAAAGAAATGTTGCTCAATCAGCCAGTTTTTTTTACCTTAAAAAAATTTTTTTTTTGTATCCTGACTTGGTATCTCTTTATAATTTCACACTGTACCCATGTGTTCTCTTCAAGAATGGAAACAAGACTTCTGCCACCAAAACTGTAGATATCCCAGCCAACACAACATTTGATAAAGTATAGTCTAGGAATTCCAAACAAAGTCTTCATTAGACCTTTGTTGGAGAGAGAATGTCCTGGAGTTGGTGTTATAGGGACATCTAAGCACTTGTTGGCGATATTCTATCATACTCTGAATCTCTGTGGCAAAGTCACTTTGTAGATAATCATTGTACATAGCATTTATTTTTTCACATTGCTATTGTCCCCTCTGTAATTAACAGGATGTCAATAAATCATTGTGTATTGCTTAAAACCAAGTTTTACTTGGCAGAACAATCACCACTAAGTGAGCTGTGTGTTAGCAATAAATAACTTGCAGCTTCAGTATTATTACAGCCTGTGCTCTACTACAAAAGATAAGTTAACCCCCCCTAGATAAATCCATAGATAAGATCATGTGGTGTTCCACCTTATCTGATGGTTGGGATTTTTCCCCATTTGATCCCCCTGGAGTCCCATTGTGTTTCCAAATTACTTCTGCCTTCTGTTGTGATTTCTCATAGCCTGAGCAATGGAACATGATGGTCTGTGTGGGGAGAAGTTGTGTGACATATTGGTTTTCTAATATTTATAATTCTTTTTTTACTTTTAAATATGAATTATAGGCCATAATCTATATTATATATTTTCATATGATACATATTTGCATATATGCTTAACGCATCCTCCATGATCAAGAATTGAAATTATCTTGTGGCAAGAGATTTCTAAAATAAAGAGTTGTCAGAACCTCCTGTCTACAGGACTGATGTCCAGGTGGTATGACAGGTGTATGGCTGGGGATATAACGGCAACGGACAGCTGGGATTGGGCAACAACATCAACCAATCCTCTCCCTTCCGAGTGGCCAATCTCCAGGGAGTGGTGATCCAGAAGGTGAGTCCAGGTTGGGTGGTCACATTCTTGGGCGATAGTGTTCACATGCCAGGAAAAGAGGCTTGTTCCACACAATAGAAAAACTAAAAATAAAATATTTGAGAAGCCTTGAGACAAACAACACTTCTTATTGTCTCTTTGACCGGGGAGAAAACTTAGAAATGCAATGTAATGATGCAGAAGGATCATATTTTGAAGAAACAGTAGAACACAACTATGTTTAAAGAACCGCACCTAGTTGATGAGCAAAATTGTCCTTTAGAGAGAGGTGTCCTCTTACCACTAAGTTGCTAATTAATAAAAATGTTAATTTTCGCAATGAAAACTTTGTAGAGAGGTGTCCTCTCATAGAGGTTCTACTGTATTAAAGATCTAATATCAATTGTGTTCATGTGGTCACTCAGGGAGACTTATTGACTTTGTCTGCCATTTTTTCTTATCTTAGTGCCTAAAATTTAAGCAAGTTCTTGTACAAGGTGACTTCTTGGTGGGTGAATGTAGAGGTCAAATAATCTGAAGCCACAACTCACTCTCTCATAACATGGAGACACCTTGGCTGCCATTATGGGTTCAGACGTGGGCTGACTTACCTTTACTGTATCGTCTCTTGAGCTTTTATAGGTCACCATACTGTTGTTGGCGGTTGGTCCGGGGCAATGGCTGTTCCCCCCTGTATGCAAATAAGGGGGATCTTTCAGGTAGGATTGAGTTCTCTCTCACCTTAGGACTACGGCACCTTGTATGTCATCTGTTCACATCTCCAGTGGTAGATGTGTGTGTATGGTGGCAGGTGGTCTGTGGCTACGCTCACACCATGGTGCTATCTGATGAGGGAGTGGTGTACACGTGGGGGGCCAACTCCTACGGCCAGCTGGGCACAGGGAACAAGGCCAACCAGGTTACTCCTATTCGGATCTCCTCGGAGATTGGAAGGTTAGTATTTATTTATTTCAATTTAAAGCGCTATGTCCCCCTAGGGACACTTGCACTGTCATACATGTATGTCTTTACAATTGTCTATACATATATATATACAATAAATGTAGGTCGTAAAGAATATAGTCATATGAAGGTTAGTAGATATATCTCCCCCTGTACTTCTCCGCTATTTGAGAGATTCTAACCCTTGAGAGATTCTAACAATCCCTCCCTACATCTTGAACTCTGAGAGGTGTCAACACCTGTATGAAAAATGAAATGAATCCTCATAATGAACAACTCTATAATAATGATATTAAAAATATGTCTGGAGATCCCATCAATAGAAAACACTCTTTCAAAATTCTTTTTTAAATCTTATCTATATAAAAAATATATAGTGTATCTCATATATTACTGCAATAAGAATAAGGAAAACTCAAAAAGTGTTCCACAATTTTTCCCTACTTTTGAGGCATACGGTAACAAGAACACATCCAAATAAATTGATTAGGTTGGATTTGGTCTCATTACCTTTTGAATGAAACTATTTATGTATTTGGTCTTAGTACCTTGTGTTTCTAATCTATAATCCAAATTGATACCTTATCATAAAAAGTCTAAGGACAAACTAAATTCTCTTCAATATAATATTTTAAAACATTGTATACAGGCCTACAGTACAACATCATCGGATTGTACACACATACTTGCACAAGTCCCCAAACTTACTGAATATATTGAATCTAACATGCTGAAAACCGAAATAAATTACAATCGATTTGACTCTTCAAGTAGGAATATCATTTCTAATTATATAAGGGAAAAATTGCAGAAATACTATGAGAAGACTAACGCCATTTTCAAGTCCTTCTTTACTGATTCCCAAATACCCAAATATGTCAAGCCAAATTTTTACAACGTTCAATTTTTTACTGGACACGGTAACTTTAGATCATATTTGTACAAGGTCAGAAAGACGAATTCGCCTAAATGCTCATGTGGTGCAGAAGAAGAAGATCCTGTACATATTCTAACGGACTGTCGACTTGTAGAGGACTTGAGAGTCAAAAATCAAATAAATATAAATTGTCTAAATCAAATAGTAAATAATAGATATATATACTTTAAAATGATAGTACAAATTGATATCATGAATTCATCTAAGTCTTTTGTACAGATTGTGGGAGGAGGAAGGAGAGAAACATTTTAACTGGAAAAACTTTTCAAATTTGATTAATATGAAGATAATAAATTCTGGGTTACCACACAAGCAAAGAAACTTTTTTTTTTTTTTCAATTTTATTTTAAAAACAATATATAAGGGGAGGTGAAAAAAAAT
The DNA here is from genome assembly GCA_030710605.1 of Cordylochernes scorpioides. Taxonomy (NCBI): domain Eukaryota; kingdom Metazoa; phylum Arthropoda; class Arachnida; order Pseudoscorpiones; family Chernetidae; genus Cordylochernes; species Cordylochernes scorpioides. The sequence goes on along the minus strand of CP092876.1, from coordinate 10,741,148 downwards.
TGTTTTCACCTCCCCTTTTATATTGTTTTTAAAATAAAGTTGAAAAAAAAAGTTTCTTTGCTTGTGTGGTAACCCAGAATTTATTATCTTCATATTAATCAAATTTGAAAAGTTTTTCCAGTTAAAATGTTTCTCTCCTTCCTCCTCCCACAATCTGTACAAAAGACTTAGATGAATTCATGTCTGTTGAAATAATAGATATATGTATATAAATTTTAATAGATTTTGTAGAATGTTTTTAGTAATAGATAGCCTGGGCTGTAATAAATGGTAAATAGTTATATGCTGTGAATAGCTCTAAATTTCTGTTCTTAACTGTGATGTTCACTAATATTCATTTTAGGGTAATTAAATCGTTAACTAACTGACAAATATGTTAATAATTTCTATTATAATAACTAAAATCATAATAATAATTACTGTAAAAGCTCCCAAACTTGTGTATGCATGCAAATATCCAAGACGGATATCGCGTGCTTTGTAAATGATAATAAATAAATAAATAAATCATATTTAAAATTCTAAAAGGTTTAGAAATATTACCTGGTGTGTGTTCTGTGGTTGTGCTCTTCGAAGTAGAAATAATGAAGCAGTTTGGTGATGATCTTTGGGGATAATAACTTTATGGCTATTTTTTTAAATATGAATATTTAGTGTTTGGCTCATAGGGTAACTTCCTACTGTCCTTGCTGTGGTTGGGAGGGAGGGCCTGGCTCATCAGTGGTGAACCCTTCACTGGCCACTCTAATATTGCACAATTCATAGGTCTGGAGCACTTTGAATGAATTATTTAACAAGACTATGGACATTGTGAACAACTGAGACTCTCCATTAATTTCCCTTCGGCAAATTTTCCATCTATGTTTTGCCAATAGATTTGGCCCAGCCACATTGCCAGCAAAACACCTCTTTGGTAGATTGTGAGGATTCCATTAGATCCTGTGTGGATCTCATGGAATAAAGTCCGCCCTAGACTGACGAGGGCCATTAGCCCGAAACCATGGTCTCTAGGTGGACGCTTATCAGTTTGCCAAAGTTGGTGTTGTGGCTTTGTCACCGACCCGATGCCGCTAGTTGCGGCGACAGTCAATAGATGGCGTCAGATTCTGACGTTTATTTTGACAGGAGAGGCGACCATTTTGGATTAATTTCCTCCCGGCAAATTTTCCAACTGAGACTCTGTAGTTTATTAAATTCTTTCACCAAGAATTCTCTAAAGTGCTGGGTATATAAGTAGAACTTCCCAACATCAATATTAGAGAGATATGGTAGAGTAATCTGGCCAAACTGCTGGGAGGGTTTTACCACTGATGAGCCAGGCCCTCCCAATATATTTCAGTAAGGACAGTAGGAAGTTGGTTTATTTGTAAGTTTTAGTTACATTTCTCGTCCACAGATGGAGCCTTGTGAGATGTGTGCAGCCAATGGTATGAAACCTATAACGAGGCTGGTGTAGGGTGGTGGAGATTGCGGCCTCCCACTACAACCACATCTCCGCGGCCCTCACCCAGACCTCCAAGGTGTACATGTGGGGGCAGTGCCGGGGGCAGTCTGTCACAGTGCCCACGGAGACTCCCTTCCACTCCATCCACGATGTCTTCGCCTGCTTCTCCTCCCCCACTGTCACCTGGACTCCGATGAAGCTAGGTGGGACCACACTCTGTGGGGATATTCTCTCTCCATACTATCTTTGGGTCTGGCAAGGGAATGTGGTGGAACTTTGTTATAACAGCATTACTTGGGACCTAGAAGTTATGTTGGTGTTAGAACTCTATGGGTAAAATAATTGGAGGACCTTGGAATTTGGATGTTATAATCCAGTTGATGACATCTGTTCCTCATGTCAGCCATTTCATATTGGAGCTCAATCAGTGACCTGCTACTGAGTAGTGCTCACAGTCTTAATGACAAAGGCAGATGCATTCTACTTCACCCAGTCATGATGGTTATCGCACTCTATAAGCTTGATATCCTAATATGATGGAGTGGAGAAAAGAAAGAAAGAAGAAGAGTTGTTGTTATAGCACAATTCCGCTGTATCTAGAAAGCAACAACAGTTTACCTTGGAGTTGATGAATGTTGGGTGTTCCAGATGTAGCAGAATCCAAGAGGATAGCCGACAGCCTTAGACTCTCCTTCAATGACGAGGTAGGGCAGCCTCTCTAGACACATCATTTATAGAAGGTGGGGGGAGGCTGTACAGGCAACTTCTAGCCATCATTACACCCCTGCATGCATTAAATGTCAGAGATGAAAGTAGGTCTGATATTCTCTGTTACCTTTAGGAAAAAAACAACAAAAAGTTGAATTCCACTCAAGTTGTTCCTGGTGGAAGGATGGCTACTCATCTCAATGTTGTCCTGGGAACATTGGCTTGATTTAAAGAGAGCTTTTGCTCCTCTGGGAATCTAATGAATTACTCTTTTTGTTTTTAAAATTTTATAATTTTTCACGTAAAACATTATATCAATTTGATAAGGGGAAATTTGGATTATAGATTATAAACACAATGTAATAAGACCAAATACAAATACGAGGGCCGTCCAATAAATAAGCTTCCCTATTTTTTAACAAATAAACATTATTTACAATTATGCAGTTATTTTATTTTCATTATACAACTCATAGACTATTTCTCTACATAATCACCATTTCTGTCCAAACATTTTTGGTACCGTTGTAGGAATTTTTTGATACCACTGTTGTACCAAGCCATGTCCTGTCTTCGTAGCCAGTGGTTCGCCTCCGCCTGCACTGTGTCATCATTCGCAAAGTGCTTGCCTCCAAGGTGCAACTTGAGTGCTGGAAAAATATGAAAGTCGCTTGGGGCAAGTCCGGAGAATAAGGTGGATGTGTGAAAATTTCCCATTTGAAGTTTTCCAGCAACGTTTGGGCCGTTCGAGCTGCGTGAGGGAAAGCATTGTCATGGACGAGTAACACTTTCCGAGATAAAAGTCCAGGACCTTTTCGTTTTATTGCAGCTCTGAGTTTAGTGAGGACTTTGCAGGACCTCGCAGCGTTAACCGTAGTGTTTGGGGGCAGGTAGTCAACCAATAAAACACCCTTACAGTCCGAAAAGACGATAGTCATAACTTTGCCTGCAGAGATTGTGACCTTCGCCTTTTTTGGTACACTTTCCTCAGGCTTCTTCCACACCATGCTTTGTCGTTTTGTTTCTGGAGTTGAATGATGCACCCAGCCTTCATCTCCAGTGAAAATACAGGAAAACAGTTGATCTCCATCTCTTCGATGCATTTCCAGGAAAGTTCGGGCTGCCTCCATCCTTTGTTGCTTGTGATTTTTCGAGAGCAAACGCAGAACCTATCTTGCGCAGACTTTGCGAAAATTCAAAACATCTTACATGATTTTTCCAATCGAAGAGTGTCCAATTTCGATTCCAGGAGGCAGTCAAATCATTATTTCATCAATGGTGACGCGGCAATCTGCTTCCACCACATTCCGAACAGCAGCAATGGCTGCATTGTCTGTAGCAGTAACGGGCCTGCCGCTTCGCTCGTCATCATGCTCGTTTTGCCGTCCTTCCAAGAACCATGAACGCCATCGATGAACCATTTGGATGCTCATACATCCTTCACCATACACTGACACTAAATTGCGATGAATATTGACCACAGTTTCATTTTTCGTCGTGAAAAAACTAATTACAGAACGGAGTTTGCAAGTGGACACGTTCACCAGTGGTAGCTCCATGGAAACTGAAGCGCTACGGACTTGCGCGTACGAGTAGCGTGATTTTGAAGGTCACACGCTTCCAACGCATCCTAGTGACCATTTCTTACACTACTAATTAATTTTTACAACGTTTCATTCACAGAAAAAAAAATAGGGAAACTTATTTATTGGATGGCCTCGTAAATAGTATGCCATTTTGGTAACAATGCTATTTCCGAAACGTCACATATTATTTATTTAGATTTGGTCTTATTACTTTGTGTTTATTATACCAATACATTTATCTATTCATAATGTTTTGAACTTATGATAAATGTGTGAAGAGTTTGAAAACATATTTCTACAAATGAACTGTAATATTTCTACTAGTGTACTTTTAGTTGTCGAGAGGAGTTTTCTTTCCACAGGAACTTCATCCAAATTTACTCATCTCTATGCCAGCAGACAATGATACTTGGCAATAGAAAGAAAACCTTCCATGGAGTCTCCTTAGCAAAAAAAAAAAACACATATACTTTTGGTCTCATCCTGAGGTGATCTGTTTTTGGAGGCCGGAGTAATTTGGTTAATGTTTTGTTATAACTGGGGGATGTTCCCATCCTCCAAATGTCTCTGTTGATAGAATGGAGCTTCCTGGAAACCATTGAAGTCCTCAGGAAACTTTACTACAACCTCCATGAACAGGACTAAACTACTGAGACCTGTATAAAGGTTTGCTGTGTCGCGCAGGCCACCAGTGACCTGAAGATAAGTGTGGATGGCAAGGTCATCCATGTCCACAAGGCCATCTTGAAGATCAGGTGATGACTCTACTTTGCTTGTTGCAGCCCTTTAGGTAGCATGTGTTCAGGCTTGTTAAAGTGATTGTAAGACATTACAGTATGTAACCTCTCACATTCTATAACTGACTATAATTCAATGCAATTATAATTCACTTCACCTGTTATAACTTGACAGTATAGTCTCTATCAAAGTTTGACAACCAAATGTCCTAGAAAACTGTCCACAACCGCAAGTGTTGCTATGAATGGAGAATTTGAAAGAAACTCTAAATCAACCTTTGATTTATTTCAACAGAAAACTCTTATTCCTTTGCATCAATATTGAGTAAAATTAATCATTCCTCCTCCAGGGAAATGGGATTAATTTTACTCAGAAAACTTTTATCCTGAGGTGTGTGTGTTGATTTAAAAAGTTTGACTATGTGGATATATCGATGTGTCTGTCTATATGGACAGAAATTGTTCAAATCTTTATAGATCGGGCTTTACACAAGACATGTCAGTACGGGAAGGGCTTGTTTAGTTGGGTTTACACTGTACAATGATTCAAATTGCACTGTTTTTGTTATATGAAGACCTACTGAGAAAAAGTAGCAAAATTTGATCAGATAGTTAGGGTTATAGATAAAATAGAAAAGGCCAAATTAGAATAAGTTATTCCTACCAGATGTTCTGTGACAGTGTGCACATATAGAATTGTTGTCGCACATTCAGGACTGTTGGGGCAGTTCAAGGGTTTTCACTAAATGTTGTTTTAGGTGATATTTTGTTTTTATAGATGTTACTTGAGTTTGTCCATTTCTTGGTGTGGTCAATCCAGTTTGTTCTTCCACGCTGTCCCGAGGTTAGATCACCAAGACCTGGGGTAAGGAGGGATCTCCCCACATGGTGTCTAACCATTGTTTCCTTCAGATTCTCTTGGAATGGTGTTTTCAGAGTGTCTTCACATTGAATAGGTCTGGTAACTTGGAATAGAGACTATACAGTCCATTGCAGACATTAGAAATCCTACTTGAGCTTTCCAATTGTAAAAGCCAAATTTTGTAGAGATATATAACCACACACTGAAGTAAGGTTTGACAGAGTTGTGGTGTGCAGGTGCGAACACTTCCGCTCAATGTTCCAGTCCCACTGGGAGGAGGCTGAGAAAGAGTGAGTATAACCTGGATCCACAGCAGATGTCACAGTCAGTGTTGTCACAGCATGGTGGACATCAGTCAGTTCCCCTACCCAGTGTACTACGCATTTCTCAAGTACCTCTACACTGATGACGTGGATGTTCCCCCGGAGGATGCTATTGGTGAGTGAGTTTGTTACTGCTTGCTATCTACACCACATGTCTACACACCTAGGGAACCTTTTGTATTTGCCTTGTTCCAGAGTCTCATTTAGTTATTCACACTCACTGCTAGGCTTGGACTTGCATCAAAGATGGGGGCGTTTGAATTACTATTTAGTTTTTTAGAAAGAAGTTTCACAAATGCAGGGATTTGAGACCTTGGTTGTGGCTGACAGTGTAATACTGCCAAGCCATCAACCCCCACCTTTTCACCTACTGATTGTTGAAGTTGGTTATTAGAAGGGATTTGAGGGTGCTACCTTTCCCTAGCAGCTTTGGTAACTTACATAATTAGATCAGGCCAGTACTGCTGCTACCAAAATGGAATACAGTAGATCCTCCATGAGAGGACACTCTCACAAGAAGACTATATAAAGACTCTATAAAGAACAGTTTTCATTGCCAAAATTACAATTTTTACTAATTAGAAATCTCCAGTAAGAGTGTGTCTCTCCCTAAAGGACACTTTTGCTCTACAACTAGGTATTTACAGAAAGGTACTGTAGTATACTTAGTTATGTATCTATTTTCCCAACTCATTGTCTCTTTGCATCCATCTTAGCTTTAGATTAAGATGACTCCTCTGAAAGCTCTGCTCGTTTATATTCATTTTTTAAAATTACACTCATGGACAAAACTTGAGGAAGTTGTGCCTTTTAGCATGTATATCGGGATTCAGACAGTAACTCTGAAAGATATTTGATACACAGTGACCTTTGTTGAACACACATGAGATAACCAAGTATAATAGATGAACAGAAACACCAAAGACTTTTCACTTCCTCAAGTTTTGCCTATGAGTGTAAAAAGAATTGGTGTTATACCAGAATTTTGCAGTTTTTCCTTACGTTGATGTGTGCAGGCCTGCTGGACTTGGCCAACAGCTACTGCGAGACCCAGCTCAAGCAGCACTGCGAGAGAATCATCAAGCACAGCATCACGGTGGAGAACGCAGCCATGCTGTACGCAGCGGCCATCAACTACGAGGCCAGGGAGCTGGAGGAGTTCTGCTTCCAGTTCTCCCTCAACCACCTGACCTCCATCGTCCAGACTGAGGCCTTCAACAAGCTGGACGAGCCCACCATCAAGAACTTTATCCTCAAGGCTGCCCAGAACGGTGCCTTCAAGTACTGAGCTGTCTGTCTTTGTGTTTGTGGATTTAGTTTCTTTTTTTTTTTGTATACTGTAAAGTTTATTACAAGATTTACTTTTATATATATATATGATATAATATATATAATAATCTATATATATATATTTTGAAATATAAGTTTTTTGGAAGCACTCTTTATAATTTATTTTTACGCCTATTTATATAAAAATAAAAGTACCACATCACTCACCCCTGTGTTGGTGTTTTAATTGGATGACTCATTGACAGATTTATAACAGATGTAATAACATGTGTTGTAGCTAGGAATATCAATTACACCTCCCTCTACACCAAGTATTGTAAGAACCAATGTACAAGACCATTGGGAGAGACTTATCATTAAACAGCTGCATGGAATACAAGATTATAATCTATAATCCAAATTGTGCTTTATCAGCTGCATGGAATCTTTGCACTCCTTGTGTAAAGATTACACAAATTCCATGAGTCCATGCTCCTCGAGCTGTTTTATGATAAGCAGCGGCCTCTCAATAAAAGTCCTGTTTAGGGCATCTAATATTTGGATTGTAGATTACAAGGTAAAAAGAATAAATGGTAACAACACTCTCACACACTATTGTGGTACCTTGTAAAGAATCCTGATATTCTATTTATCCAAAGAGGTAAAGGAGAGAGCTGTCCATCAAGATGGATTTACCTTGTCTGTTTTATCAAGTACAGGCTGTAATGCTTTTCTATATAGTTATGAGTTAAAAGGCGATCCATTTAATATACAGTAAAACTCCTCTAAAGTGAACCCCAATGGGACAGAGCTTTTGGTTCACTATAGCCACGGTTTAGCCATTTTTTTTACTTTTCAAAATTTTTAGGCCATATATTTACAAGGACAGCCATACACACAGGAAAAGGCAGCCACTTAAATAATGGTCACTTTATTTTAATTCCCTAAATTGACCTATTTCCTTACATTAATGCTTAATATAAAAATAAATTATTTGATAATAGGTTCTTCTTATCATTAGCATATGTGTACCTCTATGTATAATTTAAAAATTAAAACAAATCCTAAGCAAAGCTTTATTAAATATATATTAAAAGAGTATTTTAGAACATCCTTGTCATATCATATAATGACTTTAATGACTGATATGTCCTCACTTCTTTTTTCTAGATTTAATTCATTTTGTCTCCTCTCTAATTGTAAATACGCTGCTGTATCACCTCATAAGCATAAATAAATATCATATAATACTACTTGAAGAAATGTTTCTTGTTAAAACTATTTTATAGATCCTTTACTTTTGTACATAGAATGAAAGGTCTTAGGTGAAGGGAGACAACGTGCAAGATATCGACATGGTCGGGGAAACTCCCAGCTGGAACCGACCGAGGGCAAAGGTCACCAGATGGCCCGGGGAGGCAAAAGTCAAGTGGATGTCTGGAATTTTTTTGGTTGTTCTGCAGGCCCGGGACAGCCCGCCATGTGGCGTCTTCTTTTTTTTTTTCTCTCTTAGTTAGTTAGCAGCAGCGGCCCAGGCGGGGCAGACGCGCCTGGGAAGTATCCTACAAGCAGCGTCTTGTGGACGGAAACACGTCTGAGAAGTATCCTACAAGCAGCGTCTTGTGGACGGAAACACGTCTGAGAAGTATCCTACAAGCAGCGTCTTGTGGACGGAAAGAACGTCTTGGAGTATCCCACAAGCAGCGTCTTGTGGACGGAAAGGACGTCTTGGAGTATCCCACAAGCAGAGTTTCGTGGACGGAAAGGACACGGAAAGGACGCTTTGGACATCGCACGAGCCGCGACAAAGTGGAACCAAGCTAAGCCGGCGACGGTGCTGCACCCGAGGTACTGTGTGAACACAACGCTGGACATTCCCCCTGACACTTATTTTTTATCTCCCTTCCCTAAGACTACTTTAATTTTACTTTACTTTTTTTGCTTAACCTTTTTTATCTTGTTTTTATGCATAATTCTTTATATATAAGTATAATTTTGCTTAACCTTGTTTCTTGTTTTTTATGCTTGATTCTTTACATATAAGTATATAATAGTTTTTAGCCCTTTTTGTTTTAATTTTTAAATAAAAACCTTTTGTTATACTGTGTTTTATGTGCATTTATTTCCCCCATTGTTTTTCCTTTCAATCGATCACCCTTTTTTTTGTTTTTTAAACGAACACGAACATTTTGGTGAGCCGGACGTGATCGATTTAAAGGAAATATGGAGGAAATGGATGCAATTAAAAAGCGCAGAAAAGCCATAAGAGGTACTTTCACTAGAATTATTAATGAAATAAATGGGGAATTTGAAAAGTCTCAAATTGATAGGAATGATATTTATTCTAAGTTTAATAGACTAGAGTCTTATTACACGAAACTTGTAGATCTAAACGAAAAATATCAGGCTTTATTGGTAGTGAAAGAAGGGATTACAGAGGAAAGTATTGATAGGGAATGGCAAGAATGCGATAAATATGAAGAGGAAAAGTTTGATATTCAACAGAAAGTCAGTGTACTACGAAATCCCGATAAAGAAGAAACAATCCCGATTGCTAGCGAGGACACTGTAATAAATGTGAAATTACCAGAGTTAGCCCTAAAAAGCTATGATGGCTCTCTGGAAGGTTGGTTGCCTTGGTGGGCGCAGTTTTCGAAAATTCACGAAAATAAGAATTTATCCGATAGCGACCGGTTTTTATATTTGCGTCAAGCAATTGTACCAAATTCAGAAGCCTATCGTGTTGTAGCAAGCTATCCAGTTACAGGCGCCAACTATGTTTTGGCAGTACAAGCCCTACAGGAGCGATTCGGTGACCCGAATATACTGACAGAACTGTATGTCAGACGTCTATTGAATTCGGTTATATCTAATGTAAAGAAAGAAAATAGAAATTTAAGCAGTCTGTACGACGAACTGAGCAGTCACCTCCGGTCATTAGAGACATTGGGCATTGATCCCCAGTTGTCGGGTATTTTTTTTATACCCTCTTGTCGAGTCTTCATTACCTTCGGATATTTTGAAAATATGGCACAGGCATCCTTCTTCGGGTTATGGTATGGAGTTAGCAAAACGGGAAGAGTCAGATAAAGGGGTTGGAGGAGCTCAAGAAAGGCTCAGGTTATTATTGGACTTTCTAAAAGCCGAAGTAAGGAGTGCTCAATGGCTGAAATTTGTGGAAAAAGGCTTTAAGCAGGAGGAACCCTATAAAAGGTCTTACAATGATGGGACCAGAACAAGGAGCAATTTCAGACCCGCCACTGTGTCTAGTCTGTTCGGAGGGCGAACTAATACAAAATGCTTCTTTTGTGAAAGAACAAATCATGCGAGTCATCAATGCCGCTCCATAATGAAAATGTCTCCGGGAGAGAGAAATGATAAAATACGTAGTGCCCATCTATGTTTCAAATGCTTAAGAAAGGGACACATACAGAGTCAGTGCCGAGAACAATTGGAATGCAAAAACTGTGGGAGAAGCCACGTGGAAGTTTTATGTGAAGGAAATTCTTCTAACCGGTTAACGAAACCAGGAAGAGAAAATCTAAAGGAAAATGCACCTGAACCCATTGCATCGCTTTCTAGTCAAGCCTGCACAGGTCAGGTCTTGCTGATGACCACGGTAGCACTGTTAAGAGGCCCAAATGCCTCTAGAAGGGTTAGAATTCTCCTCGACAGTGGAAGTCAGTTTTCGTATATCAAACAGTCGTTAGTCTGGAGTATAGGAATAGAAAGAAAAGGCGAAATAACTATAGCTAAAAGTCTTTTTGGAGGTAATAAGATTGGTGAAGAAAAGCACGGTAAATTTATGTTAGAATTAGAGAATTTAGGTAATAAAAGAGATGTGATCCATATTGAGGCGCTGGATCAACGTAAAATTTGCGACGCCATACCACCTTTGCCAAAAGGAGACTGGTTAGAAAAATTGAAGATTAAGGGCATAATATTGTCTCAGGACAATTTTAAAGGACAAGAGATTGACATATTGATTGGTGCTAACTATCTAGGTATGATTTTGACAGGTAAAATAGTTCAAGTTGAAGCAGATTTAACTGCGGTGGTAACGAAATTAGGTTGGACACTAATGGGCAATTCGCCAATTATTGATAGCAATGACAATGTGCAGCAGACTTTGAATCTGCTAACAACGCGATGCGATTTAAAGGATTTGTGGGATCTAGAAGTACTAGGCATTAGGGATCCTGTTGAAACTTGCTCCAAAGAGACCAGATACCAGGAAATAAAAGAAAAGTTTATAACAAAAATTCAAAGACAAAGTGATCAGAGATATTCTGTAGGTCTACCTTGGAAGGTAGAAAAGGAGTCAATCCCCAGCAATCTTGACATAGCGATAAAAAGGTTAGATATAAGCACTAAGAAAATGACCTCACAGAATAAGTTGACCGAATATAGTCAGATCTTTAGAGACTGGCTGACTGAAGGACTCATTGAAAGAGTCGAGGAAAATCCTCTCGAGAGAAGAGGCTACTATTTACCTCACCGCCCTGTGTACAAGATGGAATCTAAAACGACGCCCATACGTCCGGTTTTCGATGCTTCTTGTCTAGGTCATAATGGACTATCTTTGAATCAATGTTTAGAAAAGGGACCGAATTTATTGGAAAGAATCCCTGAAATGATGATAAGATTTCGGGAAAATAAATTTGGAGTCACGGCAGATATAAGAAAAGCATTCCAGATGGTGGCGATTGAAGAATCTGAACGGAACTATCTTAGATTCCTTTGGTGGGAAAAGGAGAGCGATAGAGAACTAATAGCTTACAGGCATAAGAGACTTGTATTTGGCTTAAACTGTAGTCCTTTTGTGCTGAACGCCGTAATAGAATACCTTCTTCAATCAATAAGAGGCCCACTTGTTCAATGGGCAAAGATTTTAGCTCAATCCTTCTACATGGACAATTGTATTACCTCGCTGGAAACAAAGCAGGAAGTGCAGAAATTTCAAAAGGCCGCAATTGAAATTATGGACAGGGCTAAAATGGACTTACGAGAGTGGGAATATTCTCTGGAGGAAAACCCTGAAAAGGGGACTTGTACAAAAATATTGGGTGTTGTTTGGAATAAAATGGAAGATTCATTAAAATGCGAACTCCCTGACAATTTGAGTCTTCAACCCAAATTAACGAAAAGGTTGGTACTGTCCATGGTTCAGCGGATATTTGATCCACTTGGATTTTGCGCTCCAGTATTCTTGCCACCAAAGTTGTTACTGCAACGATCATGGGGGCTGAAACTAGGTTGGGATACACCTCTACCCGAAAGTATGGCCCAGGAATTTCGAACCTGGTTGGATCAAATAAAATTAATAGAGTTAATAAAGATACCGAGATATATGTGGAATGATCTCATTTTCCCTACAGAAGTTCATATCTTTTGTGACGCTAGTCAAAGAGGCTATGGAGCTGTAGCCTATTTAAGGAGCGAAACGGGACGAGAAAACACTCTAACTTTGATTTGGAGCAAAGTCAGATTAGCTCCCATGAAGAGTATTACAATCCCTCGCTTGGAATTAATGGCCATGGTACTAGGAGCTAGACTAGCCAATGCAATCCAAGCTGCCTTGAAGAGAAAATGTGAAACAACTCTTTGGTCTGACTCTACTACCGCGCTAAGTTGGATAAAGAAAGAAATTGAGTGGAGAGTTTTCGTGAGAAACCGAGTCAGAGAAATACAGGCCACTATCAATTTGAACGATTGGAGGTTCGTTCCTAGTCAGTTGAACCCGGCCGATCTTCTGTCTCGAGGTTGCCCTCCAAGCCAGTTTGTGCAAAGCAGATGGTGGGAGGGCCCCGAATGGTTGAAAAAACCTAAAGAATTCTGGCCCAAATCAGAGTTCTCGATAAATCCAAAAGAAATAAATGTTGAAGAAAACATTATGAAAACCAACATTAATTTGAATATCGATTATAAAGACTGGTTACTGACAAGGAGGTCTAATTACTCTCTCAACATCAGGGTAATGTCCTATGTTTTAAGATTTTTAGGGAAACTTAAAAAACAGTCAACTGAAACAGGACCTTTGAAAGTTTCAGAATTAGACTTGGCAGAAAAAAAAGCTTATCCGAATGATTCAGGAGAAAGTCTCCATAGAGAAATCGAATGCAACCAAGAGTTTTAAAATATTAAAAAACACTGACGGACTTTGGTGTGTAGAAAGCAAACTTTTACATGGACAGGTCCCAGAAGAATTTAAAACTCCTATCATTCTACCAGGCGACCATCCCTTCGTAGAGCAACTTATATGGGAAGTGCACCTGAAGAATGGACATGTAGGCGTGCAATTCATTTTATCAAAGCTGAGAGAGAAATTTTGGATAATCAGGGGAAGGAAAACGATAAAGAAAATTATCAGTAAGTGCATTGCTTGCAAGAGACTTAAAGAAAAGTCTCTGCAAAGACCAATGGCAGCTTTGCCAGAAAACAGAATTGGACTGGGCAAACCCTTCCAAATTACAGGAGTTGATTTATTAGGCCCTCTTCATTTGAAAGAAGGTGGGAAAGTGTGGGTAGCCGCCTTTACTTGCGCCGTCTATCGCGCTATTCATCTGGAGTTGGTGAAGAGTTTAGAGACAGGAGTCTTCATGATGGCCCTCCATAGGTTTATTTGTCGGAGAGGGCGCCCCGAGAAAATATATAGCGACAATGGCACCAATTTCGCAAAACTTAATAGAATATTCAAGAGATTGGATTGGACTAGAATTGAAAGGGAAACCTCAATTAAAAGGATACAATGGATTTTTATCCCTCCTTCTGCTCCTTGGTGGGGAGGATTTTGGGAAAGAATGGTTAGGACAATTAAGGAAATGTTGATAAAGATGCTAGGTCACAGGAAGCTGAAATATGTACAACTGCAGACTGCCCTTTGTGAAATCGAATCTATCATTAATAATCGACCCCTCACTTATGTCTCTGAAGACGACAATGATCTAAAACCGTTAACTCCTAATGAGTTTTTACAAAATGGTCCTGAGTCTAGCTTTCCTGAATTTGAAAATTTAAAGCCAGAAATGTTGCACACTAGATACAGAGAGTTAGGTCAACTGAAGAGAGAATTGAAGCAGAGATTCTTAAAGGAATATTTAGGCGCGCTGATTCAGAAATCCGAAAATATTGATAGAAGACAGTTGAAAGTAGGAGACGTTGTACTGATCGGGCAAGAAAATCTTAAAAGAATGTTTTGGCCTAAAGGGCGAATAGTAAATCTCATACCAGGAAAAGATGGAATAGTGAGAGTGGCCCATGTTAAAACATCCACAGGAACCTTGATCAGGGCTCTACAACGCTTACACCCTCTTGAAATATCCTCGAATGTTGAGACGATTCAAAAGGACAATTCAAATACCGAACCCCAATCTGAAGCATTTTTAGGAAATAGGCCCAATATTGAATCCAGGGACTCTAGAAATAGATATGGTAGGGTAATCAGAAAGCCTGCGAGGTATGACTCGAAGGACTAGTGAAAGTACCTGTAGGAAAAAAAAAGTGTAATATGTGTATTCTTTTATGTGTATTTTATGTAATGTAATAGACATATCTACTCTTGTGTGTATTGTGTATATATATGCTCTTTTGTCTTATACTTAATTTTGACTTCTTTCAGAGCAAAATTTTGTGGGAGAATGTTAAAACTATTTTATAGATCCTTTACTTTTGTACATAGAATGAAAGGTCTTAGGTGAAGGGAGACAACGAGCAAGATATCGACATGGTCGGGGAAACTCCCAGCTGGAACCGACCGAGGGCAAAGGTCACCAGATGGCCCGGGGAGGCAAAAGTCAAGTGGATGTCTGGAATTTTTTTGGTTGTTCTGCAGGCCCGGGACAGCCCGCCATGTGGCGTCTTCTTTTTTTTTCTCTCTTAGTTAGCAGCAGCGGCCCAGGCGGGGCAGACGCGCCTGGGAAGTATCCTACAAGCAGCGTCTTGTGGACGGAAACACGTCTGAGAAGTATCCTACAAGCAGCGTCTTGTGGACGGAAACACGTCTGAGAAGTATCCTACAAGCAGCGTCTTGTGGACGGAAAGGTTCGTATTAGCGGGGTTTTACTGTAGATATTTATATATATTAAAAAAGGGAAGTACCTAGATCTGTGAAAGAAAAACCATTTTTTTTTTTACCTTAAAATATTTAGAGTGATTGCTACCTCTCTCTCTCTTTATTAATTTATTGCACAAAAACTTAAAAGTAATTCACAAAATCTCTTAGATCACATGGAAACAAATTTGTCATTTTCACATTTCCGACCACACCTCCCTGCGGTCCCCCCCTGGACCACCCTTGGAATAATCGACCAAATTCTGGTCCAAGGTGACTACTAACGTGGCAACGACACCCATTTTCCAACGCAACCCAAGATAGTGGACATTGCTGTGATAGAGATGCATCTGAGGCTCTTCATTGGACACGACAATAACATAGATGGCGATAAGTTAATGATGATATATTAAGAGAAGATTGTATAAAAATGTTAAATACAATTTATATTTTAAGAAGTGAACATGAACAACGGTATAACTTCGGGGATATTGATTCCAACTTGGCGCTGTATTCCTACGAAGTATCTTGAAGATAGAGGCCGGCATTCATACTTCTTTAAAATAACAGACACTTCGGCCCCAGAAAAGGTTTTATTCACTCTCTCTTTACAAAGATTTCACAATATTTTATATAAATCTATATCTATAAATTATACCTAGCCCCTTTTAAAGTACTTTTTAGATTTAAAAACGAAGCAATTTGTTGTGGAATATCTTTTCAAACATATTTATAGTTTTCATTTCTCGTTATAACCCACATCCCTCTAAATATAATCTTTCATTTTTAAATTTATATTCTGGTGAAATATCATCATTCCAATCTGGCCTACGTCCTGAATATAATACATGTTCGCCAATTTCGCTTAATGCCTTTTCTGGCCGAAGTTATTTTTAAAAATCTACGAAGTAGTTCAATTAAGTACCAGTTTTTAGAGACAGATGGCGTTGCTAAAGTAAGTTGTTGTTGTTGTTACCATTATGCGCTGGAATTCTTTAAACGCGCAGGCGCCAAATTTCGTGGGATTTTTAGAATTGTTTTGCAGCCATTTCAGTAAGTCCGTCTACGTTGTTTATGCTAAGAAAGTGCAGTGATTTGTGCCTCTGGATAGAATAACAAGAGAAGATATAAAAAAATAAAGCTGAATGCCGTTTATGAGAACCCCTTTCAATCCGCGCACACACACACATGACTAAGGTTAGATTTATTGGTTTAAAGAATTTAATTTTAAAAAAATTAACCCGACGGTATTTGAGAAGATCGCACAGAATGCATCGTGCGGATGGGATTATCGAGGAAATCATAAAGAAAGTTCACAACTCTCAGATCGACAGAATTGTATGAAATTGAAATATTAATTGTATAGGTGTGTCAGCAGTGACACAGCATAGTAATCTTGAATGGAAATCAAATGATAAATATATTTAGTTAGTTAGTTAACACCTCCTGGAGTGTACATTTACCCCTAGAACCATACTGTAGCTTCTTTCTTTCATTCTCGTTTAACAGTCCACTCCCTATACTCAACGCTTCTACTAGATGGCCAGGAGGGGAATATTTTTTTTTAAAACGTCAAAAAATATGAAAAATGCATACAGAAAAAAAATGTCTAGTGAAACAAAACAACATTTATATATTGATAATTAGCATATAGAATTCAACCTTCTCACAGTATTATTCCTAAAATCTGATTTCTAAATTGTCGGTCTTCAGTTAAGACTGAAGTACTAAGGTACTCAATTGCCTACCTCTAGGGAGGATGTCTCACCCATTGTTTAATGAGAAGGCAGGATGGCAACAATGGATTTGGTAGCTTGGAGCAATTCTGAGATGTTCGCTGAAGACCTCGGACGATCTATCTGGTCTCTGTCGTCTGTCTGCTGCACGAAGGCCATTTTATATCATTCAATCAACCATTCTGATCTTTTCCTATTGGAATTCCTGGACAAAACGTGATTGCTTAAAATATATTTTCCTTGTTGGCCCTCGGAACTCCGTCGTCGCGCCGTGCTGCTGAGACTCGGGACTCCGTCGTCGCGCCGTGCTGCTGGCTTCGTCGTCGCGCTGTGCTGCTGGCTCCGTCGTCGCGCCGTGCTGCTGGCTCCGTCGTCGCGCCGTGCTGCTGGCTCCGTCGTCGCGCCGTGCTGCTGGCTCCGTCGTCGCGCCGTGCTGCTGGCTCCGTCGTCGCGCCGTGCTGCTGAGACTCGGGACTCCGTCGTCGCGCCGTGCTGCTGGCTTCGTCGTCGCGCCGTGCTGCTGGCTCCGTCGTCGCGCCGTGCTGCTGGCTCCGTCGTCGCGCTGTGCTGCTGGCTCCGTCGTCGCGCCGTGCTGCTGGCTCCGTCGTCGCGCCGTGCTGCTGAGACTCGGGACTCCGTCGTCGCGCCGTGCTGCTGGCTCCGTCGTCGCGCCGTGCTGCTGGCTCCGTCGTCGCGCTGTGCTGCTGGCTCCGTCGTCGCGCCGTGCTGCTGGCTTCGTCGTCGCGCCGTGCTGCTGGCTCCGTCGTCGCGCCGTGTTGCTGAGACTCGAGACTCCGTCGTCGCGCCGTGCTGCTGGCTTCGTCGTCGCGCCGTGCTGCTGGCTCCGTCGTCGCGCCGTGCTGCTGGCTCCGTCGTCGCGCCGTGCTGCTGAGACTCGGGACTCCGTCGTCGCGCCGTGCTGCTGGCTCCGTCGTCGCGCCGTGCTGCTGAGACTCGGGACTCCGTCGTCGCGCCGTGCTGCTGGCTTCGTCGTCGCGCCGTGCTGCTGGCTCCGTCGTCGCGCCGTGTTGCTGAGACTCGGGACTCCGTCGTCGCGCCGTGCTGCTGGCTTCGTCGTCGCGCCGTGCTGCTGGCTCCGTCGTCGCGCCGTGCTGCTGAGACTCGGGACTCCGTCGTCGCGCCGTGCTGCTGGCTTCGTCGTCGCGCCGTGCTGCTGGCTCCGTCGTCGCGCCGTGTTGCTGAGACTCGGGACTCCGTCGTCGCGCCGTGCTGCTGGCTTCGTCGTCGCGCCGTGCTGCTGGCTCCGTCGTCGCGCCGTGCTGCTGGCTCCGTCGTCGCGCCGTGCTGCTGGCTCCGTCGTCGCGCCGTGTTGCTGAGACTCGGGACTCCGTCGTTACTCGTCGACTTCAAGTCCATTACCAAGCAAGGTGGCCTTGGTTCTGGATCGGATTTCTACTCCTGGTGTTGTTCAATAAAGGTTGGTTCTGTACATGATATGGTTGTAAAGACATCCGATCCAGGCCAATGCCGTCTCCAGTACCAAGCAAACAAGTCTCCGCGTCTTCTTCCCGGCGACTCAAGATTTCTCGAGGCCTAAATAAAAGTAGAAGTTTTGATATTTTAAAATGGTTTCTGGAATCCGAATTGCAGCTAGATAGCATATTAATTGATTTTATATATTTGTTTCTCACTATTTATAATAGTTTAAACCTTCCACGAGAAGAACTATCTCTAGTCAGGAGGTTGGGTCTGGTTGTCAATAACCTCTGGAATGTAGTTCAACAGGAAAGCCGTTAATACGCTCCTCACATTCATTGCTACTATCTGTGGGTTTATAGAAAATTCAAATTCTCTTCGAGTTTATAAGTGCGTGAAAAAAAAAATTTCTAATTATTCTATATACACTAAAACCTCGCGAAAAATAACCAAGATACACGAACCATGCCATAACGCGAACCCAAATTTATTCCCGATAATATGAGACCATATAGTGAACCAGAAGTCTCATTAGGGTTCGTTACATCGTCTATGTACTATATAAAACATGTAATATGAACATATAAATTGTATGTAAATCAAAGAGTATATATTTCATCCTTCTACCCCACGCCAGTGAGCCAAGAAATGGGCGCATCGCGGTAGACGGAAGAAGAGAAATAAATTCTACCTTGTGCCGTACCTGTTCATATATCTGATTTAAAAAGTACTTACAGTTTTACTACACATACTTAACGTCTATTTAACGCCCATACCGGCTTAACGACCACTCTCCAAAAGTCCTCCTCACCAGTAGAACAATGCACAACATTAGCAAATAAATGTGACCAAATCCTTAAAGCTTACATCTTTAAGCAATAATTCTATATACAGTTACGAGCGTCATCATCTCTGTCACCGTTTGCTTTTTTTTTGGAATGGCGCTCTCCTATTGGTTGGCTACGATCACGCCACCACTACGCGAGACACTTTGTTTTTGACTTTGCCCCCCACTCGCTTTTTGGTTTTTGTAACTATTGTGTTGGAGCGGGTCGCTCCTTAAATAAATGCATATATTAGTTAATAACCAAATGGAATCCTCTCTTTCATTTTCCCAGTAAGAGACGCCTACGGAAGCCAACAGTACATAGACAGATAAAGCACATAGGCTATAGTTATTGTTGGGCTATTAGTTGAAGCTGGACTAGATGATGTAATAGTATAAGGAAGTAGTCAATTATCCCACTACATCTGCCGATTGAAGTGGATATATTGAAGCACGCGGAGGCGAAGCGAACAACAGGAAAGTTATCTTTATTATGACTAAAAAGGGGGAGGGAGGATGGGGCAGCTCGGTGATTGGCTGGCCGTGACGTAGTGGTGACGTAGGTCCTCTCAGGCGGAAGTGGGCATATACAACATGTCTTCATTCCCCCACTTTGGATATGTCGGGTAGTATGCCAGTATCCAGACAATTCATAGCTGCACAAGCATTCTGATGTGCAGTCCTTTTGAGGCCCTTGGTGAAGATGTCGGCCAGGTTGTCGGTGGTAGAGATGTAATTCACATGGATGTCCCCACTGTTGACCTTTTCTCTTATATAATGATACCGTATGTCAATGTGCTTCGACCTATTGTTTTCTATGTTGTTTTTAGAAAACTCGATGGCAGCTCTATTATCACAGAATATTGTTATTGGGCGTGAGGCGTTAGTCAGGCATTTCAAATTCTCTAATATTTGTGCTATCCACAATATTTCCTTAGTGGTCTGGGCGAGAGCAATGTACTCAGACTCTATTGTAGATAATGACACGCAATTTTGCTTTTTAGATCTCCATGACACTAAACAACCATTAATAGTAACAGCTGACCCGCTAGTTGATCGTCTATCATCTATGTCATTAGCCCAATCTGAGTCGCTAAATGCTAGTATATCATCAGACCCTCTTTTATAGATGAGTGAAACATTCTTAGTAGCTTGAAGATATCTTAGTATATTTATTTATTATCATTTACAAAGCACGCGATATCCGTCTTGGATATTTGCATGCATACACAAGTTTGGGAGCTTATTTACAGTAATTATTAATATGATTTTAGTTATTATAATAGAAATTATTAACATATTTGTCAGTTAGTTAACGATTTAATTACCCTATAATGAATATTAGTGAACATCACAGATAAGAACAGAAATTTATAGCTATTTACAGCATATATCTATATATCAGTTATTACAGCCCAGGCTATCTATTACTAAAAAACATTCTACAAAATCTATTAAAATTTATATACATATATCTATTATTAACTATTTGATTTAGACAGTTTATATTTATTTGATTTTTCACTCTCAAGTCCTCTACAAGTCGACAGTCCGTTAGAATATGTACAGGATTTTCTTCTTCTGCACCACATGAGCATTTAGGCGAATCCATCTTTCTGACTTTGTACAAATATGATCTAAAGTTACCGTGTCCAGTAAAAAATTGGACATTGTAAAAATTTGGCTTGACATATTTGGGTATTTGGGAATCAGTGAAGAAGGACTTGAAAATGGTATTAGTCTTCTCATAGTATTTCTGCAATTTTCCCCTTATATAATTAGAAATTATATTCCTACTTGAAGAGTCAAATCGGTTGTAATTTATTTCGGTTTTCAACATGTTAGATTCAATATAATCAGTAATTTTGGGGACTTGTGCAAGTATATGTGTACAATCCGATGATGTTGTACTGTAGGCCTGTATACAATGTTTTAATATATTATATTGAAGAGAATTTAGTTTGTCCTTAGACTTTTTGTTTATGAATGGATACCATATTGGATAACCATAAGTAATTGTACTTCGATATAATGTCTTATACAATATCAGTCTTCGTCTAAAATCTAGACCCCATGCTTTCTTTGTCAGGCCAAATAGGTATCCACTAGCTCTAGTTACTTTTATGATCATTTCATTAACATGAGGCGTAAAGTCCAGTTTGCTTCTGACTCGGTGATTTTTAATAGTCACTCCTAGGATCTTAAGTTCTTCAACCGGTTTAATTAACTTGCTACCTGAGACTATTATATCGTTATTGCATTTATATAAATATAATATTTCTGTTTTTTCATCTGACAATTTTAATTTACGACTTTCACAAGTATATGTTTAGCAGCTTGCCAGTGTCGTTCGCCTGGGTTACTACAGAATTGTGCTAATTTAGTTACGGCAAACGTCATATCAGGTCTCGATGAGTTTGCAAGATATAGCAGAGACCCTATAAGTTCTCTGTAAGGGACGTGTTTTATCTCATCCTTTTCCTTATCAGTTGTTGGACAGTCTTTCTTTGTAATCGGGATGGAGTTATCTAATGGAGTAGAAACGCCCCTACATTCCATCATATTAAATCGTTCGAGGATCGACATGGTGTATTTTCCTTGTGAGAGGATTATTGTGTTTTCATCTGGATAACTTATTTCTACACCTAAGAAATATTTGATGGGTCCTAAGTTCTTTATCTTAAATTTTTCTCTAATCTTTTCCTCAATATTTGTCAGAATGTCCTCGCTTTCCGCGAACAAAGCTAGATCGTCGACATATACTGCGATAACCGCCTTATCTTCAAAAGTGTATAAACAATTACAAGCGGCTAAACGACGAAATCCAATATCTTCAAGAGCTTTATCTAGTGTGCAGTACCATTCGAGACCGGACTGACGTAAACCATATATTGGACGGTTTAGTTTAAGAACTTTGCCCTCACATTTCTCGTCGTTAGATCCATCTGGTGGGCTCATATAGATTTCTTCATTCAGTTCGCCGTACAGATATGCATTGTCGACGTCGAGGTGTCGATTGTACCAATTTTTATTTATCGTCAATATGCAAAGATCATTCTGATGACCGAAAAATTTATTACTGGCGAATATGTCTCAAAAAAGTCAACGTTTCGTTTTTGAGAAAAACCTCTCGCAACTAGTCGCGCTTTAAATCTTTCAACGTCCCCTTTTGAGTTAGTCTTTATTTTAAATACCCATCTACTGCTAATTGGGCGCTTGCCAAGTGGTAGGTCGGACAACGTCCATGTATTTCTATCCTCAAGACTTCTCAATTCATCCTTCATGGCCCTTCTCCAGTACGGTGCCTCTTTGCTGTTTATGGCTTGTTCGAAAGTTGTGGGTTCGATGATATCTAGGAAATGCAGTTCTGCTTTTGGCTTTCCAGCACGTCCATAAGGGTTTCGTACAATTCTTTTAGGCCTAGTTTGAACAATGTCGTCGTTGTTTACCCCCACTAAATCCTGATCACTCGTATCATCATTACGTTCTCTTTCCGCTTCAGGTTTTAGATCTATATCTCCTTCAAGCTGGTTATCGGGTTCTATCCAAATATGGTTGTATCTTTCAGATTCATCCTCAACCTTAGTCCACTTCAGTCCTATCTTGGATTCGTCAAATTTGACATGCTTCGTTTGGATTACGTGTTGAGTTTCTGGACACCAAAGACGATAGCCTTTAGTCTGGGAAGAATAACCAACAAGAATGCACCTATTTGCTCGATTGTCCAGTTTCTTTCGCCTTTCTGTGGGGATATGGCTATATGCTAAGCACCCGAAAGCTTTTAAGTGGCGAACACTCGGTTTTCTTGATGACCAAAGTTCATCGGGTACTTTATCTCCTAGGGCGCTATTGTAGCACTTGTTTCTTATATAAGCTGCAGTGTTTACTGCCTCTGCCCAGAATCTCTGAGGGAGTTCGGCGCTATGTAAACAAGATCGGGTTATGTCCAACAACACTCGATTAGCCCTTTCTGCAACGCCGTTCATAGGTGGCGAGTATGTGTTCGTTAGCTCGTGTTTGATGCCAAGTTGCTCTAGCCTAGTTTTAAATTCATGGTTGCAATATTCGAGTCCATTGTCGGATCTTAGCACTTTTAGCTTATGTCCGGTTTCTCTCTCAGCCCTAGCGAGATACGAGTCGAAGTGTTTCAGCACTTCGTTTTTATGTTTAAGGCAAAACAGGGTTATCTTTCTAGAATAATCATCAATGAATGTTAGAAAATATGCGCTTCCTCCAATAGATCTAACAGGCATTGGACCACAAATATCAGTGTGAACTAATTCTAACGGCCTTTTAGATCTTATATTCCTAATGGGTTTGTGTGGCTCTTTTGTGGACTTTGCTACACAACAATCATCACACAGACTTCGATCCATGGAGGAGATCTCTAACCCCTTTACTAATTCCCCCTTTGCCATTCTCTCAATTGCGTCATTGTTTACATGACAGAACCTCTGATGCCATAGTTCTAATGTTTGTTTTTGTGAACTCTTTTGACTGTTAAACAACTCAGCGTTTGGTAAAATGACTCTACCCTTCATGACATATAATCCATTTTCATCATGTGCTATTGCAACAATTCGGTTCTCCGAATCGAAAACTTGCGCTCTTCTGTTCGCAAAATTAACTATCTTGCCCTTATTTTCCATGCTCGAGACTGACAATAGGTTTCGTCGCACATTAGGGACATACAGTACATTACATAGTTTTAGGTCAACGTGGTGCTTACCCACATAGGCCTTGAACTTGATGTCGCCGCATCCTTCCGCTCGTGTAGTCCCGCTCGCTGTTAGGATCGGATCCGACGTTATTCCTTGGAAGTTGGTGAACCACTCCCTTTTGTTACACACGTGGTGAGTCGCGCCGCTGTCGATCACCCAAGAGTTGTCAGGGATGGTGCAGGATAGGGCTGTTAGCATTTCGCTTCCCGCTATCTCGTGAGTGCTACATCTCGGTGGTTGGAAATTTGGAGTTGGAGTTTTAGCCTTTCCTCTGCATGATCTCGCGATATGTCCTTCCTTGCCGCACTTGTAGCAGGTGAAATTTTTCTTCTTCTTGTCTTCCTTCCTGGTTATTGTCCCGAACTGCAAAGCTTCATTTGTGTTATTCACACGTCGGGCCATCCGTCTCTCGTATTCTGCTAGCAGCACATGTTTTACCTTGCTAGAGGTGAATTCCTTGTCTTCTACGTTGCTGAAGGTCATGATGATTCCGTCGTATGACTCCGGTAGGCCAGCAAGCATTGAATAGGCGAGGTCTTGATCCTGCATTTCTGCGCCTGCCTCTCTTAAGTGATCCGAACAGATCTTCAGTCTCCCCAAATAGTTCGTCATCGTCTCTTGTTCTTCGAATCTTATGGAGATGAACTGCTTCTTCAGTTGGAGGATTCTTGACCTTGACTTGGGTTCGTATACTTGTTCCAAGGTATCCCATGCTTCTCGTGCAGTGGTACAGTCCATTATATGAATCTGTTGGCTCGGTGAGATCGTCAGTGCTATCATAGCCAACGCCTTTTCTTGCTTCATGTTGAAGATTGTTCTTGAGGCTTCTTCATCGGGTGTTGGCTCCGTAACATACTTCCAGAGTTCTCTTTCGATTAGCATCAGCTTCGTATTATACTTCCAGCTTCTGTAGTTCTGATCATTGAGTTTCTCGAGGGGCGTGTTGATCATCGTCGAGGTCATCTTGCACGTGGTGTCTCGAATTAACCACGCTCTGCTACCAGATGTTGGGCTATTAGTTGAAGCTGGACTAGATGATGTAATAGTATAAGGAAGTAGTCAATTATCCCACTACATCTGCCGATTGAAGTGGATATATTGAAGCACGCGGAGGCGAAGCGAACAACAGGAAAGTTATCTTTATTATGACTAAAAAGGGGGAGGGAGGATGGGGCAGCTCGGTGATTGGCTGGCCGTGACGTAGTGGTGACGTAGGTCCTCTCAGGCGGAAGTGGGCATATACAACATGTCTTCAGTTATTAACTAATATATGCATTTATTTAAGGCGCCAATTTATAATTGTAACAAATAGTATTTGAATAAAAACATTCAATCGGGTAAAACACGGGCGTTGCCCGGGTCATTCGGCTAGTTTGGTATATGAATCAACAACAATCGAAATATTAGGGGGGGGGGGTCGGTGGAAGAATGGTCTAAACCGTTGGTTTTGGACCACTAGGACCCGGGTTCGATTCCCGCATTCGGCACTTTTTTCTGTTTAAAAAAAAAATGCTCCAATGGCCCCCGATTCTTGCAAAAGTCCAACCCCACCAGCGAGTGCAAGTAACCAAACGGGGCTATGGCACATTTGTAAGTGCAAAGTTGAACTGCTTTTCACATGTGTAGACATGTGATGCACTTACAGTTAAAGCAGTCGCCTACTTTTACCCACCATGATTATCATGGCCTGTACCACGTGTACTAGGGATAAGCAAAAAAAAAAAAACAATCTAAATATTTATCCCGTGTGTTCCGTTTCGTCAATATTAAACCAATCTGGCCAAAGGTTCAGCGGATATAGAGTTAGGTGTGGAATGAGTATTTGTGTCACTTTTTTTTTAACCCAATAAAAAGTCTAATTAAACAAATGTTAGATTAATTTACCTTTTTTGTCCAGAAAAAAAAATGATTATGGTAAAATTGCTGTCTCATGTTTGACAGGCAGAAACAAAATTTTTCGGTGAGAGAATTCACTGAGCAGAACACGGGCGAGAGCAGAGAGTTCAAATACCCCCTATATATAAATGTCAACGTATGTAAATATGTTAATTTATTTGAGAGAGAGAGAGCCGTATACATTTCTTCAATATTTGACCAATCTGTATGGAATTCTAACAGGATATATAGTTATATAGATATGTAAGGAGAACTTGTCATATTTTTAACTAAGTAAAAAAAACGATAATAAAGTATCTTTAAAATGGAAACGTACATACAATGAACTTTCCTAAACCGCTAGAAAGATATCCCTGGCCTCATTAAAGGTACGTGTGGAACTGCGTAGAAATTTAAGAAATTTAAAAAAATGTATAATTAGTATTTTCCACTCACAGGTTTTACTCAAGTATATAGTCAGAGTAAAATGATTGTACACTACAAAGAATATAAATATAATTTCGGATTAATTTTGCTGGATAAAATGAAAAACGATTTCCACTATTTTAGAAATTTGTATTACCGACATGGAAAGGTCCTTGAAAAGACCTATAAATCAATGAGAAATAAATATTTAAATAAAAGTAAAAAGGCAAAAAGAGCGAGTTGGAGAATTTTTATAGAAGAAAGTCATTCAAATAACTCATTTGGTAATGCTTATAGGATATTCAAGTCATTGAGATCGAAAAATAGAAATTTAGGATTACCACTAATAGATAATTTACCAGATCATTTAAAGACCGACAAAATAAAAAGTTTAATGAACGATCTATTTCAGGATGATATTGGAGGTTTGGATAAAGATGATCATATTTTGATTAGAAATTATACGCCTAAATATAAAAATAAAAGTAGTGTTTATATCGAATCTAAGGAAATAGAGGAAACAATTTTAAAAACAAATATTAAAAAAGCACCGGGCCCTGATTACATTAGTAACAATATGATTAGACAGGCTAAAATAAAAATAATCCCAATTCTGCATAAATTATTCAATAAATGTATAGAAATGGGATATTATCCGGATGAATGGAAAAAATCATTCTTAAAAATAATTCCAAAACCAGGCAAAACGAATTATGAAATAAATAAAAGTTATAGACCTATATCATTGACATCTAATCTATCTAAAACATTTGAGAATATAATAAAAAATAAATTAAGTAACTATTATTTAGAGAATAATTTAATGAGCTCAAGGCAGCATGGTTTTATGAAATCTAGATCAACAATTACTGGAATGGATAAAATTATAGAAACTATATTGAAACATAAACAAAAAGAATTGACTTCCTTGATAGCTATAGATATTGCGGGTGCATTCGACAATGCATGGTGGCCTGCTATTATAAAAAGAATGGATAATGATGATGTTCCTTCAGATTTAATACGGATCATAAAATCTTATTTGAATAATGAAAGGGAGGTGAAATTTACATACGAATCAGAAACTTTTTATAAGAAACTAACTAAAGGATGTCCACAGGGTGGACCTTTATCTCCACTTCTATGGAATATTTTGCTAAATGATTTGTTGATAAATTTTGATTCAATGAATGCAGATATTATATGTTATGCAGACGACGTTACAATAATTTGCTGGAATAAGACTATTGAAGGACTAAAAACCGCAAGTGAATACACCTTAAATTATGTGATCCAATGGTGTAATAGAAATAAATTAACGATCAGTACAGAGAAGACTAATATGCTATACCTACATAACAGACAAAAAATACCTATTAAGGTTAATAACAATATAATAATGCCGGTCAAGCAAGTAAAAATTCTGGGAATGAAATTTTCTAATCACAAATGGAAAAACAAAGTTAACTTTACACCGCATGTTAATGATATTCTGTGTAAGGCAGG
Organism: Cordylochernes scorpioides; assembly: GCA_030710605.1. Lineage (NCBI taxonomy): Eukaryota > Metazoa > Arthropoda > Arachnida > Pseudoscorpiones > Chernetidae > Cordylochernes > Cordylochernes scorpioides. Next base: position 10,713,642 of record CP092876.1, on the reverse strand, counting down.
ACGTATGAAAAATTTATTATGTTCACTAAGTGGCAATATGTGGGGTTTAGACACTGAAAAGAGGTTAACTTTATTCAAAACAATCATTAGGCCTGTACTTACATACGGTTCTGAAATTTGGTTCAAATATTTAAACAATCGTTGTAAACAAAAACTGAACTCCATGCAGTACCAGATCATTTTATGGGCAGTTAGAGCATACAAAACCACTTCATCAAACTGTGTGCATAGCTTGGCAAAAATTCCACTCCTAACAGATTATATAGAATCCAGAATAATCAAATTTGATCTAGCTCAAATGTCCATTGAAGATCTAATTACTTACGAACCCCATGCTCCAAGTATAGTCAAATCATTCTTACACGCAAAAATGAATGAAATTTTTGAGAACACTAATGAAATTTTCAGAAGCTCTCTTTTTCGTATAGGAATTCCAAGATTTTTCCGTCCATATTTTTATAATATCCAATTCATTACAGATCATGGCAATTTTGGGAAATTTTTGGCAACTATCGGCGCCGTGAAGGAACCAGGATGCTTCTGCGGAGGTGAAATTCAAGACGCGAGACATCTACTTCTGGAGTGCCCAATTTTCCGGGATTTTAGGGAAAATAGATTTGGTCGTATTGGACAGCTTGATGAATTTGTAGACAAAAAAGAAAAGTATAAAAATTTTGATCAATTTTGTAAATACATATACAACTTTCTCTTGAATTGGAAAAAAGAGAAGGAATCTTAGAAAAAAAAAAAGAACTGCGATGCTTGCTCTGTGTGTTTTGCTTTGTTGTTTGTTTTTCTCTTTGGACAATTTTCTTTAGTTAATTTATGTAAAATAATGAATTGAACAGGATTGTATATAGCCGAATTGCTGTAATGCAGTGAAATGTATTGGCGCAAATATCCCTGAGTTTGGGATATCGCGTTTCATGATGTTAATAAAGTTAATTAATTAATTTATAATTGAAAAGGTTTAGAAAGTTCTATTTTATTATGCCTATCGCGCGTTGAAAACATTGTCAAATTAGCCATAAATATATAAAATTTGAGCTAAGCCAACTTTTTTTTTTCAACGTAGAAAGAGGGCAGTAGAGAGGGAATTATTTTATTTTATTTTTTAAATATAAAAAATGCGCTATATATATTTTTCAATATCATATTTTTATATTTAATTTTTAATGTAAATTCATGATAAGTAAGCTTTGGAGAGATATTTGTATAGATAGGGAAAAGTCTCTATCTGCTATCCAATAACCGCACACAGGGTACCATGCCATTCCTACTTTATATAATACAAACAAGATAGATGTTCTCCTGGAGATAGTCGCTTATTGGAGGTTGGATTAAACAAGAATATACCCTTTTTTTCTACTAAAGTGGTCTTTCACCAGAAAGGTCGTTTAAGAGAGGTTTTCCTGTCGTTTGAAACTGTCTCCGACCGTAAAGTTAAATCACTGAATCCCGGCCAGAAAACACAATCGTAAGAAACCCAGTAAAGAAATAAATAAAACCGCGACTTCTCCTCCTCCCTATTCCACGGATACTTCCCCAATAAAGAATGGCGGTAATGAAGTTTGCTCCGCTTTATTGCGATCGAAACGGCTGGCACATGCGCAGTCGGGGAGCCAATTAAGAGATTTCCGGGAGTCGGAGAGCACGCTGGCCGGTGAGTCCCTGCTCCTACCTGGCTCTCCCTACCTCCCTACACCGCCCCTACCTCTCTACACCGCCCCTGTCTCTCTGCACTGTCTCTAGTTCCCCGCCCCTAGCTTCCTACGCCGTTTCTAGATGCCCCCCAATACCTTCCCTTTATTTTTCTGCACAACCAACTCTCATTGTGCAACTTTTGCAATATTTTGTCAATTTATATTTGCACTCTACCGTATAATATTCCTATTTTAAAAAGAAAACGTATATGCATATTGTAAAGAATACGCAGAATAAGTATTTCTACTCCTCTATTCACCATATTCATACTAAAAAAAAGCATATGTGCACATTTGAAATAAAATACAAATTAAGTATTTCCCCCCTCTATTCACATAATATTCACATTTTAAAAAACTATATGCATATTTCTAAGAATATGCAAATTTAATCTCTTCCCCCTCTCTCTCTCTCGCGATGAACAGACTTTTTAAAAATAAAGTTATGTAATTTTTAAAACGAAAA
>CP092876.1:10695473-10711373 GCA_030710605.1 Cordylochernes scorpioides | reverse complement strand
CTAACAAAAGCAAAAATGCCCGAAATTGCTTTTCCAATCCGCACTCAGTCGTAATTTTACTCGGAACTCTCTGAAATGGGTTTTAAAAAATAAAGTGCAACAAACAAACAGCGGGAGAAAACACTCCGTGGAAAATATTTTCCGATTGTCGTGTGTTTATGACGAGTGTTTCCGGGTGCGTATATTGATATTTGCCCACCTCTCCCCTAAATTACATATGTGTTAGTTACATAACAACCTTCTGTTACATAAGGTTGGTTGTAACCCACCCGCATTTAACTTGGAAACCTCTTGATAGGACAATGGATACTTACAACCAAGATGATTACAAGAAGATTACTTTTAACATATATCTCAAAGTTTTGAAATACATATATATTTTAGACCCCTATGTGTAAATTTGTACAAAAGTATTTTTATTGATAGTTATTAAATATATTTTTAGATAGGATATAATAACGCGATAATCTACCGCGATATGGAAGCATATATATTTGCATAATTTAGTTGCATAACCCCTTATATATTCCTTCTCTGTCTAGACGCTATATGTGAGGTTGAGACGAGCATTCACAAGTGCGAACTTAAATCGTCGAAAGGAAGAGATGTCAGGGGATGTATGGGTTAACTTACGATCACGGGTAAAGTGAGGGCTGCGTCTGATCAAACTTTCCCTGAGGGTTGATTGGCTCGGTTATACCATAGAGAACTGATGTCAGACTGACGAGCCTAAATAGAATTGGCCTATTAACTCTCTCTCTCTCTCTTGTGCCAACACCAGCCACAGCCGTCGCGTACCCTCTTTCCAGCTGGGCCTTTTCGCTTCCAAATGGTGAGGCAGGACGCCGTCTCAGCGCCGCTCTCTTCAGCATCGGAATTGGGCCTCTGCTACACTGTGGGGAAGGATATCGAGAGGATATTGAGCTTCGGTTGCGTGATCGCCTATGCGGATGATTTTGTACGCTTCATCAGGAAGGACGCTCAGTTTGAGCTTGTGCCCCTGATCTTCGAAGAGTTCCACATGACCTCCGGGGTGGCTGTCAACTTCAGTAAGAACTGCGGTCTCTGGTGCGGTTCCTGGAAGCACCGGGCTGATTCTCCTCTGGGAATCTCCTGGTCGTCCGAGTCGCTGACTGTCCTGGGCTGCACGATCACTGCCGAGAAAACCGTCGCCTCTCACCTGATATGGCTGCTGGAGATATCCATCGCGAAGTTGTCTCCCTTTACTCACGGCCTGTCGCTGGTGGGTCGTTTCCGCGCGGCAAACAGCCCGGTCCTGTGTTCCATCCTGCACTACCTCCACGGCTATATTCCACCTGAAACCACCATTGGCCGGCTGCATGCGCGCTTCGTATGGGAAACGAGCCGAGTCTCGTAGCTTCCCGGGATATCCAGGCTCGCCCAGTCTCCGAGTGTGGCGTCCGCCTGCTTGACATCGCGGGCCTGCTTGCTTGATATTCGGCTCGCCTGCCTGAAGGGGGGTCCTGGCCTCACTGTGCCGCGCCGCCAACGGCTACTTTTGGCTGGTCCGAAGCCGGTAGTGGCTAACACCGGCGTTTGACTTCTGGCTCTCATCGATAAGGAGACTTCTGGGCCTTTAGTGTTCTTGAACTGGACCACCGGGTTCTGCATCCCGCCAGCCTGAGGTCCCTGCGTCTTCGAGGCGACAACAGGTTCCTTAGGCCGCCAGACCTGCTGGCTCCTGAGCGCTGGCTACAAGCGACTGCCGGTGACTTATCCGATGGCCCCCTGCCCTAGCGTGCCCAACGCGGGCCGCGCAGTACCTGGGGGCCTTCCGCCAGCCTCTCCTGCAGGAAAACGCCAACTCCAGCTACCATCTGGAGCTCGAAGCGGGAACCATTGTATTACCTAGGTATTACCTTCCATTGTTCTCTGAAGCAACAAGTTAAAGTGAAGCAGAGGGTTTTGGCCTAGAACCAGAATGTCTTCCTGAAAAATAAGCTGATGGGCGTCGCAATAACATGCCCAGAGCAAAGACTATTTACACCCATCTAGAAGATATATAAAAGAACAGTTTTTAAACAAATCCGAGGCAGTTCACAGTGAAGCCGCCGGCATGAACCGTCGATATCAACCTAAATGGCCACAGCCAGGACCTGACTTCTGCTCCAGACCTTTCTCTCTCTCTGTTCACGGTAACACAATCTCAGCGCGAACTCTCATCCTTCTGTGTGACCTCTCACACTACACCAACAGCTTCAACATGAGGGTCATTGTCCGAAACTATGGTATACAGGGTGTTGCCTTATTTGTCGGAATTTTCCAAAGCTGCTGTTGTCGCATATTCTTTATCGCCAACTACTGGGATTTAAAAAATGAATTGTTTTAATGCATCTAATTTTAGGGAAGTTTCTGTACCGAAGAGGGCACCGTTCCCATTAAAAAAAAAAAAAAATTAGAACGATTGCATTTTCAAATTATCCTAGTAGATGGTAGTGAAGAATAAGCCACGACACCAGCTGTGGAAAATTCAGACAAAATAAGCCCACAACCATAGTTTCGGGCTATTACCTTCATCAGTACATGGGCGGCTTCCATTTCATAACATCCTACGGGTGGATTAGTCGACTTTGTGGCACATTCCTTATCGCCAACAGTACTGAGATAATGAACAAAAATGTTTTAATACATTTTTAAAGGGAGAGAGAGACATGCCCCTTTCGTTACATATGCTCAATATGTATTAAACTCACTTAAAAAAAAACATTTTGTTCCAACGAGATATATTGATTAAATAAAATGGTAGTTCTCCTATATCCGCCCACCACGCCATTATAGCAGATAATTAAAACTTCCAATTACCGGGTGAAAAAACGTGAAGGGTCTAATCACTCTTTTAATTGTGTTCCCCAAGATTGTTCCTACAGGTCTTTGTACATTATCTTGCTTAGCATAACGCTACTTGGATTTTTTTTCACCCTGATATTTATTCCGGTAGATGGTATTCGCCTACGTTCACTTCTTATTATACTAACAATTGTGGAAAGAAGCGAAAGACAAGTAAACAATAATAATCCGGCGTTACAGCCCTGTATCTTAATTGCTCATAGAGGTATCTTGTTGCAATGGCAGGGTCATTGTCCCGAGGGTGGGGCTAGATTTCTCCCATCCATGTTTCCTCTCTCCCCTACCTCTTCTGTTCCAAAAATCTGGAAACCAATTGTGTAATATTTTTGACTTCAACACACACATTGTAACTTATAATAGTTTCAATGTGTGTGGTGAACTAAAAAATATCAACTTACAATTTAAAACTTCCTATTATAATATAGAGAGTTTTAAAATGTAAGTTGGGCATCATTATGTACCACTTGGCCTGACTTCTTGCGACGTCTCCTATGGCCCGGGGTGGCCTGATCATAGGGTTTCTTCCTTAGTGTTGCAAACTTCTCGTCAGGTTAATGTGATAGGTGCAGTAAAACCGTGGGTGTTCGCAGCTGCCGTGGTGGCCGCCTTCTTCATCTGCTGGGCGCCGTTCCACGCCCAGCGGCTCCTGGCGGTGTCCATGGCGGCCCAGCGACCTCCCCCACCGGCCAGCATGGCGGTCTACCGCGTGCTCACCCCGCTCTCCGGCGTCACCTACTACCTGTCGGCCACCATCAACCCTTTCCTCTACAGCCTGCTGTCCCTCAAGTTCCGCCGGGCCTTCCGCGACACCCTCTGGCGCCACTGCTGCCTCCTGCGGCCCCCCCCGGGAGCCCAACCGCGAGGCCCCACGTCTGCTGGCCTCCAAAAAGGCCTCCCTGAGCAGCGGCCAGATGTCGTGCGATGCCGTGGCCGACCTGTCCGAGTGCATTGCGAAGCTCAACGGCATCCCCTGCTGAGATCGTTTGGTTGTCTTCTCTGGGACGGGTTGGGTCAATCCAGTTTGTACTTTCTTTTGTTTGTCACTAGGTCCTTGCTTCACTGTGTGTGCTGCCATATTATTCCACCGTTTTCAAAACGTTATTTGTAACTTGATACAAAATAACTTACAATATGGTTTTAGCCTCCCCAAGTTCTTGTTTATAATAGATAATAATCTTGAGAGAGGCACAACTTTCTTTCTAAAAATATATTGAAAATATTTTTCTCTGGAAGGAAAATTTGTTTAATTTTTTTTTTAAAGACGTGAAACGTTTGACTTGAACTGCTTTTTGTAATGGCAAACGTACAAAAGTAGGTGACACCATTTTAAATATTCAAAAATGTGAAGAGTTATTAAAAAAAAAAAAGATTTAATATTAATAATGTACAGATTTTTTTTTTTTACATCATAACCATTTCAGTGAAAGTCTTTCATTTTGACATAAGCAACAACTGGCTTTTAAATATATAAAAAAAAAAAAAAAAAACATTTTAAAAAATGTTTTTTTCATGTTTAATGAGTAAAAAAATTAAGTTTCTCTTTCAAAAAAAAAAAATACATTGGAGATAAAAGACTGTTTTCCTTTTAAACAAAGGGTTTTCAAGCCTCATAAAATATAATCTTTTTCTGACTCTTTTCTCCGCATCTGTGATCCCCAGTTTATAATACCTTTCACTCCCGTTAACGACTCAAATATTCAGAGCTTACTAGCTTCCACTCACTGACTGATAAAGCAAAAATCTTTGATATAAACAACTTTTTTTTTTTTTTTGAATCTCTGAAATATACACACATCAGAAAGGCATTTTTATATAAGTAACCTCTCCACCAAAACTTTTGAATGAATCATTTTACGAAAGTTCACTTGTAGAGAGAGAGGTGGCTGAAAGTATAATACACATCTATTCAAAGCAAATAAACTTAATAAAGAACTAAATTGTATAATTTAAGATCGGGATTGTGATAATATATTGCGCGTATGGATTCCTCACATTTCTCTAATATCATTAAGAATAAAAATCTCTCAAACAATGCCGGAGCAAAGCAAGGTCATCACATGCTAGTAGAAATATGTCAGTCAACCACACCGAGCTTGCAGGATCCACCAATGACAAGTGGAGTATCACTAGCTTAAACTGCCCCCATATTTGCACAGAATATGTACAATCTAATTGACAAACTAGTCACTTCGTACAGCTCAGATGAGCATTTAAGATTCAGCTTTTTTTTTTTACGATCTGAAATGGCCCATTTAAATGGTCAATACAGGTATATTTAGTCATTTTTTTACTGCCTAGTCTTGTTTTTTTTTTTCTTTCTGCATATGTATACAATTTGGGCATTCAAATAATCACCAACAGTCAAAACAATCATTTTTCTATTCACATTGGTAAACATTTTTTGGGACAAGTTTTACTGGTTCTGTGGTTATTTCATCTACATCTCTTTCCTTTCACAAACTTAGGGAAGATTTCATCTAATTGTGGTGCAATAATATTCTTTTTGATGCAATATGCAAATATATTCCTATATACATATTACACTTTTAAATTCTACTACATATATATTTATATTGTATACACCTTCAAACATTTTTATATATTTGATCCTAGATTGATACATACATGGAATATGCAAACTCTTTAAATGGCCACAAACACTTTTATATCAAGCTCTTTATGATAAAAAAAAAAAAAAGGCTTAGTCTCTTTATTTACATTAAAAAGAGGTTTCATTGTATATTGAACTTTTGATTTAAAGATAGTGTTGGCCAAATACATTTGGCTTAAGGTGGCTTCCCCCACCATCTAAAATGTCTTTCAAAGCATATAGCTCTCGACATTATTTCCTATGTTCCTATTTTCACAAAAATTATGTTTCTGTAACAGCCTTGTTTCTTCAGTAGTTTTGTCTGACGATGGTTACAATGTTGTTACTGAAACATCCATCTATAATTTACCCTATATGGTCTAATTTATTTGTGCATTTTACCATTCTTTTTTTTTATGGACCAAGATATTTTAAAACCACGCATTTATGTGGCAGTACAATTCATTTACTCAGTGTGAGGCAAGCATTATAAATTTGTAACGTTGGTTTATGGAGTCATTTTTCTAGGAGTTTTCTTTTTTTATTCTGTTGGCCTTATTTTTAAATATGTGTTACTAATTAGAGAAATGCTGGTCCATATAGAGGGTTAATTTAGATTGTTTTGCCTTGGCTGTAATCCAAATTGTAAATCATCATTTTGATTTTTTTTAAGAGCCTCACATTGAAAAAACTCTCCTTTATAAAGAGGGTTATTTTACTTCTTGACTGTGAATTAAAAAAGGTGACAAAGTTCTAGAGCTTAACAGTAACATGTAGCACACTATCTATGGAAACTTTGAACAACACCATTATGCAGCACAATTTGTGGCAGTAGAAAGCTGTGGTGAAAACTGCCAGGATGAAGCCAGGTCTTCCTGAACACCTTTCATTTAGTGGTTGTAGAAAGTTACAAAAGTAACTAATAATAAGGGTAAATTCATGTTTCTCATAGCTTCATGTGTTCTAAAACAACATTTTATTGCTATGTAGCACACTTTCTTTAAATTCACCATTTTACGTCACCGACATATTGGTATCTTTGATAAGAGTTACATGTGTGGTAGGACTAGGTGTATCAAGAGTCCAGTTTGGCAACATGTACTTGCTGGACGGCCAAGAAACCACCTAATATTTATATTTCCATGCAATAAATACCATGGACTAACAGGCTTCACTAGATCAACTAACTCTCCAGGTTTCCATTAAAAAAAACTGAAGATATTCAGTCTCTCCAGGATTTCAAAAAGAAAATGTCAGAAGTTTAGCTACCATCAACCAGAAAGGATGCAAACATACATTACTAAAGAAGGTTATTTATACTCCTCTTCTACATATAAGATACCATATCTGCATATATCAATTAAGCCAAAAATGAATTTCAACAATTTTTTCCTATTTACATATACTATTGAAAGTACTTCTAATGAAGATAAATTAATAGGGACAAGAGAGCACATTAAATAATAATCTCAGTATACCATCCAACAGCACAAAAAGGTTGTTCCCGGATTGACTTATGGAAGCATTTGTCAGAATGATGTCACAGCAGCTAAATTTCCAACCTACCTTTCAAAAACATTTAAAAACGCCCTTTTTCAAATCTAAGTAAATCTGCATCTTATATATTTACATATTTACAAAAGAAGAAAAAAAAAACATTAAAAAGAATTCCTTTAACGAAAACAGAGAGGAGGGGATAATATAAAAGTCTTAAAATAAAATTTTACACATATCGGTCGTCTCAGCTCAAAATTTATCACAATCTACAGCAGAAGGTTTCAATTGGGGACAGGGGAAACAACTTAAATTGCAGTTAGTTGGGCTATACAAAAATGATATATGACAATAAAACATGGTACATATATAATGAAAAATTGCATGAGGGGAAAGTATTCATGTACCACAGAAGGGGGCACCTCTCCAATTTTTAAAAATACATTTCTCCATCTCTGTACAAAGTGTGCGGACTCAGACCAGTGAATAGGCCACAACACTATCTTCATTGCATTTTTTTTAAAGGGAGAGGTGCTCCTCTCTCTTATAATACATATATAGAGAAAGGAAACAATGGCATTGAGGTGAAAAGTTCTTTAAGGAAGTGTCCCAGTACTAACTGGCAGCAGTGAGAGCTAAACTGTGGGTGGGTGTGCCTTCTTCTTTCCTAAATTTCTCTCTGTGCCAATTGGTCTAACATCCAGTGATACATACCATTTTTTAAAAAAGACATTTGAAACGAAAAAAAAAAAACTATTTTATAAATTTTTTTGCCCTTATATGTACATATATATATCTACTTGTATAAGAAACAAGTTTTTTTTATTTCAATTTATAATATTGGGCAATTTTACTGTGAAAACACAACTTAGATATTTTGTAGGTTTACTCTTTGTGAGACCACCACTATTTTAAAACTCATCTTTTATTTCTAAACACTTTTACAACCAACATTGGCTACGTGGGAAGTTTGTATACACTTTCTGCTCTATTTTTCGACACTCTTTTTACGAACCATATCTGTGCTTTACACCACACTTTCTTTTATTTCCTTTTCTAATGTGTGTACATATCTTTGTCAAGTGATAAAACTCATTAAAAACAAACTTAAATGTCAATTAAACTTGCAATAAGTATATCGATGAACAAGCGAGATTTTGTGCCACAATTTCTTCAACGCACCTCTCAACCTATTGTTGAGACTTGGTCTGTAATTGATTTGTTGAAGAGATCGTGGCCCGAAAGCTCGCCCAATTATTTATGCAAATTTTGACTAGAGGATCTATAAAAAGAAAGGTCACCTCTCCTGTCAAAAATGATGCTAAAAACTAAGCGCCATAGTGCAGTTTTTTTGTATTGAAAAAAAAAAAAAAGATGATTTTCTGCAAGTTACAGTAAAACCTTGCTAAATGGGATATAACGCACTTTTCCTTATAAAAGAACTTAAAATAATCCCCAATATTAGTGAACTAAAAGTTCAGTGCCACTAAGTTCGCTATAGCGAGGTTTTTACTGGGTGTACTTTAATTTTAAAACCTATATGTGTGGAGTATAGAAATGGTGTCTCCAAAATGGGGGTGAGTGACAACAATGGGGAGTTGATACACCCAGTGCTGTGTTAGCTTGTCCCAAGAGCTAGGTTGTGGAAGCAGTGAGGGGAATGCAACTTAGTTACCTCCATGAGAGGACATCTCTTTACAAAGGACAGTTTACCTAAATTACTTATTTGCAACTCTCCAGAACACTTTGCCTTCCAACTAGGTGTCCTTTACAGAGTACTGTATTTACATAGGTACCAAGAGTTGCATAGACAAGATAGCCCAGGTTGGTTGCTTAACAAACTAATGCAATAATTATGCAAGCCACATCCTTAGTTGATGTAGGCATCTGACCAACATGTGTCCCAAGACAAACCTAACTCGCACACCAAATTTATTGTGTTTTGTGAAGTAAAAAAAGCCCAAAATATTAGAATAGACAAAAATGATGGGGGGGGGGGCGGACCTACCATATTAGTGGTGTGGACAACTTCTAGTCAAAACTGAGAGAAAGAGAATCAAGTCATTAATTCTAGTCAAGACTCAGTAAATGTAAATACTTGAATATACAGCACTATCTCGTGGGACAATATATATTTCTAACCCAACATTCTGTAGACATCATTTCTCTCCACATCTAACCTTTGTATTGGACCAACTTTCCCTTCCAGAATTGATGATACATTCTTGTGTCAACCCTGTACATAAACACACAATAGACACTTTTACATCTTGTAGGGAGTTTGTACTGTGCTACTGCTGCTGCTTTTCTACAATGTTTACACGTGTGATACACCTCTATATATAGCTACATGTAGTGTCCACAGGGAGGAGGATTCCTGTACAACAGTGGAGTTGAAGTGACATTCATCACATCTATTGGCTCTCAAGTTTTTTTAAGACACCAATTAAAAAAAAGAAAGCAATATTCAGCAACATTGTCTTCCAAAGTCACCATTTTAGGATAAAATCTATATCAAAATAGAATCTATTGCACCGGTAGAAGGTTTGCGAGAGAAAGGCACCATATTATTTTTTACAGCTAAAATCCTCAATGAATGGACCCAGGCCTTACCACCATACTATGGCTCTTGGAGGAACTTGATTGAGGAGATCAGTCTTGGAACTGTGGGTTATGAAATAAATAGTTTCATATTGCAGATAGACAAGAAATTAACAAGATTATATTCCAGTTTGTGAACATTTGCTAAAATTAGGTTTTTTACTCTGGTCTAATGATTGTAACAATGGTTACTTGAAACATCATCATGCAATTTGAACTTGTCTTTGTGTTTAATGTTTCCAACAAAGAGGTGTTTCCCAGTAAGTCAATATTCTCTTACAATATTTCTATATATTACAAAAAAATCTAAATCTTTATACTAGCTAGCCAACTCCATAAATAGATGCAGCAACAATGCATGTTCTCTGTTGTAAGTTTGGGAAAGTTAGAAAGAAAAGGGTTTCCTGGGAATAGCTGAGAGTGCAAACCTTGAGTGTTACCTCTTCTTTAAAGGAAAAGGATAATATGTCTGTTTCCTGCCTATTGGGGGTAATACAGTGGAAGCTCATTATAACAGCAACTTAAGTTATAAACATCATCACACCATTGTCTGAAATGTTTCAACAATGGTTATAACAACATAAAATATATCATTGCCCCATGTGGTGTGGCTATAGTGAGGTTCAACTGTATCCTATTTTAACTTTAAATATGGTTAACCACCTCTTGAGAATGAAACAGTGATCACAAGAAATGTCACACATACAGTGACTTTCCATTGTCAAACTGTGCCCATCTCCAACCACTTCTTACAATCGGGAAAATTGGTTGTAGATAAAAGACAATGTTGCTATATTGCTTGTGTTCAACACATTGGAAGAAACAAAAGTGTGCCTTTAATACAAAATTTCTAGAATATGGAAAAATCAAAAGTCTCAAAAGTAGACAATGTGAGATTTAAAAAAATAAAATAAAATTACATGTTAAGAGGTAATCCTCCTCCCTTGTCAACTGTGTGCTTGTCTCTGTGTCTCCAATAAAGTAATGGATCCAACTTGTGTGTGGATTTCTACCTTGTACACATTCACACAGTGGTTGGTATAACCTGTCTACTTAGGTCACTCACAAGACAGCTTGACTCCTAAAACAGGTTGAGTAAAATTGGCTATGAGATAAAACTGTTATTTCTTATTCACTAATTCAATGATGCTCTCTTAATATAGGATATTCAACATGATAAGGCACAATTTGGATTATAGATTATAAACACAAGGTAATAAGACTAAATCCAAATAATAAATTGTGTGTGATGTTTAGTACTTTTGTCTGAAGATGGTAACAACGCTGTTACCGAAACATCACACACTGTTTATTTATTTGGTCTTATTACCTTGAGGTTATTCAACATATTTAGCCTTGATATAGAAGCATAAAAAATGTAGATGGGAACAAGTTGAACACATAGGGTGAGAGGAGATACTTAATAAAACTAAAGTAGAGGAAAAACTAAGACCAAAGATGGGGGTTTTACTGTAGACCACTATCCCAAGTGACCATTTCTTCAAGTGATCACTTATAAAAACCAAACTAATCCAACCTCATAGAAACAACTAGCTCCAAGATAATCCATGTTTTTAGGGCTGTGGTCTCTCACAGGAGTTTCTACACACTAGGTTATCTATTGTTCCTGCAAGACATTTGGTTTGAACTGCACGGAACATTTGCAACAAAGCCTTATCTGAACCAAAAATGCTAACTGGTTTAAAAATCTCCAACTAACTTTTTGTGTCCCAAAATAGGGTCATGGGAACTGAAATTTTAGGTAAGCTGTGAAGAAGTTTGTATGGAAATAAAATCAATGTTAGTAGAAAACTGTGACTCGGTATGGTTATTGCAGTTATGGGTGAGTGACAGCAACATACTGGAGTTAGAGAGAGAGGGAAGAAACATTTATTCACAAAATACACATCCAAACCAACTCAAGAGAGATTGTTGGCGTTGCTAATTCTGTCCATCTGAACACCAAACCAGGTTAGTAGGGTTAGTATAGTTGTGTGAGCATACACAATTGTTATATTAGTAGTGAGAGCTAGAATATATATGGTGTTAGTTCACTAGATTCAATAAATGGGTTAGGAAGGAAACAAAAGATTATCAAGCACAGTCACTATATGTTAATCTGGAGGAAGTTTCAAAAAATCCAATGATAAGGCACAATTTGAATTATAGGTTAGAAACAAGATAAATAGACCAAATAAATAAAGTGTATAACATTTTCGTAACCGCGTTGTTACCATCATCATTCATTTAGTACTTTTGTCTGACGATGATAACAATGCTGTTACCAAAATGTCACAACTATTTATTTATTTGGTCTTATTACTTTGTGTTTATAAAGATCCCTTGAAACAAAAAATCATTGAAAGAAAGAAGCCTCCAAAATATTGCAAAAAATTTCCCAAAACATTCTCCCAACAGAGAACAGGTTAACAAAGTCCCCAATATGGCTATATCCAAGAATCAGTTCAGCACTCTTGGAAAGAGAGCAACAATGGCTACATTCAGAACAGGGAGAACTTACCACAAAGCTGCCAAGGTCATTTTCCTTCCTGCAGCTTCCTGATCTCCCAGGAGATATTGTCCCTGGCCTGCTGCTCGTGGCTCTCCCTGAACTCCCGCGTAGCAAAGATGTTGGGAATCTGGAGGAAGGACTGGAGCACCTGCCCCCACACACATCTCTCTCTGTGGATAGATACCATCCATCTAGAGTAGGCATTCAATGGGAAATTTTGAAATAAAGGTTGCATAGATCATATTTACATATACCTACACTCATGGACAAAACTTAAGGAAGTTGTACCTTTTAGTATGTATATAGAGATTTAGACAATAACTCTGAAAGATATTACAGTGACCTTTATTGAAGACACGAGATAACCAAGTGTGAACAACCTCTGTCTCCTTAAAAAAAAAAAATAGATAATTGGTGACATCAAATACTTTCCATTTCCTTAAGTTTTGCCCATGGGTATATACATAGAATAAATGATGATCCTGCGCAGACCACACATTACCTTGGTGCGGAGGGAGACGTAGATGTCTTCAGGTAGGAAGCTGTACTCCTCCCTGATCTGGGCAGCGTAGGTCTCGTACACTACAACAGCCAGCCACTTGTTCTCCCACACACTTCATTGTCACAGCTTTAACTCTCACATATACCATTTTTATATAATTCCAAGTTTCATATCCATTCCCTCATTCCAGAACATTTAAACTAAAGGTATCTTCAAAGTGTCTAAAACCTCTCCTCTTGTATATAATATATACCTAAATTTACAAAATACACTCATGGACAAAACTTAAGAAAGTGCAAAGTCTTTGATGTCCTCAGTTTTGTTCCCACTTGGTTATCTCGTGTCTTCAATAAAGGTCACTGTAATATCTTTCAGAGTTATTATCTAAATCCCAATATACATGCTGAAAGGTACAACTTCTTAAGTTTTGTTCATGAGTGTAAATAAATAGAAGAAATCTGGGTGGCTTAAACATTCAAAGGACTTTCCACCTACTTGGCTTAAGTAGTTATAGAAAGTTTATGTAAAGTTCAATTCCTTCTTACATTGTTATCTCTGATTGCCATTTCATCCTGTTCTGATCAATTCCCATCTTCTAATATTCCACACACCACTCTAACCCCCCTTTATACTCAAGGTAGATAAATATATATCCAATTGACTACACAGAGTACATTACTTCTCTCCATTCCCTTTTGATTACATCATTTAAAAGGTGGTACTGTAAACTTCATTATCAACTTTTTCTCTGAACTTCTTTCGTTCATCAGATCTCTGTCTACTTATAGATTTTTTTTATATTTCATCCATAAATTTCTGACAAAGCAAAAATAAAGATTGATGACCAAAGTCCTACATGTTGTAATCTACAAGAGGAATAGTTCAATTGGCAGATAGATAACAGATGCTCTTGAACTTAGAGGCACCTGTCCTGGACTTCAAGGAAAACCAAAATCCCAACACAAGGAAATTCCCAAAAGACTTCAGTCAAAGGATTCATTATAGACTAAACTATTCTGGATTCCTTATGAGAGTGGATGATTTACTAAAGGAGACCATTTAAGTAAGGAGTATTGAGGACAGACAGGATGGTTGGGTGCTCTATCAAGGAAGCCCACTCCAATATCTAGAGATGGTAATGAGGCGTCATCTCTTCTATACGACACCAAACTACAACAACAAAGATAGAAGGCACAACAACAATGATACCACTTGGTCATTTATGGACATTGTGATAAAGCAGCAGGCCTACCATCATCAGACTTTTGTTATTTGGGTCCATTAAAGTAGCAAGGCTGATATTGTAATGTTACTTATTTGGATTTGTCACCTTTCAATTTCTCAGCAATATATTCCATAATTTATAAAATTTAAATAAAAAAATTATCATACAACCATTTATAAAAGTAACTCTGGTCTTGAGGAAGCCTTACAAAAAATTCTGGTCAAAAGATCAAATTTCTCTGGATTCTGCCAAACTGGGGGATATTTCCCAATTCTAGCCAACACAGCCAAGTTCCTAAGGGGATTGTGTAAGGGTTAGAAGGGCTACAAAATGTTTCCACATAGAGGGGAGGAGCTTGTTAGAACAGACAGGTAGATGGGAGGGCTGATTATATCAGGCAAGTGGGTGGGGCTTGTTGCGATAAGCAGGTGGGAGGAGCTTGTTAACAAAGGTAGGAGGGATTTATTGTGGCAAACTGGTGGGAGGGACTAGATTCCATGGGCAAGGGGGAGGAGCTTATTACCATAGGTAGGTGGGAGAGACTTGTTTCATCAGGCAGGTGGGAGGGGCTGGTTACAAGGAGGGAGGGGCGTGTTGCCACAGGCAGGTGGGAGAGGCTTATTACAGCATGCAGATGGAAGAGGCTGGTTACTAGGAGGGAGGAGTTTGTTGCCACTCACTCTCTGGAGCCACTCCCAGGATCTCCATATCAAAGTCCAGGAAGAAGTGCCGATCTTCTGTCCCAAATAGATGGGAGTCCTTGTGCTCCTCTGTGCTGTGGGTCTTGGTTTCTAGGATGAGGTCCACCACCTGTGACGTCAGCTCCTGGCACAAACACCAAACTCTGTGTCAGTGTCATCATTCAAGAAGGTTACTGGAATCATAGATAGTGGTCTCTTTAAGGAGGAAATGCTTATTTTAAAGAAAGAGAACTTTCAATTCTACCAAGAGGTTCTTCCCTGTTATGTACAAAATGTGTGCAGCTGGTGAGCTAGGCCTTTCTTTCTCTGTAGTTGTCCATCTGTGTAGTTTTTTTTCTTTCAAGTCTAAATTTCTATATCTCCTTGTATTACTAGCAATAACTGGCATTTCTCATCAAATAATGACATTTTTCTCACAACAATCACTTTGATGAGATTCCATTCTCATTGTAAGTGCTCAGAAAAGGTCTGGGATGACTTAAAGTGAACTTGTTAACTTGACCAGGTCATTTTCGAGCTGTG
Source organism: Cordylochernes scorpioides (assembly GCA_030710605.1). NCBI lineage: Eukaryota > Metazoa > Arthropoda > Arachnida > Pseudoscorpiones > Chernetidae > Cordylochernes > Cordylochernes scorpioides. The sequence continues at coordinate 10,696,358 of CP092876.1, read as the reverse complement.
GTCACTAGCAGGTTATCTATTGGATTTCCCTAAGCAAAAAAAAAATTAAAAAACAGTGAGGTTATATAGATATAGTGCATGAATGATGTCTTGGTGGCAGGCAGCTTGGCTCTGGTCAAAAGAGCCGATGCTAGCAGCATAATGACAACAGCAACAATAGAAATGTGGGGTATAATCTTTTCATATCAGATTTTGCTACTTTTAGATTTAGCCGTAATCCAATAAATTGTGTCATTCTTTTACTCTATGATTATTGGCAAGGCAACAATATACCCAATCAAATTGTGAGATTTCACAGTATTATTGCATTGGTCAAAGCAAAAATCTCTAGTAAAGAGTTATTATAACAAACCAAATAAAAAAATTATTGATTGATTTCAAAATAAAGTTTAAAATCACATATATAATCAAATTTATATTGAGAGTTTAAAAAAGAGATTCCATATAGTTGAAAGAAGTCAATTTTTCATTAATTGAAATGAATAGGGAAAAAAATCAGTATAAATAAACTCTGTAACAACCAATACTGTTGTGATTGGCATCCTGGCATAGACTAGGTGTTTCTCCTAAAGTCCTCCTAGACTTCAGTTCTTGGCTATTGAAATGAGATAATTGGGTCTTTTCCTCAAATAGTGCACGAATTCCATTCTTGGCCTTTCCCCATTCCTATCTCCAGGAATATCTTTATCCATTCCAAGTGCTGGCTAAGATGTTCAACATGCACTTGTTCTCCTCCCCCCCCTTAATTGTCTCTAGTAAGCCTTATCTATCCTTGATCATTTTAGGACATAATTGTCCATGGTTATCACACTTTACACCAGCAATACATCTCTAAAGCCTGTATCTTTAATATATCTGCATCCCACTTTATTTATTATCTGGCCC
>CP092876.1:10616416-10695373 GCA_030710605.1 Cordylochernes scorpioides | reverse complement strand
TCCCGGATTGACTTATGGAAGCATTTGTTAGAATGATGTCACAGCAGCTAAATTTCCAACCTATCTTTCAAAAACATTTAAAAACGCCCCTTTTCAAATTTAAGTAAATTGGCATCTTATATTTACGAAAGAAAAAAAAAACATTAAAAAGAATTTCTTTAACAAAAATAGAGAGGAGGGGATAATATATAAGTCTTAAAATCAAATTTTACACATATCGGTCATCTCAGCTCAAAATTAATCACAATCTACAGCAGAAGGTTTCAATTGGGGACAGGAGAAACAACCTAAATTGCAGTTAGTTGGGCTATACAAAAATGATATATAAATATATATGACAATAACGCTTTGGTACATATACAGTTAAACCTGTCTATAGAGCCCCCTCTAGATAGCGCCTCCCTCTCTATAGCGCCCAATTTTAAATACGTAGTACGATGCGATTTACATTAAAAGTGACCTGTCACCCTATTTTGGCGAGTCCCAAGAAGGGGCGCTATAGACAGGTTTAACTGAAGGTTTATAATGAAAAATTGCATGAGAGGATGGTATTCATGTACCACAGAAGGGGGCACCTCTCCAATTTAAAAAAAATACATTTCTCCATCTCTGCACAAAGTGTGCGGACTCAGAACAGTGAATAGGCCACAACACTATCTTCATTGCATTTTTTAAAAGGGAGAGGTGCTCCTCTCTCTTATAATACATATATAGAGAAAGGAAACAATGGCATTGAGGTGAAAAGTTCTTTAAGGAAGTGTCCCAGTACTAACTGGCAGCAGTGAGAGCTAAACTGTGGGTGGGTGTGCCTTCTTCTTTCCTAAATTTCTCTTTGTGCCAATTGGTCTAACATCCAGTGATACATACCATTTTTTAAAAAGACATTTGAAACAAACAAAAAAAAAAAAACTATTTTATAAAATTTTTTGCCCTTATATGTACATATATACTTGTATTAGAAACAAGTTTTTTTTTTATTTCAATTTATAATATTGGGCAATTTTACTGTGAAAACACAACTTAGATATTTTGTAGGTTTACTCTTTGTAAGACCACCACTATTTTAAAACTCATCTTTTATTTCTAAACACTTTTACAACCAACATTGGCTACGTGGGAAGTTTGTATACACTTTCTGCTCTATTTTTCGACACTCTTTTTACGAACCATATCTGTGCTTTACACCACACCTTCTTTTATTTCCTTTTCTAATGTGTGTACATATCTTTGTCAAGTGATAAAACTCATTAAAAACAAATTAAAATGTCAATTAAACTTGCAATAAGTATATCGATGAACAAGCAAGATTTTGTGCCACCATTTCTTCAACACACCTCTCAACCTATTGTTGAGACTTGGTCTGTAATTGATTTGTTGAAGAGATCGTGGCCTGAAAGCTCGCCCAATTATTTATGCAAATTTTGACTAGAGGATCTATAAAAAGAAACGTCACCTCTCCTGTCAAAAATGATGCTAAAAACTAAGCGGTATATTGCAGTTTTTTATATATATATATTTCCTGCAAGTTACAGTAAAACTTCGCTAAATGGGGATATAACACACCTTTCCTTATAAATGAACCTAAAATAATCCCCAAGATTAGTGAACTAAAAGTTCAGTGCCACCAAGTTCGCTATAGCGAGGTTTTACTGGGTGTACTTTAATTTTAAAACTTATGTGTGTGGAGTATAGAAATGGTGTCTCCAAAATGGGGGTGAGTGACAACAATGGGGAGTTGATACACCCAGTGCTCTGTGCTAGCTTGTCCCAAGAGGTAGGTTGTGGAAGCAGTGAGGGGAATGCAACTTAGTTACCTCCATGAGAGGACATCTCTTTACAAAGGACAGTTTACCTAAATTACTTATTTTCAACTCTCCAGAACACTTTGCCTTCCAACTAGGTGTCCTTTACAGAGTACTGTATTTACATACAATTGCATAGACAAGATAGCCCTGGTTGGAGAGTACTGTATTTACATACAGTTGCATAGGCAAGATAGCCCTGGTTGGTTGACAAACTAATGCAATAATTATGCAAGCCACATCCTTAGTTGTGTAGGCATCTGACCAACATGTGTTCCAAGACAAACCTAACTCACACAACCAAGTTTATTGTGTCTTGTGAAGTAAAAAAGCCCAAAATATTAGAATAGACAAAAATGAATAAAGAATTACTTCCATAAAATGGGGGGGGGGGAAACATACCATATACTAGTGGTGTGGACAACTTCTAGTCAGAACTGGGATATTCAAGTCACTAATTCTAGTCAAAACTCAGTAGGTGGAAATACTTGAATATACAGCACGTGGGACAATAACCCAACATTCTGTAGACATCATTTCTCTCCACATCTAACCTTTGTATTGGACCAACTTCCAGAATTGGATACATTCTTGTGTCAACTCTGTACATAAACACACACTAGACACTTTTACATCTTGTAGGGAGTTTGTACCGTGCTGCTGCTGCTTTTCTACAATGTTTACACGTGTGACACACCTCTATATATAGCTACATGTAGTGTATACAGGTAGGAGGAGGATTCCTGTACAACTTACAACAGTCTGTGGTGGAGTGACATTCATCACATCTATTGGCTCTCAAGTTTTTTTAAAACAATAAAAAAAAAAAAAAAGAAAGCAATATTTAGCAACATTGTCTTCCAAAGTCACCATTTTAGGATAAAATATATATCAAAATAGAATCTATTGCGCCGGTAGAAGGTTTGCAAGGGAAAGTCACCAAATTATTTTTACAGCTAAAACCCTCAATGAATGGATTGAGGCCTTACCACCAGACTATGGCTCTTGGAGGAACTTGATTGAGGAGATCAGTCTTGGAACTGTGGGTTATGAAATAAATAGTTTCATATTGCAGATAGACAAGAAATGAACAAGATTATATTCCAGCTTGTGAACATTTGCTAAAATTAAGTTTTTACTTTGGTCTAATGATTGTAACGTTGGTTACCTGAAACATCATCATGCAAGATTCAATTTGAACTTGTCTTTAATGTTTCCAACAAAGAGGTGTTTCCCCGCAAGTCAATATTCTCTTACAATATTTCTATATAACAAAAAATCTAAACCTCTACACTAGCTAGCCAACTCCATAAATAGATGCAGCAACAATGCAAGTTCTCTGTTGTAAGTTTGGGAGAGTTAGAAAGAAAAGGGTTTCCTGGGAATAGCTGAGAGTGCAAACCTTGAGTTTTACCTCTTCTTTTTAATGGAAAAGGATAATATGTCTGGAAGAAAAAAAACTATTTCCTTTGTTTCCTGCCTATTGGAGGTAATACAGTGGAAGCTCATTATAACAGCAACTTAAGTTATAACATCATCTCACCATTGTCTGAATTGTTTCAACTATGGTTATAACAACATAGAATATATCATTGCCCCATGTGGTGTGGCTATAGTGAGGCTCAACTGTATCCTATTTTAACTTTAAATATGGTTAACCACCTCTTGAGAATGAAACAGTGACCACAAGAAATATCATACATATGACAGTGACCTTCAATTGCCAAACTGTTCCCATCTCCAACCACTTCTTACAATCGGGGAAAATTGGTCATAGATAAAAGACAATGTTGCTATATTGCTTGTGTTCAACACATTGGGAGAAACAAAAGTGTGCCTTTAATACAAAATTTCTAGAATATGGAAAAATCAAAAGTCTCAGAAGTAGACAAAAATTGTGAGATTTAAAAAAAAAATTGCTTTTCAAGATGTAATCCTCCTCCCTTGTCAACTGTATGCTTGTCTCTGTGTCTCCAATAAAGTAATGGATCCAACTTGTGTGTGGATTTCTACCTTGTACACATTCACACAGTGGTTGGTATAACCTGTCTACTTAGGTCACTCACAAGACAGGTTGAGTAAAATTGGCTATGAGATAAAACTGTTATTTCTTATTCACTAATTCAATGATTCTCTCTTAATATAGGATATTCAACATGATAAGGTACAATTTAGATTATAATTATAAACACAAGGTAATAAGACCAAATCCAAATAAATAAATAAATAGTGTGTGACGTTCAGTACTTTTGTCTGAAGATGGTAACAACGCTGTTACCGAAACATCACACACTATTTATTTGGATTTGGTCTTATTACCTTGAGGTTATTCAACATATTTAGCCTTGATATAGAAGCATAAAAAATGTAGATGGGAACAAGTTAAACACATAGGGTGAGAAGAAATACTTAAGAAAACTAAAGTAGAGGAAAACACAACAGTTCTCACTAAAAACTAAGACCAAAGATGGGGGATTTACTGTAGCCCACTATCCCAAGTGACCATTTCTTCAAGTGATCACTTATAAAAACCAAACTAATCCAACCTCATATAAATAACTAGCTCCAAGAGAATCCATGTTTTTAGGGCTGTGGTCTCTCACAGCAGTTTCTACACACTAGGTCATCTATCTATTGTTCCTGCAAGACATTTGGTTTGAACTGCACTGAACATTTGTAACAAAGCCTTATCTAGACCAAAAATGCTAACTGGTTTAAAAATTTCCATCTAACTTTTTGTGTCCCAAAATAAGGTCATGGGAACTGAAGTTTTAGGTAAGCTGTGAAGAAGTTTGTATGGAAATAAAATCAATGTTAGTAGAAAACTGTGACTCTGTATGGCAGTTATGGGTGAGTGACAGCAACATACTGGAGTTAGAGAGAGAGAGGGGAGAAACATTTATTCACAAAATACACATCCAAACCAACTCAAGAGAGATTGTTGGCGTTGCTAATTCTGTCCATCTGAACACCAAACCAGGTTAGTAGGGTTAGTATAGTTATGTGGGCATACACAATTGTTATATTAGTAGTAAGAGCTAGAATATATATGGTTCACTAGATGCAGCAATGGGGTTAGGAAGGAAACAAAGGGTTAGAAAGCACAGTCACTATATGTTAATCTGGAGGAAGTTTCAAAAAATCCAATGATAAGGCATAATTTGAATTATAGATTAGAAACACAAGATAATAAGACCAAATAAATAAAGTGTGTGACGTTTCGGTAACAGCGATGTTACCATCATCATTCATTCAGTACTTTTTTCTGACGATGATAACAACGCTGTTACCAAAATGTCACAACTATTTATTTATTTGGTCTTATTACTTTGTGTTTATAAAGATCCCTTGACAAAAAAAAATAATTGAAAGAAAGAAGCCTCCAAAATATTGCAAAAAAACAATGGTTGCCTGTAAAGTCGGTTTTACGGGCGAAGATTTTACGTGACAACGGTAGAATATTTATTGATATGAATATAATTAAATTGCACAATAGGAACAAGGAATTGAATTAAAATAAGAATTGCACAAATTTTAACTATAGAAATATATTTTGTTTACTAAAACATTGTACATGTAAACTTAAACTTAACTAATTCCTATTTGAGTGATTTTGTTGAGGATAGGACGATGATAGGAGAAATATGAAATGAAAGGAAGTGTTTCTGCTGTAATGTGTCTTGCGAAAGTCAAGTCGATAGTTGTTCCTTTTAACGTAGTTGACTTAGAAACGTTTGATACGCAATCAAGATTATACGTATTTTTCATGAATTTAAGAAACGAGTTGTCAGGCTTTACGTTTTTGTTAAAATCACCACACAGAAGAATCGGTATACTAGAATCAACTTGCACGAACGGTGGCACGTACTGGCTGTTGTGAATGTACGGACCGAGTCCTTGCCATAGTAACATTCCAATATCCTGCATACTAGCTCCTGGATGAATATATACAGCACCGAGTATAAACTTGAAGCTAGTATTAGCGGCGAAGCAAGTAACTTCAGTCATGCACATGTCACCCTTGGTTTTAATGACACGAGTTACGTCTGTAATCGCAACTTGGAACACTTCCGCCGTAGATGTCGATGATAATTTACGATAGATCGCCACTCCACCAGCCGCGTTGGTATTTGAAAATCAAAACACTTATTCAGATCGAAGGTTCAAATTTTTGCTAAATAAATTTGAAATTAAATAAAATTTGTAATTGTAAATGATGAAGTTGAAAATTAAAACATTTACTTAAATTAGATGTTAAAATTCTTGCTCAACACAGTTTAAATAAAGTTTTCTTATATCTGCCACTTTTTCTTAATATTTGTAATTTTAAAAAATCAATTCGAAAATCAAAACATTTATTCAGATCGAAGGTTCAAATTTTTGCTAAATAAATTTGAAACTATTTAAAAATAATAATTAATTAATTAATTAATTTTAAACTAATAATTTACTTAACACTATCAACATTTATCAATAGTATGACATAACCTATAAACTCAGTTTCTCAACTTTTGTGTCAATCTAACAATTAATCAATCAATCAATCATAGTTTACGATAATGAAATATCAGTGTACAATTATTTACCTTTATTGTTGTAGTTGTTGTAAATGACGAATCTAAGCACTCCACATTTTCACTACAGACACAGCTGACGATACTTTAACCACACGTGTGAACTTGTATTATGACGCTTTCTTGTTTTTCCAACGCCAAGAACATTCGAGAAAGACAAAGACAGAGACAAGCATGCGCCGATTCAATGCGCCTAATTCTCTAGCGCTGCGCGCGCAGCACTCTCGTTCGATGACTCATCGTAACGTTACCGGGCGTTACACTTTTTCATAAGTGACTCCCAGCCGCAACCTAATTTAAGACGTTGTTACGTCAAAATTTCCCAAAACATTCTCCCAACAGAGAACAGGTTAAAAAGGCCCCAATATGGCTATATCCAAGAATCAGTTCAGCACTCTTGGAAAGAGAGCAACAATGGCTACATTCTGAACAAGGAGAACTTACCACAAAGCTGCCAAGGTCATTTTCCTTCCTGCAGCTTCCTGATCTCCCAGGAGATGTTGTCCCTGGCCTGCTGCTCATGGCTCTCCCTGAACTCCCGCGTGGCAAAGATGTTGGGAATCTGGAGGAAGGACTGGAGCACCTGCCCCCACACACATCTCTCTCTGTGGATAGACACAATCCATCTAGAGTATGCATTCAGTGGGAAATTTTGAAATAAAAGGTTGCATAGATCATATTTACATATACCTACACTCATGGACAAAACTTAAGGAAGTTGTACTTTTAGTATGTATATAGAGATTTAGACAATAACTCTGAAAGATATTACAGTGACCTTTATTGAAGACACACGAGATAACCAAGTGTGAACAACCTCTGTCTCCTTTAAAAAAAAAAGATAAACGGTGACATCAAAGACTTTCCACTTCCTTAAGTTTTGCCCATGGGTGTATACATAGAATAAATGATGATCCTGCGCAGTCCACACATTACCTTGGTGCGGAGGGAGACGTAGATGTCTTCAGGTAGGAAGCTGTACTCCTCCCTGATCTGGGCAGCGTAGGTCTCGTACACTACAACAGCCAGCCACTTGTTCTCCCACACACTTTATAGTCACAGGTTCAACTCTCACATATACAATTTTTATATAATTCTGTCCATTCCCTCATTCCAGAACATTTAAACTAAGGGCATTGGTATCATCAAAGTGTCTAAAACCTCTCCTCTTGTAGATAATATATCTAAATTTACAAAATACACTCATGGACAAAACTGAAACATGAGTGTATCTTTCAGAGTTATTGTCAGAATCCTGATATACATGGTAAAAGGTACAACTTCCTTAAGTTTTGTCCAAGAGTGTAAATAAATAGAAGAAATCTGGGTGGCTTAAACATTTAAAGGACTTTCCACTTACTTGTGGACTTAAATAGTTACAGAAAGTTTATGTAAAGTCCAATTCCTTTTTACATTGTTATCTCTGATCTCCATTTCATCCTGTTCTGATCAATTCCCATCTTCTAATATTCCACACACCACTCTAACCCCTCAAGGTAGATATATATACTCAAGGTAGATAAATATATATCCAATTGACTACACAGAGTACATTACTTCTCTCCATTCCCCTTTGATTACATCAATTAGAAGGTGGTACTATAAACTTCATTATCAACTTCTTCTCTGAACTTTAGTTCATCAGATCCCTGTCTCCTTATAGATTTTTTTTTAATATTTCACCCATAAATTTCTGACAAAACAAAAATTAAGATTAATGACCAAAGTCGTATGTATTGTAAACTACAAGAGGAATAGTTCAATGGGCAGATAGATAACAGATGCTCTTGAACTTAGAGGCACCTGTCCTGGACTCCAAGGAAAACCAAAATCCCAACACAAGGAAATTCCCAAAAGACTTCAGTCAAAGGATTCATTATAGGCAGCAAAAACCAAGATTAAACTATTCTGGATCCCTCATGGGAGTGGATGATTCACTCAAGGAGACCATTTAAGTAAGGAGTATTGAGGACAGACAGGATGGTTGGGTGCTCTATCAAGGAAGCCCACTTCAATATCTAGAGATGGTAATGAGGTCCATCTTCTATATGACACCTAACTACAACAACAAAAATAGAAGGCACAACAACAATGATGCCACTTGGTCATTTATGGACATTGTGATAAAGCAGCAGGCCTACCATCATTAGACTTTTGTTATTTGGGTCCATTAAAGTAGCAAGGCTGATATTGTAATGTTACTTATTTGGATTTGTCACCTTTCAATTTCTCAGCAATATATTGCATAATTTATAAAAATTGAAATAAAAAAATTATTATACAACTATTTATAAAAGTAACTTTGGCCTTGAGGAAGCCTTACAAAAAATTCTGGTCAAAAGATCAAATTTCTTTGGATTCGGCCAAACTGGGGGATCTTTCCCAATTCCAGCCAACACAGCCAAGTTCCTAAGGGGATTGTGTAAGAGTTAGAAGGGCTACAGAATGTTTCCACATAGAGGGTAGGGGCTTGTTAGAACAGACAGGTAGATGGGAGGGCTGGTTACATCAGGCAAGTGGGAGGGACTTGTTGCCATAAGCAGGTAGGAGGAGCTTGTTAACAAAGGTAGGAGGGATTTATTGTGGCATACTGGTGGGAGGGACTAGATTCCATGGGCAAGGGGGAGGAGCTAATTACCATAGGTAGGTGGGAGAGACTTGTTTCATCAGGCAGGTGGGAGGGGCTGGTTACAAGGAGGGAGGGGCGTGTTGCCACAGGCAGGTGGGAGGGGCTTATTACAGCATGCAGATGGAAGAGGCTGGCTACAAGGAGGGAGGAGTTTGTTGCCACTCACTCTCTGGAGCCACTCCCAGGATCTCCATATCAAAGTCCAGGAAGAAGTGCCGATCTTCTGTCCCAAATAGATGGGAGTCCTTATGCTCCTCTGTGCTGTGGGTCTTGGTTTCTAGGATGAGGTCCACCACCTGTGACGTCAGCTCCTGGCACAAACACCAAACTCTGTGTCAGTGTCATCATTCAAGAAGGTTACTGGAATCATAGATAGTGGTCTCTTTAAGGAGGAAATGCTTATTTTAAAGAAAGAGAACTTTCAATTCTACCAAGAGGTTCTTCCCTGTTATGTACAAAATGTGTGCAGCTGGTGAGCTAGGCCTTTCTTTCTCTGTAGTTGTCCATCTGTAAAGTTTTCTTTCTTTCAAGTCTAAATTTCTATATCTCCTTGATTTATTACTAGCAATAACTGGCATTTCTAATCAAATATTGACATTTTCTCGATTGTTGAATCGCTTTGATGAGACTCCATTCTCATTGTAAGTGCTCAGAAGAGGTCTGGGATGACTTAAAGTGAACTTGTTAGCTTGACCAGGTCATTTTCGAGCTGTGGTCACTAGCAGGTTATCTATTGGATTTCCCTAAGCAAAAAAAAAAAATTAAAAAACAGTGAGTTTATATAGATATAGTGCATGAGTGATGTCTTGGTGGCAGGCAGCTTGGCTCTGGTCAAAAGAGCCGATGCTAGCAGCATAATGCTACAGAAATGTGAGGTATAGTTTTTTCATATCAGATTTTGCTACTTTTAGATTTTATCCGCAATGCAATAAATTGTCTTTTTTTTTACTCTATGATTGGCAGGCAACAATACCCAATCAAATTGTGAGGTTTCACAGTATTATTGCATTGGTCAAAGCAAAAATCTCTAGTAAAGAGTTATTATAACAAACCAAATGAAAAATTATTGATTGATTTCAAAATACTGTTTAAAATCATATATATATTCAGATTTATATTGAGAGTTTAAAAAAGAGATTCCATATAGTTGAAAGAATATACAGTCAATTTTTTATTAATTGAAACAAATAGGAAAAAAAATCAGTATAAATAAACTCAGTAACAACCAATAGTGTTGTGATTGGCATCCTAGCATAGACTAGGTGTTTCTCCTAAAGTCCTCCTAGAACTTCAGTTCCTGGCTATTGAAATGAGATAATTGGGTCTTTTCCTCAAATTGTGCATGAATTCCATTCTTGGCCTTTCCCCATACCTCTCTCCAGGAATATCTTTATCCATTCCAAGTGCCAGCTAAGATGTTCAACATGCACTTGTTCCTCTTAATTGTCTCTAGTAGGCCTAATCTATCCTTGATCATTTTAGGGCATAATTGTCCATGGTTATCACACTTTACACTAGCAATACATCTCTAAAGCCTGTATCTTTACTATTTCTGCCACCCCCCCCCCCCCCCCCCCCCTCTGAGACTCCAGGCCTAATAAAGATTAAACTAAATGGGGTGAAAATATTGTACAAAAGTATCACTTCTTCCTTTTACAAAATGTACGTAACAAATCGTATAGACTCTCCTTTGTGACAGATATGGCCACCAATTTAATGAACCTCTCACATAGATTCAAACCAATTGTATATGGATGGGTTAACCTTTCAGAATATTCCAGAGCTGGTGGTCACATTACCCATCCGAACATGTGCTATTAGGGCAGAGAAGATGAAGGGGGAAAAAATCTTTTTTTTAGGAATTGTAAAAAAGAGAAATGCCTTTGGTAATGAGAGACTATACCTAAAAACATGCCTAAACATAGAAAGGCTCCTCATAACTTTGCCTGACATGACAAGAGAGGATTCAGGTTAAGCCATGTTTTTAAGCTATCTCATGGGAAACCACCATACTTCACACAGCTTGGCTTCAGCAGCAAAGATGCGGAAGGAGTCGGCACTTCGTTCTTCATTCTCATCACTCTGAGGATCATACGTGAGGCTGGACACCACACATCAATTTACATAGTTTAACAAATCTGGTTGAACTTTTTTTTTTTTTCTTATCCCTAGTACACGTGGTACAGGGCAAGATAATCATGGTAGGTAGTTAGCGACTGCTTTTACTGTAAGCGCACCACATGACTACACATGTGAAAGGCAGTTCGACTTTGCACTTACAAATGTGCCAGAGCCCCATTTGGTTACTTGCACTCGCTGGTGGGGTTGGACTTTTGCAAAAATCGGGGGCCATTGGAGCGGTTTTTTTTTTTTTTTAACAGAAAAAGTGTCCAATGCGGGAATCGAACCCGGGTCGTAGTGGTCGAAAACCAAATGGTTTAACCAAATCTGGTTGAACTTTTAAACTCCTTTAAATACCTGTAAAACTTGTTGTGTCCCTGACACTATGACAGGAGGGAATATCTCCATTCACCCCTAGTTACTTCTAGATTTAAATAGTTTAAACCATGCTTCGATATATTTTCTCATTCAATACTTTTGTCTGATGATGGTAACAATGCTGTTACTGAAACATCACACACTATATATTTATTTGGATTTATGGTTTTATTACCTGGTGTTTCTAATCTACAATCCACATTGTGCTTTATCATTACCCCAAGTACAAACAAATGATGATAAAGTACAATTTGGATTATAGATTTGAAACGTGAAGTAATAAGAGCAAATCCATTTCCATCTATTTATTTATTTAGATTTGGTCTTATTGCCTTGTGTTTCTAACAACAAATGATATGATAAGGTACAATTTGGATTATAGATTATAAACACAAGGTAATAAAACCAAATACAAATTAATAAATAGTGTGTGACGTATTGGTAACAGCGTTGTTACCATCTTCAGATAGCAGATCTTGTTTACACTTGATAACAGTAACTATTTAAACCATGCTATGGTAAAATTTCTCATTCAGTACTTTTGTCTGAAGAGGGTAACAAGGCTGTTACCGAAACGTCACACACTGTTTATTTATTCGGATTTGGTCTTATTACCTTGTGTTTCTAACAACAAATGATAAAATTTTCAAACACAAAATAGGGGGTGCTAAAAAATTAAATATCTTCAAATCCCATCAAAAGAAGGCATAGGCTAGAAGTTTATAATTACCAGTTTTAAAGCAAAAAAATAAAATTCAATAAATGATATAATGCTGACATATATGTATGCTTGAAAAAAAAAAAGGTAAAAAGTAGGAAAAAATGATAAATAACCAGAGAGACTGACTACAAACAAACTAATGATGAGGGATAAAAATAAAAGAATGGCCTGTGAAGCAATATTACTTTATCAATGTCATTGAAGTAACTTATCTGTCTTAAACCTTGATAAACACCCTCTGTCTGATAGCCACCCAGAAATATTTAATCACTACAGTCAAATTATATCATCACATTTGAGACAAATTTCTCCTTCTCACCAATCTCTGCACAAATACCTCAACTTTTGTTGAATGAGGGCCATTGATAATTGTGGAGCTTGCTTTTATTTTCAGAGAGTGCCGCTTAATGCCTGCTGTATATGTAGAATGAATTAGTTAGTATGTAAATATATATAGGGAATTATACCATAATAGAATTGTAGAGTTTGATAAAGATGGCCATATTGCTTTTCAGAATAGCAATACATATAAGTATCAATTGAAAAAGCCCTGTACGATTTATAAATGAATAAAACAAAGCATCAAGGGCTGCGTTTCTTTATTAGAACAAATATATACGAGCTTTCGGGCACATACGCCCTTCTACAGGAATTAATGAAACAATAATCCAACTAGTTTGAAATAAGATTTATATATAAATTTGAATTTAACGTGCATTTCCACGATACACGTGCATATCAACTTGCAAGGTATCCCATCAGACATGTGATATTAACGTGCATTTCCACGATACACGTGCATATCAATGCATCACATGTCTGATGGGATACCTTGCAAGTTGATATGCACGTGTATCGTGGAAATGCACGTTAAATTCAAATTTATATATAAATCTTATTTCAAACTAGTTGGATTATTGTTTCATTAATTCCTGTAGAAGGGTGTATGTGCCCGAAAGCTCGTATATATTTGTTCTAATAAAGAAACGCAGCCCTTGATGCTTTGTTTTATTCATTTACATATAAGTATGTTTAAATAAAAAGGCATATATTGGATCAAAATATCATTTATTTTACCAATATTTCAGTTGGCTGAATGCCAACCTTTATCAAGGTATTATAACATATTACATATAGACACACATTAATATGTTATAACACCTTGATAAAGGTTGGTGTTCAGCCAACTGAAACATTGGTAAAATAAATGATATTTTGATCCAATATATGCCTTTTTAATTGAAAATTGCTCTATTTTCCAAACGATATAAGTATGTGTAAAACCCTATACAGTAGAACATACTCTACGAGAGGATACTCTCGCTAGAGGACACCTCTCTATAAAGAACAGTTTCCATCGCCAAAATGATCATTTTTACTATTTAGCAACTCTCTGGTAAGAGGACACCTCTCCCTATAGAACACTTTGGCTCTGCAACTAGGTGTTGTCCTTTACAGAGAGATTGTTTTACTGTAGCAACTCTCTGGTAAGAGGACACCTCTCCCTATAGAACACTTTGGCTCTGCAACTAGGTGTTGTCCTTTACAGAGAGATTGTTTTACTGTAGCAACTCTCTGGTAAGAGAACACCTCTCCCTATAGGACAATTTGGCTCTGCAACTAGGTGTTGTCCTTTACAGAGAGATTGTTTTACTGTAGCAACTCTCTGGTAAGAGAACACCTCTCCCTATAGGACAATTTGGCTCTGCAACTAGGTGTTGTCCTTTACAGAGAGATTGTTTTACTGTAGCAACTCTCTGGTAAGAGGACACCTCTCCCTATAGGACAATTTGGCTCTGCAACTAGGTGTTGTCCTTTACAGAGAGATTGTTTTACTGTAGCAACTCTCTGGTAAGAGAACACCTCTCCCTATAGGACAATTTGGCTCTGCAACTAGGTGTTGTCCTTTACAGAGAGGTTGTTGGGTGTTAGGTTGATACATGGTTGAATTAGGGCAAATTTCAAATTAATGAAGTTATACTGTATTTATACACTAATGAACAAAACTTAAGCAAGTGGGAAGTCTTTGATGTCACCGGTTGTCTATTTTATTGCAGGATACAAAGACAATTTTGTTCAAACTTAGTTATCTTGATACTCTTCAATAAAGGTCACTGTAAAATCTTTCAGAGTTATTGTCTGAATCTTGATATGCCTTCTGAAAAGTACAACTTCCTTAAGTTTTGTCCATGAGTGTATATTATATTTTCCCAGTTAGTTGTACAATTAATGAGGTTGGGCTACTGTGTATAATGCTGAAGTGAAATAAACAAACATTGGTGACAACTCACTCATGGAAGAAGATGGCATAGCCAACGGAGCGGGGGTGTGCGAGAGACTGGGAGTACTGGTCTAACAGCCCAACCATGCGGTGGATGTGGGCCAGGTTGTGGTACTTCCTGTGCTGCTCCTTGTACTTGAGACAGATGGCCTGCCACCACTTGTCCTCTATCTCCTTGGACAGTCTCTGGTTCAGGTCTGCCCAGCGCCTAGCCAGCTCCCCCTCCATCTTATCTTCCATCCTGACACACAATTGGATTAGCATGTTTGCCATTGCTATGACACAAAATTGAATTAACATTTTTGCCATTGCTTGAAGCATATTATATATTTAGAATTTATAAAGATCACCTCTCCTGTCAAAATAGACCTCAAGGCTAGACACCACCAATTGACTGTTGTTGCAAACTAACAGCCTCAGGTCTGTGACAAAGACACAACATCAGCTTTGGTAAACTGAGAAGCACCCACCTAGAGATAGGAGAGGCAACCTTTATCTTTATAGATCAGCATCCCCTCCCGGGAAAATTCCCATCTATATTCTGGCCATAGATTTGGCCCAGCCACTTTACCAGCTAAACACCTCTTTGGTAGAATGTGAAGATTCCATTAGATCCCTTGTGAAACTCATGGAATAAAGGATGAGGGCCATTAGACTGAAACCATGATCTCTAGGTGGACACTTCTCAGGTTGGGCAGTCAAGTGGGTTGAGCCAAAGAAGAAAGAAAAAAGATTTTACAAGAAAACTATTCTCAATGGAAGCAGAATATGCAATGGGACATCTTCTTCTTTCTTATCTCCACTCAATCATATCAGGGTATCAAGCTTTGACAAGCATCATGACTGGGTGAAGTAGAATGCGTCTGACTTTGTCATTAAGACTGGGAGCACTACTCAGTGGCAGGCCGACTTAGCTCCAAAAGAAATGGCCGCCTTTGACATGAGAAACAGACGCCATGTGCAGCCGCTCCTAACATGGAGTACAAATGCTGCTCATCCTGTATTCCTGGATTAGGATCCCTTACAGGGTACTATCAGCCGGGCCAGCTGAGCCCAGGTTTTTTAGTGAGCTTGTTACTGCTCCCCCTCCTCCATCCGGGCTTGGGACCGGCAAAGGCGGAGTTGCAATGGAACATGATTAGAAACAGTTGATGAATCTATCATTAGTAAAAGAACATGCCAAAAAACAAGTTAAAAGAAACTACTGTGCTTGTATATTACAATGTCTTTTTATACCTTCTGATGACATTTGTGATATCATTAATTCAACCATTGATAGGGAAAGTCTACTTATAACCATTACTGATAAATAAAACTTTCTATGACCTTGACTTTATTTATCTTAAAACAAAACAAAAATATCCAAGATCTTTTGGTAAAATTAGGTATAAAGCAACTTCAGATAGTGCAACTGAGTGTCGCTGATGGTTTATGTTATCTATTGGAATAAATGTAATCTTTTTATATTTTTTATTCACAAGAATATATTAGCCAAATACTTCACAATACACATCACACTGTAGAGAGCTAACAGCCTGAAATGAGTACATGTGGTTTGGCAATTCTTAATTACCAATTGGGAGGTTTTAAGAACACTATGACTCAGCTTCCTTATTGCTGTTTATTCATATGCTTCTTTAAAGTGTTTATCCCATAATCTTATCCCTGACGATGTCAAAAGCTCATTTTTGATTGGCTGTTGATAGCATTTACCAGTTAGAAATGATATCACTCATGACTATTTTCCTGAAATAATTACCCTGACTTTTTCTAAAAATACATTCTTTCGTATATTATTCTAATTAAAATATAAATTTGTCCATATTTTATAATCTCAAATTAATATACTGTAATATTATATCATTGCGAAAAGATTTCCAACATTAAATTTTTGTTTTATAAAGATTACTCAAAAAATATTTTGTTAATGTGGATTAATGATATTAATTTATAGTTATATATGGACAAATTAGCTAAATTATGTTAATATATAAAATTATGTAAGTTTCTGAGATGAGAAAAAAGGCATTGATTTTTTTGTTCGTCTGTCATTTTAATTCATCGGTTATTTAATAAAACAAGGTATATAATAATCAACATGTTGATAAAATGCAGGATCAATATTTTAATAAAAAGCAAGCTTAATTTTTAAAATATAAAATTTTTGAAGCCCGCCCCCCTCTATACTTACCGGGATTTAAAAAAGAAGACAACCCGAAAGTCCTAACAATTACAAATATCAACAACGCGCATGTGCCAAATGACCTTGTGTAAAACGAAAGAAACGACTTCTATAAAAATTAGCTTATACAATTTTTATCTATTAAAATAACCTATATTAGAATTTACTTAATATTTGACAAATAAAGTTCCCTAAAAAATCATCACATAAAATTAATCGTTAATAATTCGTTTAGTACAACGTCAACTTTTATCAAGGTGAAACATTAAATTCCCTTTACTATGAAGTTTAAATGATATGTTTCGTTTTTTTTTTCTGAATCAACTAGTTTCAAGTCTACTTGAGAAGTCTAATTATATCCTTTGAACTTTCAAGGCAATCTTTAGAGTTGATACTAGAGTCTCATGCTCACTTCAGAAATTCTGGGTTAGGAAAAGAGAAATGAACGAAAATTGAATTTTTATTTTTTAAAAAATGTTTTGGTATCTTCAACATATTATTTTTACTTAATTAAAAGCAAAATTTGTTTTGGAAAAGAGGATGTGAAGATAATGAGAAATAAATTTGAGAGAGGCTAGTCAACACAGATATCAAGAAGAAAAAAATAACTCAGTAGTTAACGATATCTGCATTCTGTAATGTTTGAGAAAAATACAATTTTCTGAATTTAAAATGTTTTTTAAAATTATCACTCCATGAAAATATCATATTGTTCAGAAGTTTCAAACTGATTTAGGATCAAAAGCAAATAATGTCAGATCCTGAGCTATATTTTCTTATGTTGTATTTGTTAACATTATGCCTAGCATGAAAATAATAATAATCTTAATATAATTTTATATCAGAAAATTAAAGTATAAATAGTTTTTCTATTTGAAATTTTAAGACATATATTTAAGACATATATCAGTATAAAATTATCCAAGTTCTTTGAAAATAAAAATATTCAATTTGACTATTTTTTATTGATTTTTTATATTGTATATAAACATGATTCTTTTATAATTCTAAATTCAAAACAAATGTTAATATTTTTAGTGTAAAGGTTATTTTTAAGTAGCACTTTGCATATTTTTATAAAGGATTTTGTATTTTTTAAAGGTAAAGGGTTTTTTAAAGCACATATACTACGTAAATTACACTTTTGGGATGGCATACAAGCAGATAATTTAACAAATAATTTCACTTTCCAAATAGGCATTTAAAAATATTTATAGGGTATTTAATTTGTAAATTAAAATAAGTTACTCAAGGTATCGTTTAAAAAATTCATATCGTATAAAGTCGGCTTCAACTTTTCAGACGTAAGATTATCGATTAAAATCAAAAAGAAAGAAACCAAACGTCATGCCTCAAATGTACCCACTTTGAGAATAGGAATATTTTGCACATAATAGCCATCGGTGCATCATTTATATATAATAGAAAAAGATAAAAATGAAATGATCACATAAATAGTTAGAATTTTAAAAATACTTCTAAATTTTAAAACATTTATTGCCACCACCACCACCATTTTTTTTTTTTTTTTTATAATAGCTTTATAGGTCAGATTACCAACCATTTAATTTTAGGTAGACTAATCTTTTTCAAACTCATATATATTATACTTTTTTTTTTTTTAATAAAAAGAGAATGGCATAATTTGAAAATTAATATTGATCTTTAGCAATATCATCAACATTTCTGTATTATAAATAATGACAAATGAATAATGTACTCTGTATAATGGAAGCTTTTTAAAGGGATCTAGCTAGAAGGTCTTTATACTAATTCAAAAGAGTTGTGTGTTTGTGTTCTGTTGAGTCCATACATTGATGTGATTTTCTATAATTTCAGCTGAATATTCCATGCACTTGTAATGAACAAAAAAAAACATATTTAATTTCTAAATCAACCTATAACCTAACCTAGCGTATTTATACATTTTTATATTATTTATATATACTTTATATATATATATATATATATATATATTTACATAAACATTATTTATATATACTCTGCAGTGACTGTGGTCCACAGAAATGAGTATGAAAAATTGATCCCATTTTTGACGTGTATTTATTATTATTTTTTAATAAATTAATTTTCTACTGCTTTTTTGCCTTAATAAAATAATGGAAGGGCCTGTCTCGTCAGTGGTGAACCCTCACAGTGATCTTGCCAGTTTAATCTACCATATGCTGTAATATTGTATCTATCGGGGCTGTTTTGTTTTTACACTGATGCTGAACTTTTGGAACCGATGACACACTAATGCATCATAGATCACCAAAGATCCAAATTGTGCCTGCAACGTCCCACAATCAATGTCCCATATACTAGATGACTGCCCGCTGTACAAATTCAATGGAGGAATCTCCAATCTCCACTCTGTCACCCCGGAAGCCCTGAACTGGCTGAAGGCCTTGCCTCTCAGACTTTAATGACCGAGAAGTCCTCACTTCTTTTTTCTAGATTTGATTCATTTTGTCTCCTCTCTTATTGTAAAGACGTTGCTGTATCATCTCATAAGCATAAATAAATAGATAAATCTTTTTTTTTTTTTTTTAATTACAATGGTGATTGTCTATATATATATTTCAAACTGCAGTAGTATTTAAAACTCTGGAAAAGACAGGAAAGAAAGCTGCCATTCTAATTGACACAGGTTTTATTATCACGGAATATACTTTCCCATTGGCATGGCACTGGAGCTCCTTATTGCCAACTTGGTGCAATGCTAATCTTGACTAAAATAATGCACATTCTAGTGTTCCCTAGGAAATAGGCGAGGGCATGACAGCTTGGATTACCTAACACTAGGCAAGATTTGGTGATGTGTCAACAAGGAGGCCATGTTGATAGCTCTTACATTGACATAAGGCAATATGACCAAATCCACATTATCATTAATTACATGTTCATTTTTTAAATTATTTAGTTTTCTAAAAGAGTATGAAATTTGGTTAAACATCATTTTTTTGTTTCTAAGCATATTGCATAGTTTAATTTCTTTATAGCTTCACTCAGTATAGCCATCCTATTTGCATATATTTCTCTCTCCTCATAGATTTCTGTACACAAGAACTCTTAGGAAGGGACACTCCCTCCGATGACACCTCTAATAGTGTTGTTACCAAAACATCACACACTTTTTTTTTTTTTTTTGGATTTGGTCTAGAATCCTTTTATATATAAAAAAAAAAGACATTTTTTTTCAACCTAAAAAAAAAAGGCTGAAGGGAGCAACTAGGCTATTAACCATTTCCAGCTAGTGGAGCTGGGCGGGATATCTAACAATTTCTAGAGGTGTTGTTGGGTTGCCTATCCACAGTGTAGTTTTGCTGCAAATTTCCTCACTGCTGTTCCAGAATGCTATTTCTTGAAACACTCTTCCTCTCAAGGTAATAAGACCAAATCCAAATAAATAAATAGTGTGTGACATTTCAGTAACAGCGTTGTTACCGAAACGTCACACACTATTTATTTATTTAGATTTGGTTTTATTACCTTGTGTTTATAATCTATAATCCAAATTGTGTCTTATCACTCGTTCTCTCATTACAGAGACAAATTCATCCAGGGAAAAGTTTCTTACAAGATAATTAGAGGGGGGGAAGGATTTGGAATTATTCCAAATTATGCTGACTGTGCTGGTAGGCCACAGTTTACCTCATGTTCCAGACCTCACAGTTTGTAAGTTTAGATTGTTGTAACTTCACACACTGTGTTTACCTTTGTGGCTTCAAATGGTTTAGGAATACCTTGCTCTCTCTCTGTACAGTGGAATCTTGTTATCACACCATCACTTGCTAGAATCCTGTTGCAATAACCACGGTTGAAACAGAGGGGAATATTTTAAAACTTGGGACCTCTATTGAGGTTATAACCAGATTGATTTGTTATAAAGGAGGTTGCTATAACAAGGTTCCATCATAGATTTATGTTTCTTTAAGTTTTATCATTTAAAAAAAAATGATAGTCCATTTGTTATGTTTTTTCAATTTCCATTGTTTAAGAAACAAAATGTTGGGAGTGAGGGTTACCTCTCTCACTACAATGGACAACATAGAGCCAGTTTAATCTACCAATGTTGTGTTCAGGCTAGTTAACTCCTATCAGGGTAACACAAGACCAAATCCAAATAAGTAAATAGTGTATGACTATGATGGTAACAGCATTGTTATTCTTATCAGTCAATAGTACTTTTGTTACTCCACTTTGTTACAGTACTTTTGTCTGATGAAGATAACAACGCTTTTATCAAAACGACAAACACTGTTTATTCATTTGGATTTGGTCTTATTACCTTATGTTTCTAATCTATAATCCAAATCGTACCTAATCATTTAAACAGGGAATTTTCAAGGACATTTATTGTTGAAAGTAAAATTAGAGAAAATGTATATGGAACTGAGAGAGAGATTCTACACGACGTAATATAAAAGGATTTGATTGTAAAAAATGAAAAGTTGGCACATTGCCATCACATTGTCTTCCCACACGCTGTCTACAATTCCTTCAAACACTGGAATGTTTTTAAAACCCTATAATGTGTGTTCAGACTTTACATACTTGAAAGTTGTCACATTTCTAGTTGGGAAAAAAAGGAAGATTTGGGCTATCTACATCTGTATTCTATGTGCACATTAAAATAAAAACTCAAGGTAATAAGACCAAATCCAAATAAATAAATAGTGTGTGACGTTTCGGTAACAGCGTTGTTACCATCTTCAGACAAAAGTACTGAATCTAGTATAAATAATGCTGTTACCGAAACGTCACACACTATTTATTTGAATTAGGTTTTATTACCTTGTGTTTATAATCTATAATCCAAATTGTGCCTTATTATAAAATAAAAACTGTTTCAATTTCCAAGTTGCTGTCAAAATCCTTGGATTCCTTTATATTTTGATTGGAGATGGTTTTCAGATTACTCGATGCCATAAAGTGCTATCAAATAGTTCATCAACTACTTCATTGGTCTGTTAGCACCAAAATGCCATGAACAAATCATTAGGACCTTACTACAGTCATCTTTCTATAAAATACTGATTTAAATCTCTGATGTCATACCTATCAAAGCTCATTATCTATTGCATAACCCTTATAATGAAAATTTAAATAATAATAACTCTTTGGTCTTTATTTCTATAGGTTTTTGTAAAACTTGAGAAATTTTGTTAGTGAGAACCTTGCAGGTTTTTTTTTTTTCTGTTTAAATACAGTGGAATATCCCTGTAAAAGACAACACCTAGTTGCAGGGACAAAATGTCTTTTGCAGAGGTGCTCTCTTACCGGAGAATGGTTAATCGGTAAAACTGGTACTGTCCTTTGTAGAGAGGTTATTTTGTTTTATGATTGTTGACTGAGTATCAATAAAATGAATTGTTAATTGTCCATGAGCAGATACTCCCTGCTAGAAGACACCTCTATACAAAAGGACTGTTTTCATCACCAAAATTACCAATTTTATTTCCCCAATTAGCTGCTCTCTGGTAAGAGGACACATCTCTCTCACAACTAGGAGTTGTCCTTTTAGATAGCGGTTCTACATTCCATTTTCAAAATGAAGAGGGGGCAAACTCAAGTAGTAGCGATATATTTAGTCCCTGTAGTTTTAGAGAGTAATTAGAAACCTATTGTAGCCTTGTAGTAGATGTGGGGAGTAGTGACCCCAGCCTGCCTGTTCCTCTCCCTTCCTGCAGTTGCCAACTCTTGTGACCTTAGTTGCAGATGGAAGATTTGAGTAAGCCTCGTTCCTCTTGGGCCCGAAACGAAGGTCTGTTGTCCTCCCCACTACTGACTGACTGGATAGGTCAACCAATGACCCGCAGAGCTCCTCCTTTCTTCTTTCACAGCCCCCACATCCTGTTGTTGGGGGGTTCTCTCAACAGCTCTCGTTTTCCCCTCACAGATCTTTCCCCCTCTTTGACAGGAAATTTTAACTATTTTTGATCCCTGCGATTATTTTTTGAAATAAAATAATTTCTACTGCCCCTTATACTGCAATGATAAATTAATGGTAAAATTGCAGTTAAAGACAGTAGAAAATTGTTTTATTTCAAAAAGAAACATACACATCAAAAATAGTTTAAATTTCTAATAACACGCTAATGCATAATATCAAGATTCCCTCTTTGTAATATTCTTTACCTTTAGCTTCCTGTCTTTTTCTTAAATAAAGATCAGAAACACATAACAAGATCACATATTCAAAGGAATAAATGATTCATGTCATTCCAGTGTAACAGCGTTGTTACCATCTTCAGACCAAAGTACTGAAGACAGAAAAAAATAAAAACAAATAGGTACTATTCAGTACTTTTTGTCAGGAAGATGGTTATCATTGTTACCGAAATGTCATGTACATATATCTATGTTATTCATTTGGATAGGGTCTTATTATGTTTGTAATCTCACACAAATTGTATGAACCTTATAATATAAATAAAGATCATCAATATAAGGCTTATTTAGTTGTTAGAGTTTTCTTTTGTGCAAGTGGAAGAATTGGTGTTAGAACTTCATATGGTATCACAGCTCCAAACTCACATCGCTAAGTTTGTCTTAAAATGAAAAAAATTGAAAAATCTCAGGTATTGATATAAATAATGATTTTTTAAAAGGAGTTTTCACGAACATTTTAGATTGCAGAGCTTTCAGCTGTTCACTGTCCTCCATAGAGCCAAGTTAAAAATCTAATCATGACAAATGTGCTCTAAATAAATCACTGAAACAAATAAATCACTAAATCAATCAATTAAATCACTGAATCCTCCATTTTGCCTCTAAATGTGCCACAGTGTTAGAATAAAGGATGTGTTTATTTTTGGATCTGTAGTCATGTAACTCACATATCTAACCTTGTAGCTTACAAAAAAAGAGACGTATAAACCTCAGCTACACACCATATTTATAAGTGAAATTATTATAAAATATTGTAGAAAAAGGAGAGCCAATATGTAAATAGAGGGGGGAAAAAAAATTTCCTCTCTCAACCCTAACTTATGACGATCGACCTTAAAATTTCCCCTCAATGCACACATTTACTTTGATGATTTCCCATAGGAATTTTTAAATTAAATTTCAGGCTTTAAATACGTTTTTTTTTTTTAATTATCTATTGAACTAAAGAAAAAATTATCATTTTTTTTTACTCTCTACTGAAAAAAATAATTAATTAGTTTTATTGGCGAGAAACCAGAGGAAGTGGGATGAAGAATTTCCATCTCTCAATTAAAAGTAACAATTTTGTTGCCAGTTTCTTAAAATATATATATTTATAGTATTAAGTATCATGACGCATAACTGCCGAGGTAACAGCGTGAACCTGTTATAACCCTATATTGTTACATAAAAAATTAAAACCTTTTTGATACCCTAATAGTAATATTTTATAATTTGTTTTTAATCATCATTAATTTACAACTATCTTTCATATAAATTATATTTAATTCTACTTTTTCGTTCAGTAATAACTTGCTATACTGACATTATACTCTCAATTCAACATTGAAATTTTCTATAACTTTCCTTAATTATTATATATAAAACCTTTTTATATATATAGTTTTATAAACTATCACAAATTTGATACTGATGATTATAAAAATGATAATATAATTTTTTAAAGTAACACCAGTGGGCTTATATACTGAGGACTCTCTACAAAGGATGTCTTCATTGCCAAAAAAATGTCCATTTAGACCAATTAGATGCTCTTTGGTAAGAAGACATCTTTCATACATATATTTAAGAGCAAATCATATTTTTATAATCTATATCTATATTTTTCCTGTCTGGAGTCCCAAAATATAATGTGTAAACAATTCTGGGAAAAGGCCTGTTACAAATTTCAAAAAAGATTTGAGTAATTTGTATTTAAGATTTTAAAATCTTTTTTTTTTTTTCTTTTTTTCCAAATTGTATATTGGATATATGGGGAGACAGCCTGGCTGAAGATCACATAAGATACCAACCAATGAAGGAGTTTGTTGATAGAAATAATCCGCCGGAGGTTCGTGGCTTAATCTGAGAATTGACTGCACATTTTGTGTGCCATTGTCCACTAGGCTTTGTTTCTGTTGTAATTGATTGTGAATTCAAATAAGAAAGCTGCTAATTCAAATGAAACAAATTCTTTTGTAAAAATTCTAATGTTTTATTTCTAAAAAAATAAGAACAATAAATAAAAAGAGAGAAAGGTAGTAATAAAATTTTTGGATAATTGGAATTGCTCAGTATTCACGTCTTGCGGTGAAAACAGTGGTGGAGGGCTTAGTTCTTGTAGCCGCAGAGGTAACCCAGCTGTGTCCAGACCGATGTATGGCGGGCTCCATAGAAAAATGGCTCGTCTTCAGTATCCTGGACCCGGTGTTTGTGGCCAACATCAAGCTGGCCTGTGTCTTCGGCAGCTCTGGGAACGAGGCTATCATTGTGACCAAGGATGACGAGGTCTTCGCCCTAGGTTCCAACAGCAGCGGGTGCCTTGGTCTAGGGGATGCCCATGGCTCCCTGGAGCCTCGCAAAGGTGAGATGGAGGAACTGTATTGCTGCAAACCTCTGCCAAGTTTTTTTTTTTGGGATTGAACTTTTGAACTACAGAAAAAAATTCACAATTTGGGGTGTATTGAATTCTAAATTGTGGCTGTGGAAATTGGCCAGTTTATAGCACTCCTCCGTTATTTTCTTCAGAGATGTTATGAGGGAGTTGTTGTGGTTGCAGTGGAGGTGCTGTGCAAGCGGGGCATTGTGAAACTGGCCTACGGCAGTGGGCCCCATGTGCTAGCAGCCACAGAGGAGGGAGAGCTCTACAGCTGGGGCCACAATGGCTACTGCCAGCTGGGCAATGGCTCCACCAATCAGGGCCTGGCTCCCGGCCTGCTGTCCTCCAGCCCCATCTCCCGCAAGGTGGCCGAGCTGGCCGCAGGATCTCATCACTCCATGGTTCTCACTCGGGATGGAGAGGTCTGTTTCCTCTCCCTTCTTGGTCCTCTTTTTTGATTTCTCTCCCGCCATAGTTTGTTACTGAAGGAAGATATTGTGATTAAATATACAATAGAGAGAACCTCCATGAGAGCACACCTCTCTACAAAGGACAGTTTTTGCACATCACCAAAATAACAATTTTAACTGTTTAGTTACTCTCTGGTGACACTTTGGCTATGCAACTAGGTATTTATCTTTTACAGAGTCTACAGTATGTATCCAATGTACTCATTGGTAGCTTCCACTGCAGGAAGACACAGAGTCCCATAGATGTACTAAAAGTCAATGATATATTTGCTGTTGCCTAAACTCAAGACCTTGATGGTACCTCATCTATTTTATATTTCTCCCTTCATATAATTGCATATGATACATTGAAATAATGTAATTTCTATAGTTTGCATGCTGGCATTTGCTGAAGACTGCTTAATACTTCCTCATCAGGACAAGTTGTCAATAAATGTGGTGACTTGAGGGAGATATATTCAATGGTAGAGTTGGGCAGGCGGAGGAAGGATTATTTTTACAAGCAGTATGTAACAGGATGTAGTGGCCTACCTCCTGGAAGGAGATGATGACGCTCAATGATGAGACAGCGTGTAGGCCACATCCATATTGGGGGTAGTTATGCAAATCGCCTCCTGTCATAAGGAGACAAAGGTTGTACTCTCTGCTTCCATTGGGACGTGTGACATAGTTTATGTAAGGATACTATAGGTCTGCCTGTCGCACCAACTTTGTCAGAACTCTGGAAGGTGCTACCCTGTGAAGGTATCTTTTTGGAACTTCCATACCCTAGATATGCAACAATAGAAACTACAATAAAAATAATGAAACCTTAATTGTCATATTAATTGAGGTATAATTGTATTTGCCATACTAAGTGAACCATAATTACATATGTCATACTAAGGAAACCATATTTGCACATGTCATACCAATTGAAATATATTGCATATGTCATACTAAGTGAACCATAATTGCATATGTCCTGTTAAGTGAAGCATATCAGGGGCTAATCATCCAATATGTAAATTTTACTTGATTATGGAAAGAAATAAATAGATGCTTACAGCTTGTAAATATATCTGCACATTATATACATATCTCTCTTTATAATTTTTTTGTGTACAAACTAAAAAATAATGATGTGTGAAAGCAAAGTTGCTTCCTAAATGATCAATATGGCGTATCTATTTGATCTTTTGTTATATCTTCATCTCTCAATGATGTCATATGATTCTAACTACACTTCCATATATTAGAGTCCTATGTTTGAAGAAGTTCTGCCGGCTTACAAACCCGGGTGTGTCAGGTGTATGCCTGGGGCCAGAACAACTGTGGCCAGGTGGGCTCGGGCTCCACCACCAACCAGCCAGTACCTCGCAAAGTCACAGCTGGCATTGGTGAGTCACCTCCTGTGGTGAGTTAGTTGTCTCCTTCTAACACTCACAGTGAAAACCAAAGGATGTACCAGCTCATGTAGTAAATGAATAAAAAGATTCCCAATATAACTAGATAAAAACCTTAGTTATATATAATGGAAAAAATAAAAGAGGTGAAGTTTTTTTTACAATAATGTTTAAACCCAAGCTTTCTAAATTCTTGGTGCTTCTGACTGTAGAAGAACTGAGAGGTTTAAAAGCTGGTGTGATGTTGTTGGAATACAAATGGAACTTACTCACCTTTGCTGCTCTTAAGCTTTCCGTGAAGAAAAAGCCTGATTGTGTAACTGGGGGTTGCTCTTGAAGCATCTCTTGAAATAAATATTGCCTAATGTCTGTGAAGTTTTATTTCTTATCTTGATTGATGATAATCCATATAAAGCCAATTGTGTTGGGATTTCTGACTGTTGTCCCGCATGGTGTAGGTTGTTCCTCAAAGACCACAGTGTCTCTAGAGACTTCCTGATAAATCTAGGAATGGGTTTTCTAAATGTGCGAGCGCATGCTAGACTGTATGCAAATAAAGGGAAAAACTAAGTGACTAAAATGTTTGTTCTATTGGTTTTCTTGTCCCCCAACTTGTTTACTCTGTAATCCAAACAAATGGCCATTTCAATCGAAGCATGAGAGAGAGGTTTGTTTAGTTTATGTATTTAAAATGGAATCTTAAAAATGACTTCTGTAAACTCTGTAAATATTAATATCTCCTGAATATTATGGCTTAGATTTTTGTCCAGAACGCAAAGGTAATAAGACCAAATCCAAATTTAAAAAAAAAAGTGTGACATTTTGGTAACAACCCTGTTACTGAAATATCAAACAGTACTTATTTATTTGAAATTAGTCTGTTATTACCTTGTGTTTGTAATCTATAATCCACATTGTGCCATTTGTCCAATGTGATAATTCCACCAACTCAGACCCATGTTCTCTTCCAGGGTCCAGGAGATGTATCTCCATAGCCTGTGGCCAGACCTCCTCCATGGCTGTCACTGACAATGGAGAGGTGATCTATGTTGTGTCCTCTCACTGCTTTATTTTCTCAACCTGAGAAATACAGTATAACCTGGCTCCTCTATAATTCATTACTGGTTATAATTCACAAGCCAAATGTCCAGCTGACACTAATTCAACACCCTTCAGCCTGAAAACTCCTTGTATTTGCAAACTGTGCTGCAGTGTTGGGCAAAATATAATCATGACTACATTTTCTATAATGACAATTTGTATCATAGATTAGAAACCCAATATAATAAGACTTATCCAAATTAATAAATTTATTATTATACACATACTATTTATTTATTTAGATTTGGTCTTGTTACATTTCATCTATGATACAAATTGTACCTTATCAATTACCTATGATTATAGAAAATGTAGTCCCGATACCAGTTTGCCCAGCACTGCTGTGAGGGGAGCCAGGAACATATACTATTGTATCAGTATGTAAATAAGAATTCCATTATCCAACCTTGGCTATGTAACTTAGATTATGTTTTGGTGGCCGTTGTGTGGATTGTTCTCATGAAAATAAACATGTATAATAATTCAATGCCAACCTGAAAACAACTGGAGGCAATTATTCTCCTTAGAGCATTGAATTAAAGAATTAAACTATTTTTTGTTAGAACTTATTTTAGTTTCATTCCTTCTTTTAACACTTATTGTTTTACTCTTTTATTTCTTTAGGGATGTTCAGAGTTTTATTAATAATTTATATTATATATATATAAAAAGGTATATATGTGTGTGTGGTATGTTTCCCCCCCAAGAATCACAGAGAGAGAGAGAGAGATATTTAAAAGAAATGATGATAAAAAAAATACTTGTTTCTGGTGAAATGATAATGATGTCAGACCATAGTACTTATTTGATGATGTTTGAAAGAAATGCTGCTCAATCAGCCAGTTTTTTTACCTTAAAAAAAAATTTTTTTTTTTTGTATCCTGACTAGGTATCTCTTTATAATTTCACACTGTACCCATGTGTTCTCTTCAAGAATGGAAACAAGAGTTCTGCCACCAAAACTGTGGATATCCCAGCCAACACAACATTTGATCAAGTGTAGTCTAGGGATTCCAAACAAAGTTGGACCTCTTCATTAGACCTTTGTTGGAGAGAGAATGCCAGGAGTTGGTGGGCCATCTAAGCACTTGTTGACGATATTCTATCATACTCTGAATCTCTGTGGCAAAGTCACTTTGTAGATAATCATTGTACATAGCATTTATTTTTTCACATTGCTATTGTCCCTATGTAATTAACAGGATGTCAATAAATCATTGTGTATTGTTTAAACCCCAAGTTTTACTCGGCAGAACAATCACCACTAAGTAAGCTGTGTGTTAGCAATAAATAACTTGCAGCTTCAGTATTATTACAGCCTGTGCTCTACTACAAAAGATAAGTTAACCCCCCCCTAGATAAATCCATAGATAAGATCATGTGGTGTTCCACCTTATCTGATGGTTGGGATTTTTCCCATTTGATCCCCCTGGAGTCCCATTGTGTTTCCAAATTACTTCTGCCTCCTGTTGTGATTTCTCATAGCCT
Organism: Cordylochernes scorpioides; assembly: GCA_030710605.1. NCBI lineage: Eukaryota > Metazoa > Arthropoda > Arachnida > Pseudoscorpiones > Chernetidae > Cordylochernes > Cordylochernes scorpioides. The sequence continues at coordinate 10,665,705 of CP092876.1, read as the reverse complement.
GAGCAATGGAACATGATGGTCTGTGTGGGGAGAAGTTGTGTGACATATTGGTTTTCTAATATTTATAATTCTTTTTTTTTTTTTTTTACTTTTAAATATGAATTATAGGCCATATCTATATTATATATTTTCATATGATACATATTTGCATATATGCTTAACGCATCCTCTATGATCAAGAATTGAAATTATCTTGTGGCAAGAGATTTCTAAAATAAAGAGTTGTCAGAACCTCCTGTCTACAGGACTGATGTCCAGGTGGTATGACAGGTGTATGGCTGGGGATATAACGGCAACGGACAGCTGGGATTGGGCAACAACATCAACCAATCCTCTCCCTTCCGAGTGGCCAATCTCCAGGGAGTGGTGATCCAGAAGGTGAGTCCAGGTTGGGTGGTCACATTCTTGGGCGATAGTGTTCACATGCCAGGAAAAGAGGCTTGTTCCACACAATAGAAAAACTAAAAATAAAATATTTGAGAAGCCTTGAGACAAACAACACTTCTTATTGTCTCTTTGACCGGGGAGAAAACTTAGAAATTCAATGTAATGATGCAGAAGGATCATATTTTTAAGAAACAGTAGAACACAACTATGTTTAAAGGACAGCACCAAGTTGATGAGCAAAATTGTCCATTAGAGAGAGGTATCCTCTTACCACTGAGTTGTTAATTAATAAAAATGTTAATTTTCGCAATATGAAAACTTTTCTTTTTAGAGAGGTGTCCTCTCATAGAGGTTCTACTGTATTAAAGATCTAATATCAATTGTGTTCATGCGGTCAGTCAGGGAGACTTATTGACTTTGTCTGCCATTTTTTCTTATCTTAGTGCCTAAAATTTAAGCAAGTTCTTGTAAAAGGTGACTTCTTGGTGGGTGAATGTAGAGGTCAAACTCGGTCTGAAGCCAACTCACTCTCTCCTAACATGGAGACACCTTGGCTGCCATTATGGGTTGAGATGTGGGTTGACTTACCTTTACTGTATCGTCGCTTGAGCTTTTATAGGTCACCACACTATGTTGATAGCTGTTGGTCCGGGGCAATGGCTGTTCCCCCCTGTATGCAAATAAGGGGGACCTTTCAGGTAGGATTGAGCTCTCTCTCACCTTAGGACTACAGCACCTTGTATGTCATCTGTTCACATCTCCAGTGGTAGATATGTGTGTATGGTGGCAGGTGGTCTGCGGCTACGCTCACACCATGGTGCTATCTGATGAGGGAGTGGTGTACACGTGGGGGGCCAACTCCTACGGCCAGCTGGGCACAGGGAACAAGGCCAACCAGGTTACTCCTATTCGGATCTCCTCGGAGATTGGAAGGTTAGTATTTATTTATTTCAATTTAAAGTGCTATTGTCCCCCTAGGGACACTTACGCTGTCATACATGTATGACATTTGTCTATACATATATATTTACAATAATTGTAGGCCATAAAGAATAGTCATATGAAGGTTAGTAGATATAATATCCCCCTGTACTTCTCTGCTACTTGAGAGATTCTAACAATCCCTCCCTATACATCTTCAACTGTGAGAGGTGTCAACACCTGTATGAAATGAAAGCTCCTTATAATGAACAACTCGATAATGATATTAAAAAGTTGTCTGGAGATCCTATCAATAGAAAACACTCTTTCAAAATTCTTTTTTTAAATCTTATCTATACAAAAAATAGTGTATCCCATATATTACTGCAATAAGAATAAGGAAAACTCAAAAAGTGTTCCACAATTTTTCCCTACTTTTGAGGCATACGGTAACAAGAACACATCCAAATAAATTGATTAAGTTGGATTTGGTCTCATTACCTTTTGAATGAAACTATTTATGTATTTGGTCTTATTACCTTGTGTTTCCAATCTATAATCCAAATTGATACCTTATCATATTAAAAATTCTAAAAGATTTAGAATCTATATTATGTGGTGTGTGTTCTGTGGTTGTGCTCTTTGGAGTAGAAATAATGAAGCAGTTTGGTGATGATCTTTGGGGATAATAACTTTATGGCTATTTTTTTAAATATAAATATTTAGTGTTTGGCTCATAGGGTAATTTCCTACTGTCCTTGCTGTGGTTGGGAGGGAGGGCCTGGCTCATCAGTGGTGAACCCTTCACTGGCCACTCTAATATTGCACAATTCATAGGTCTGGAGCACTTTGAATGAATTATCTAACAAGACTATGGACATTGTGAACAACTGAGACTCTCCATTAATTTCCCTTCGGCAAATTTTCCATCTATGTTTTGCCAATAGATTTGGCCCAGCCACATTTCCAGCAAAACACCTCTTTGGTAGATTGTGAAGATTCCATTAGATCCTGTGTGGATCTCATGGAATAAAGTCCGCCCTAGACTGACGAGGGCCATTAGCCCGAAACCATGGTCTCTAGGTGGACGCTTATCAGTTTGCCAAAGTTGGTGTTGTGGCTTTGTCACCGACCCGATGCCGCTAGTTGCGGCGACGGTCAATAGATGGCGTCAGATTCTGACGTTTATTTTGACAGGAGAGGCGACCATTGTGGATTAATTTCCTCCCGGCAAATTTTCCAACTGAGACTCTGTAGTATATTAAATTCTTTCACCAAGAATTCTCTAAAGTGCTGGCTATATAAGTAGAACTTCCCAACATCAATATTAGAGAGATATGGTAGAGTAATCTGCTGGGAGGGTTTTACCACTGATGAGCCAGGCCCTCCCAATATATTTCAGTAAGGACAGTACGAAGTTGGTTTATTTGTAAGTTTTAGTTACATTTCTCATCCACATATGGAGCCTTGTGAGATGTGTGCAGCCAATGGTATGAAACCTATAACGAGGCTGGTGTAGGGTGGTGGAGATTGCTGCCTCCCACTACAACCACATCTCCGCGGCCCTCACCCAGACCTCCAAGGTGTACATGTGGGGGCAGTGCCGGGGGCAGTCTGTCACAGTGCCCACCGAGACTCCCTTCCACTCCATCCACGATGTCTTCGCCTGCTTCTCCTCCCCCACTGTCACCTGGACTCCGATGAAGCTAGGTACACTCTGTGGGGATATTCTCTCTCCATACTGGGTCTGGCAAGGGAATGTGGTGGAACCTTGTTATAACAGCATTACTTGAGACCTAGATGTTGGTATAACACACCATAGAACTCTATGGGTAAAATAATTGGAGGACCTTTGAATTTGGATGTTATAATTCAGTTGATGGCACCTGTTCCTCATTTAAGAAATGGCCATTTCATATTGGAGTTCAGTCAGTGGCCTGCTACCGAGTAGTGCTCCCAGTCTTAATGACAAAGGCAGACGCATTATACTTCACCCAGTCATGATGGTTGTCACGCTATACAGGCTTGATACCCTAATATGATTGTTGAATGTAGAGATAAGAAAAAAATAAGAAGAAGAGTTGTTGTTATAACACAACTGTATCTTAAAATTACAAATATATTCTCACAATGAGTATCTTTTTTATTTAACAAAACGCTAGCTTTCAAGTGTTAATCGCTCTTCAACGGGCTTACTATAATATCGACTTTATCCCACCAGAAATATTTACAAAAACAAACGCGCGCAGCGTGGATATTTATAACTGAAAATTTTTATAACACTACTGGTTAGTAAAACTACAGTTGGACAACTGTATCTAGAAAGCAGTTTACCTTGGAGTTGATGAATGTTGGGTGTTCCAGATGTGGCAGAATCCAAGAGGATAGCCGACAGCCTTAGACTCTCCTTCAATGATGAGGTAGGCAGTCTCTCACATCATTTATAGAAGGTGGGGGGAGGCCGGCCGTACAGGCAACTTCTAGCCATCATCAGACCCCCGCATGCATTAAATGTCAGAGATGAAAGTAGGTCAGAGATTCTCTGTTACCTTTAGTAAAAAAATAACACAATGTTGAATTCCACTAAAGTTGTTCCTGGTGGAAGGATGGCTGCTCATCTCAATGTTGTCCTGGGAATATTGGCTAGATTTAAATAGAGCTTTTGCTCTTCAGGGAATCTAATGAATTACTCTTTTTTTAACATTTAATAATTTTCCATGCAAAACATTATACCATTTCGATAAGGGGGAATTTGAATTATCTATATATATAAAAATGGATGTTTGTTGGTCCGTCCGTCCGTTCGTCAGTGATAATCTTCTACATCGCTCAACCAATCGTGATGAAACTTTGGGAAGATGTTTAGTATACTACCGGGATGGTTTCTGGCTAATTACTCTTTAGAAATAACCCTTCGTTGCATTTCTATTTACGATAAAACGTAGATTCACTCGCAATCAGCGCCCCCTCGCGGCAGACGTATGGCCTGAAATAGCCTCGCATGAGCTTATTTGTAACGTCGAGCTTAGCCTATAGGTTAGGTACACAGCTTCGTACCCCCGCAACCTAGGTTCGAGGCTCAGTGTGGGTGTTATTTTTTTTTTTCATTTCTTTTATATTATTGTAGCAAATTATTAAAAATATTATTTTATTTAAAATGTAGGCTTTTAAAAATAAAAATTAACATAGACAATTTTTTAATAATATTTGTAACAAACCTAGGTTCGAGGCTCAGCGTGGGTGTCTCTTTTTATTTTCGTTTCTTTTATATTATTGTAGCAAGGTCTGTTTTTACAGCATTATTATATTTTGATTGGTTTATTTTAAATATGTTTGTTATGAAGGCTCTATGTAATACTATTTAGAGCACATTTTACATTTTAAACACCTAAGCCCCCCTCTTTTTAATATTGTAGCAAAGTATTAAAAGTATTATTTTATTTTAGATGTTTGCCATGAAACTTTGGGAAGTTGTTTAGTATACTATCAGGACGATTTCTGGCGCATAATTTTAGAATAATATTTATAACAATAATTATAGCGAAATTAAGACATAGTGATTATATTCTGTGTTTGTGCATATATAAATATTTTACAGAAAATGTGAGAACGTTCTATTAGAATATCTCGAAAACAAAAAACAATACATATAAACGAGTTCACTGACATTTATTAATGCAGTGATTATAATCAATGATTACAATGAAGGGCTATTTTATCTTTGTAAGTGAATATTAACTTTACTGTACTGAATAGTTTAGTATGATGTTAATTTAACATATTACAATTTAGCCACAGCAACGCGTGGCCAGGTTCGCTAGTAGATTATAAACACAAAGTAATAAGACCAAATCCAAATAAATAGTGTGTCATTTCGGTAACAACGCTGTTACCAAAACGTCCCATACTATTTATTTAAATTTGGTCTTATTACCTTGTGTTTATTATACCAATTCATTTATCCATTCATAATGTTTCGAACTTATGATAAATGTGTGAAGAGTTTGAAAACATATGTCTACTAATGTACTGTAATATTTCTACTAGTGTACTTTTTGTTGTTGAGAGGAGCCTTCTTTCTACAGGGACTTAACCTAAATTTACCCATCTCTATGCCAGTAGACAATGATACTTGGCAATAGAAAAAAAAAAACCTTCCATGGAGTCTCCTTAGCAAAAAATAACAAAAAACATATACTTTGGTCTCAGCCAGAGTTGATCTATTTTTGGAGGCCGGAGTAATTTGGATAATGTTTTGTTATAGCTTATCAGCTCCAAATGTCTCTGTTGATAGAATGGAGCTTTCTGGAAACCATTGGAAGGAAATCCTCAGGAAACTTTACAACAACCTCCATGAACAGGACTAAACTACTGTGACCTGTATAAAGGTTAGCTGTGTCGCGCAGGCCACCAGTGACCTAAAGATAAGTGTGGATGGCAAGGTCATCCATGTCCACAAGGCCATCTTGAAGATCAGGTGATGACTCTGCTTGTTGCAGCCCTTTAGGTAGCATGTGTCCAGGCTTATTAAAGTGATTATAAGACATTACAGTATGTAACCTCCCACATTCTATAACTGACTATAATTCAACACAACTATAATTCACTTTACCTGTTATAACTTGACAGTATAGTTTCTATCAAAGTTTGACAACCAATTATCCTAGAAAACTGTCCATAACTGAGAGTGTTGCTATGAATAGAGAAAATTTGAAAGAAACTCTAAATTAACCTTTGATTTAATTCAACAGAAAACTCTTATCTTGAGGTGTGTGTTGATTTAAAAAGTTTGACTATGTGGATGTGTCTGTCTATATGGACAGAAATTCAAATCTTTATGGACAGGGCTCTACACAAGACATGTCAGTACGGGAAGGGCTTGTTTAGTTGGGTTTACACTGTACAATGATTCAAATTGCACTCTTTTTGTTGTATGAAGACCTACTGAGAAAAAGTGGCACAATTTGATCAGATAGTTAGGGTTATAGATAAAATAGAAAAGCACAAATTAGAATAGGTTATTCCTACCAGATGTTCTGTGACAGTGAGCACATATAGAATTGTTGTCACATATTCAGGACTGTTGGGGCAGTTCAAGGGTTTTCACTAAATGTTGTTTCAGGTGATATCTTGTTTTTATAGATGTTACTTGAGTTTGTCATTTCTTGGAGCTGTCAATCCAGGCTGTCTCGAAGTTAAACCTCCAAGACCTGGGGTAGGAAGGGATCTCCTCAAGTAGTGTCTAACCATTGGTATTGTTTCCTTCAGTTCCTCTTTGAAGGGTGTTTTCAGAGTATCTTCACATGGAATAGGTCTGGTAATTTTGAATATACAGTCCATTGCAGACATTAGAAATCCTACTTGAGCTTTCCACTTGTAAAAGCCAAATTTTGTAGAGAAATCTAACCACCCTCGTGGGTGGTGAAGTAAGGTTTGACAGAGTTGTGATGTGCAGGTGCGAACACTTCCGCTCAATGTTCCAGTCCCACTGGGAGGAGGCTGAGAAAGAGTGAGTATAACCTGGATCCACAGCAGGTGTCACAGTCAGTGTTGTCACAGCATGGTGGACATCAGTCAGTTCCCCTACCCAGTGTACTACGCATTTCTCAAGTACCTCTACACTGATGATGTGGATGTTCCCCCGGAGGATGCTATTGGTGAGTGAGTTATCTACATCCTGGTTTGTCACTGTTTGCTATCTACACCACATGTCTACACACCTAGAAAGCCTTTTGTATTTGCATTGTTCCAGAGTCTCATTTAATTATTCACCTCACTGCTAGGCTTGGACTTGCACCAAAGATGTGAGCTTTTGAATTAATATTTTATATTTTAGAAAGAAGTTTCACAAACGCAGGGATTTGAGACCTCAGTTGTGGCTGACAGCATAATATTGCCAAGCCACCAACCCCCCACCTACTGATTGTTGGAGTTGGTTATCAGAAGGGAGTTTGAAGGTGCGACCTTTCCCTAGCAGCTTTGGTAAATTACATAATTAGATCAGGCCAGTACTGTTGCTACCAAAATGGAATACAGTAGACCCTCCATGAGAGGACACTCTCACAAGAAGACTCCTCTCTATAAAGAACAGTTTTCATTGCCAAAATTACAATTTTTACTAATTAGGAATCTCCAGTAAGAGGGCACCTCTCCCTAAAGGACACTTTTGCTCTACTAGGTGTTTACAGAAAGGTAGTTCTACTATAGTATACCTAGTTATGTATCTAGTCTTGTCTAGTTATATACATAGTTATTTTCCCAACTCATTGTCTCATTACATCCATCTTAGCATTAGATTAAGATGACTCCTCTGAAAGTTCAGCTCGTTTATATTCATTTTTTAAAATTACACTCATGGAGAGACAAAAATTGTGGAAGTTGTGCCTTTTAGCATGTATAACGAGATTCAGACAATAACTCTGAAAGATATTTGATACACAGTGATACACATGAGATAACCAAGTATAATAGATGAACAGAAACACCAAATACTTTTCACTTCCTCAAGTTTTGTCTATGAGTGTAAAAAGAATTGGTGTTTTTACCAGAATCTTGCAGTTTTTGATTACATTGGTGTGTGCAGGCCTGCTGGACTTGGCCAACAGCTACTGCGAGACCCAGCTCAAGCAGCACTGCGAGAGAATCATCAAGCACAGCATCACGGTGGAGAACGCAGCCATGCTGTACGCAGCGGCCATCAACTACGAGGCCAGGGAGCTGGAGGAGTTCTGCTTCCAGTTCTCCCTCAACCACCTGACCTCCATCGTCCAGACTGAGGCCTTCAACAAGCTGGACGAGCCCACCATCAAGAACTTTATCCTCAAGGCTGCCCAGAACGGTGCCTTCAAGTACTGAGCTGTCTGTCTTTGTGTTTGTGGATTTAGTTTCTTTTTTTTTTTGTATACTGTAAAGTTTATTACAAGATTTACTTTTATATATATATATGATATAATATATATAATAATCTATATATATATATTTTGAAATATAAGTTTTTTGGAAGCACTCTTTATAATTTATTTTTACGCCTATTTATATAAAAATAAAAGTACCACATCACTCACCCCTGTGTTGGTGTTTTAATTGGATGACTCATTGACAGATTTATAACAGATGTAATAACATGTGTTGGAATATCAACTACACCTCCCTCTACACCAAGGTTTTAGTTTGTAATAACCAATGTACAGGACCATTGGGAGAGACTTATCATCAAACAGCTGCATGGAATCTTTGCACAAGGGGAAAAGATACCATTTTTATAAATAATAATCTCCTTAGATTTTGAGCAGAAATTCCAAGAGCAACAGAAAAATGTGAAAAAAAAGATTACAAAAGTGACATTGTACTTGGATCAGGTGGATAAATTAAGAAAAAAGGAATCTCCTGATTATGCAACTTAAAGTTGCTGATGACTTGCACCATCTGATAATGTTTCCTTTATTATATCAATAGAACACAAGCTTTCACAACCTCTTCTACAGCTGTAACTTAAACCATAATTGATAAAGAGGGAGCAATATCTAAAAATATTTTGAGAAAAAAATTTTTTTTTTTCTTTACAGATCCAGGTACGCCCTTTTATATAATCTTAATTAATGGAACGCCTTTTGACTCAAATTAAACCATAAGGTTTGTGTTCTATTGATATAATAAAAGGAAACATTTTTCTCTGCTGTTCTTAGAATATTTGTAACCTAACCATGTTGTGAAAACAATTGGGACTTTAGGAGGTGTTATGTCAAAGTTTCATTGTGAGTAGGTAATTTTCTCCTTGACTTTCCAGGTATTAGAAACACACAAGGTAATAAGACCAAATACATAAATAGTGTGTGACATTTAGGTAACATTATTATCATCATCTGACTAATGAGATTTAATACTCAAGGTAATAAGACCAAATCCAAATAAATAAATAGTGTGTGACGTTTCGGTAACAGCGAATGTGCCTCATCAAGAGATTTAATACTTTTATTTGATGATGGTAACAACGCTGTTATCCAAATGTCATACATGATTTATGTATTAGGATTTGGTGTTATTACTACTTTGAGTGTTTATAATCTATAATTCAAATTGTATCTTATTATTTCCAGGTGTTGTTGTTGTTTCTTATCCCCTTGTGTAAAGCTTACACGAATTCCATGATTTCCAGGTGTAGGTCTATCATCAAGGTTGCTGTGAAAATGGTAGGGCCCAACAGCTCGAGGAGCATGAACTCATGGAATTCATGTAAGCTTTACACAAGGGGATAAGAAACAACAACAACATGGTAGGGCCCACCATGGCTAGATACACTGATGGCTTGCCTCTCATTGAAGGCTGGAAAAGACAAAAGTGGGACATCTCACCAGGTCCTCCTTGTTGGATGGAAGTGCTCCTCCTAGAAACAAGCAAAGAAAGAAGGAACACTGAAGGCACAATTTGGATTATGTTGTTGTTTCTTATCCCCTTGTGTAAAGATTACACCAATTCCATGAGTCCATGCTCCTCGAGCTGTTTTATGATAAGCAGCGGCCTCTCATAAAGGTCCTGTTTAGTGCATCTAATATTTGGATTATAGATTACAACTACAAGGTAAAAAGACCAAATGGTAACAACACTGTTACACACTTGGACATTGCTGCTGCTGTGATAGAGATGCATGGAGATATCTGAGGCTCTTCATTGGACATAACAACAACAACAACTGTTACACACTATTGTGGTACCTTGTAAAGAACCCTGATATTCTACTTATCCAGAGAGGTAAAGGAGAGAGCTGTCCATCAAGATGGATTTACCTTGTATGTTTTATCAAGTACAGGCTGTAATGTTTTTATATAGTTTGAGTTAAAAGGCGACCATTGAATATACAGTAAAACTCCTCTAAAGTGAACCCCAATGGGACAGAGCTTTTGGTTCACTATAACACGGTTTAGCCATTTTTTTTTAATTTTCAAAATTTTTAGGTCATATAATTAAAGGATAGCCATACACACAGGAAAAGGCAGCCACTTAATAATGGTCACTTTGTTTTAATTCTCTAAATTGACCTATTTCTTTACAGTAATGCTGACTATCAAAAGAAGTTATTTGATAATAGGTTCTTCTTATCATTAGCATACGTGTACCTCTATGTATTATTTAAAAATTAAGACAAATCCTAAGCAAAGCTTTATTAATTATATATTAAAAGATATAAGAGTATTTTAGAACATCCTTATCATATCATATAATACTAAATTTACTTGAAGAAATGTTTATAGTACCTTGTTTGAAATCACTCTCCAAGCATTGCCCCTTTCAAATAAAGTTTTTTTTTTTTTGCTTATCCCTAGTACACGTGGTACAGGCCACGATAATCATAGTGGGTAGTTAGCGACTGCTTTTTACTGTAAGCGCACCACATGTCTACACATGTGAAAGCAGTTCGACTTGGCACTTACAAATGTGCCAGAGCCCCATTTGGTTACTTGCACTCGCTGGTGGGGTTGGACTTTTCCAAGAATCGGGGGGCCATTGGAGCATTTTTTTTTTTTTTTTAAACAGAAAAAAGTGTCCAATGCGGGAATCGAACCCGGGTCGTAGTGGTCGAAAACGAAACGGTTTAACCAGCCTTCCACCGACCCCCCTCAAATAAAGTTGACACTTTGAACACCAGAATGTGTCTAAATAGCAATTACAGTAAATACAGATCTTGTATTCATGCTTATTTAAATATTCATGCTATATAAAAAATACAAAGACCTTTTAGATTGAAATTGTTCAATTAAACATTACTTAACAAATATTGCTCAAAAATAAGCAGGGACGTTTCTTCAATTATTTGTTTAAAAAAAGGCTCTGTAAAAATAGAGGGAAATTATAAAATGGTTTACTTGATATTGGGTGTTTTTTCATTGGTGAAGTGGAAAAAGATACGTTTTGTGGGTCTCTATCATCTTCTGTTACATCCACCCATTCATAATCAGAATTGTCTAAAATATCGTGATTTCCACCAAAGGAATACATTTCTGTGTATTCTGAATCAATTGAAGATGAATCAAAAGTATCTGATTCCAAAAAATCGGACGAGAAACATGTTGATACGTTAGCGCGATCGGAAAAATCGCCTTCAAAAACAGAGAAGAACACAAAATCGGTATTAAAACGGGCGGACAGCGAGAATATCCGTGACCCTGAATGAATCATATACCTAACAAGGCTTCCGTTCTAAAAATAGAACTGTAGCGGTCGTTTCTGAGAATTTATAAACTGTTTTGTTTGTGGCCCGTGAGACGGGCATGATCACCCCATTTGTAACAATTTTTAATAGCCTTCTATTTTTATCTCTTATAATAGAAAAGTTACATTTTCTTATTTTAACATGTTCTGAAAATTTTGAAAATAGTTCTGAAAAATAGAATGTAAATGTGAACAATGTCCCCAAATTCATTGTTTTGAAATCGCGAAATTTTGTTATTTTAAAATTTATTAATCACAATTGTAAGTTCGTTATAAGCGAAATTAAGTACCAGTTTTTAGAGACAGATGGCGCTGCTAAAGTAAGTTGTTGTTACCAATTATGCGCTGGAATTCTTTAAACGCGCAGGCACCAAATTTCTTGGGATTTTTAGAATTGTTTTGCAGCCATTTCAGTAAGTCCGTCTACGTTGTTTATGCTAAGAAAGTGCAGTGATTTGTGTCTCTGGATAGAATAACAAGAGAAGATATAAAAAAAACAAAGCTGAATGCCGTTTATGGGAACCCTTTTCAATCCGCACACACACACACACACATGACTAAGGTTAGATTTATTGGTTTAAAGAATTTAATTTTAAAAAAATTAACCCGACGGTATTTGAGAAGATCGCACAGAATGCATCGTGCGGATGGGATTATCGAAGAAATCATAGAGAAAGTTCACAACTCTCAGATCGACAGAATTGTATGAAATTGAAATATTAATTGTCTAGGTGTGTCAGCAGTGACACAGCATAGTAATCTTGAATGGAAATCAAATGATAAATATATTTAGTTAGTTAACACCTGGAGTGTACATTTACCCCTAGAATCATACTGTAGCTTCTTTCTTTCATTCTCGTTATACTAGTAACAGTCCACTCCCTATACTCAACGCTTCTACTAGATGGTCAGGAGGGGAATATATTTTTTAAAACGTCAAAAAATATGAAAAATGCATACAGAAAAAAACTCTAGTGAAACAAAACAACATTTATATATTGATAATTAGCATATAGAATTCAACCTTCTCACAGTATTATTCCTAAAATCTGATTTCTAAATTGTCGGTCTTCAGTTAAGACTGAAGTACTAAGGTACTCAATTGCCTACCTCTAGGGAGGATGTCTCACCCATTGTTTAATGAGAATGCAGGATGGCAACAATAGAGTTGGTAGCTTGGAGCGATTCCGAGATGTTCGCTGAAGTCCTCGGACGATCTGTCTGGTCTCTGTCGTCTGTCTGCTGCACGAAGGCCATCTTATATCACTCAATCAACCATTCTGATCTTTTCCTATTGGAATTCTTGGACAATGTGATTGCTTAAAATATATTTTCCTTGTTGGGACTTGGGACTCCGTCGCCGCGCCGTGCTGCTGGGACTCGGGACTCCGTCGCCGCGCCGTGCTGCTGGGACTCCATCGCCGCGCCGTGCTGCTGGGACTCGGGACTCCGTCGCCGCGCCGTGCTGCTGGGACTCCGTCGCCGCGCCGTGCTGCTGGGACTCGGGACTCCGTCGCCGCGCCGTGCTGCTGGGACTCCGTCGCCGCGCCGTGCTGCTGGGACTCCGCGCCGTGCTGCTGGGACTCCGCGCCGTGCTGCTGGGACTCCGCGCCGTGCTGCTGGGACTCCGTCGCCGTGCTGCTGGGACTCCGTCGCCGCGCCGGTGGGACTCTGTCGCCGCGCCGTGCTGCTGGGACTCTGTCGCCGCGCCGTGCTGCTGGGACTCCGCGCCGTGCTGCTGGGACTCCGCGCCGTGCTGCTGGGACTCCGCGCCGTGCTGCTGGGACTCCGCGCCGTGCTGCTGGGACTCCGCGCCGTGCTGCTGGGACTCCGCGCCGTGCTGCTGGGACTCCGTCGCCGTGCTGCTGGGGACTCCGCGCCGTGCTGCTGGGACTCCGTCGCCGTGCTGCTGGGACTCTGTCGCCGCGCCGTGCTGCTGGGACTCCGTCGCCGCGCCGTGCTGCTGGGACTCCGTCGCCGTGCTGCTGGGACTCTGTCGCCGCGCCGTGCTGCTGGGACTCCGTCGCCGCGCCGTGCTGCTGGGACTCCGCGCCGTGCTGCTGGGACTCCGTCGCCGTGCTGCTGGGACTCTGTCGCCGCGCCGTGCTGCTGGGACTCCGTCGCCGCGCCGTGCTGCTGGGACTCCGTCGCCGTGCTGCTGGGACTCCGCGCCGTGCTGCTGGGACTCCGTCGCCGTGCTGCTGGGACTCTGTCGCCGCGCCGTGCTGCTGGGACTCCGTCGCCGCGCCGTGCTGCTGGGACTCCGTCGCCGTGCTGCTGGGACTCTGTCGCCGCGCCGTGCTGCTGGGACTCCGTCGCCGCGCCGTGCTGCTGGGACTCCGTCGCCGCGCCGTGCTGCTGGGACTCCGTCGTTACTCGTCGACTTCAAGTACAGCACCAAGCAAGGTGGCCTTGGTTCTGGATCAGATGTCTACTCCTGGTGTTGTTTAATAAAGGTTGGTTCTGTACATGATATGGTTGTAAAGACATCCGATCCAGCCCAATGTCTCCTCCAAGCAAACAAGTCTCCGCGTCTTCTTCCCGGCGACTCAAGACTTCTCGAGGCCTAAATAAAGTAGAAGTTTTGATATTTTAAAATGGTTTCTGGAAACCGAATTGCGCAGTTAGATAACATTTTAATTGATTTTATATATTTGTTTCTCACTATTTATAATTGTTTAAAACTTCCACGAGAGGAACTATCTCTAGTCAGGAGGTTGGGTCTTGTTGTCAATAACCTCTGGAATGTGGTTCAACAGGAAAGCCGTTAATACGCTGAGCATTCATTGATACTATCTGTGGGTTTATATAAAAGCCCGAAATTCTCCTCGAGTTTATAGGTGCTTGGAAAACATTTTTTTCTAATTATTCTATATATACTAAAACCTCGCTAAAAATAACCAAGATTCAGCGAACCTTGCCTCATAACGAGAACCCAAATTTATCCCCAATAATAATGAGACCATATAATGAACCAAAAGTCTCATTAGGGGTTGTTACATCGTGTATGTACTGTATAAAACATGTAATATGTACGTTTAAATTGTATGTAAATCAAAGAGTATATATTTCATCCTTCTACCCCACGCCACTGAGCAATGCTGGGCGCATCGCGGTAAATGGAAGAAGAGAAATATATTCTACCTTGTGCCATACCTGTTCATATATCCGATTTAAAAATAATACTTACAGTTTTATTACACATACTTAACGTCTATTTAACGACCATAACGGCTTAACGACCACTCTCCAAAGGTCCTCCTCACCAGTAGAACAATGCCATACATTAGCAAACAAATGTGACCAAATCCTTAAAGCTTACATCTTTAGGCAATAATTTGGTATCTGAATCAACAACAATTTATTTCTTCCGCGTGTGCCGTTTCGTCAATATTAAACCAATCTGGCCAAAGGTTCAGCGGATATAGAGTTAGGTGTGGAAGGAGTATTTGTATCACTTTTTTTTTCACCCAATAAAAAGTCTAATTAAACAAATGCTAGACTAATTTACCTTTTTGTCAAAAAAAATGATTATGATAATATTGTTGTCTCATGTTTAATAGTCGGAAACAAAATTTTTCGGTGAGAATTCACTGAGCAGAACACGGGCGAGAGTTCAAATATCCCCCTATATATAAATGTCAACGTATGTAAATATGTTAATTTATTTGAGAGAGAGCCTTATCCATTTCTTCAATATTTGACCAATCTGTATGGAATTCTAACAGGATATATAGTTATATAGATATGTAAGGAGAAATTTTCATTTTTTTAACCAAGTAAAAAAAAGCGTTAATAAAGTATCTTTAAAATGGAAACGTACATACAATGAACTTTCCTAGACCGCTAGAAAGATATCCCTGGCCTCATTAAAGGTACGTGTGGAACTGCGTAGAAATTTAAGAAATTTTAAAAAATGTATAATTAGTATTTTCCACTCACAGGTTTTACTCAAGTATATAGTCAGAGTAAAATGATTGTACACTACAAAGAATATAAATATAATTTCGGATTAATTTTGCATGGACATTTATAATTGAAAAGGTTTAGAAAGTTATATTTTATGCCTATCGCGCGTTGAAAACATTGTCAAATTACCCATCAATATATAAAAACTAGCCGAATGAGCCGGGCAACGCCCGTGTTTTACCCGATTGAATGTTTTGATTCAAATACTATTTGTTACAATTATAAATTGGCGCCTTAAATAAATGCATATTTTAGTTAATAACTATAGCCTATGTGCTATATCTGTCTATGTACTGTTGGCTTCGTAGGCGTCTCTTACTGGAAAAAAGAAAGAGAGGATTCCATTTGGTTATTAAATAATATATGCATTTATTTAAGGAGCGACCCGCTCCAACACAATAGTTACAGAAAGGGGCAAAGGTGGCGTGATCGTAGCCGACCAATAGGAGGGCGCCATTCCAAAAAAAAAAAAAAGCAAGCCGTGACAGAGGCCACGCATGACGCTCGTAACTGTATATAGAATTGAGCTAAGTCCTCCCAACTTTTTTTCATCATCTCGAGAGGGCAGTAGGGAATTATTTTTCAATTTGTTAAAAATATAAAAATGCGCTATAAATATTTTTCAATATCATATTTTAATATTTAATTTTTAATATAAATTCATGATAAGTAAGCTTTAGAGAGATATTTGTATACAATATAACGCGGCTGATGATTGTAAAACGAAAATTGCAATTATACCGCGAATGTTTCTTTTATAAATTTCGATTTTTATAAAAGAAACATTCGCGGTATAATTGCAATTTTCGTTTTACAATCATCAGCCGCGTTATATTGTATTTTAAATGTTACTTTAAGTATTAGTTAAGAACGGAAAAATACGTCCAGGGTAGCCGAGTGGACAAGGCACCTGCCCGGTAAGCAGAAGGGTGTGGGTTCGATTCCCGCCCCTGGACACTTTTTATTTTTCCGTTCGCCATTACTCTTCATGTTTCACCTTTCCATACTTCATCCTCAAAGTTAGAAATGTCGCTATTTCTCTTTGAAGATATTTGTATAGATAGGAAAAAGTCTCTATCTGCTATCCAATAACCGCACACAGGGTACCATGCCATTCCTACTTTATATAATACAAACAAGATAGATGTTCTCCTGGAGATAGTCGCTTATTGGAGGTTGGATTAGACAAGAATATACCCTTTTTTCTACTAAAGTGGTCTTTCACCAGAAAGGTCGTTTAAGAGAGGTTTTCCTGTCGTTTGAAACTGTCTCCGACCGTAAAGTTAAATCACCGAATCCCGGCCAGAAAACACAATCGTAAGAAACCCCAGTAAAGAAATAAATAAAACCGCGACTTCTCCTCCTCCCTATTCCACGGATACTTCCCCCAATAAAGAATGGCGGTAATGAAGTTTGCTCCGCTTTATTGCGATCGAAACGGCTGGCACATGCGCAGTCGGGGAGCCAATTAAGAGATTTCCGGGAGTCGGAGAGCACGCTGGCCGGTGAGTCCCTGCTCCTACCTGGCTCTCCCTACCTCCCTACACCGCCCATACCTCTCTACACCGCCCCTGTCTCTCTGCACTGTCCCTAGCTCCCCGCCCCTAGCTTCCTACGCCGTTTCTAGATGCCCCCCAATACCTTCCCTTTATTTTTCTGCACAACCAACTCTCATTGTGCAACTTTTGCAATATTTTGTCCATTTATATTTGCACTCTACCGTATAATATTCCTATTTTAAAAAGAAAACGTATATGCATATTGTAAAGAATACGCAGAATAAGTATTTCTACTCCTCTATTCACCATATTCATACTAAAAAAAAAAAGAAGCATATGTGCACATTTGAAAAATAATACAAATTAAGTATTTCCCCCCTCTATTCACATAATATTTACATTTAAAAAACTATATGCATATTTCCAAGAATATGCAAATTTAATCTCTTCCCCCTTCTCTCTCTCGCGATGAAGACTTTTTAAAAATAAAGTTATGTAATTTTTTGAACGCAAAAAAAAGTTGCCTATAAAGAAGTCTTTTAAAATATTTAATGTTTTACTAGAATTGCCCAAAAGTTCTAATAGCATTTTGAAGATAGAGTTTTATAATGTTCGCGGCAAGAGCAGAAATCTGCCAGCATTGTTTCCCCAATCTAGAGCGCAACAAAAATAATCTCCCATCGAAAATATTTTTAAAAAATCAATTACCTCAATATTAATTTTTTATTTAATTAAGGGAATGCATTTTCTTTTTATTGTTGATATGGATTTTTTTTAAAGGAGCAAAAAAAAAATCTTTCAAGTTTTCTTTCTTAAATTTTTAAAATCCCTTTTTTAAAGTTTTATTTATCTATTTTACGCAGTTTCCCAGAGTTCTTTTGGCTTTAAAAAAAAAAAAGCCAAATAAAATAAAAATGAAATTTGTTCCTCATCTTGTTATTTATTCAAAAGTTTTTTCGCCTCTTAAAAGAATTTTATCTGTCAATGATATTTATTATTAAAGAAAAGTGGTATTTCTCCACATCAATTATTTTTACCAAAGAAAACTGCGTATATATATTTTTCCTGCATTTTATTTGTATTTTTTTAAATATAGTTTCTATATAAGACCTTTTTTTGTATCTTATATAGTTATGTAAAGCTTTTTTCATTGGTAATTTTTTTATACAAAGCGAATTGTGCGTATTTGAGATTTTTTTTTTAAATGCATTATAACAGTAGAAACTCCATGAGAGGACACCTCTCCACAAGGGACAGTTCTCATTTTCAAAATGTCAATTTTTACTAATTAGTAAATCTTCGGTAGGAGGGACACCTCTCTCTAAAGGACATTTTGACTTTGCAGGTGTAAGACTACTACTGCATACTATCTACTGTATATTCCACCAGACCACCTCTTGGTATATATAGGAGCCTCAAGACTATATTCCAACCCTACCTAGATTATAAATTTAATCCACAATATCAGTCTCCATGCCTTGTGTAATTATACACATCATTATTAAAAAACTACACCTATCCCCCGATTTACACGGTACTTGTTTTACACGTTTTCGCTTTTACACGGTTTTCCAAATAAGTTTTTTTTTTGTTTTTATCGCACTATACTAAAATGCGATATTCTACTCTATACTACCTATGTTGAAAAGAATATTGGGAGGCTCTGATTCATGAGGGAGCGAACACCTATTCAGATTTGACAGTTTAATATACACCTATCCCTCGATTTACACGTTTTTCTCAGGAACGTATCTACCGTGTAAATCGGGGGATAGGTGTATATTCAAACCAACTGCCTTGTTTTAATGTTTGTATATGCATCAAAATAGGCACTTCTCTTTTTAAAAATGCATTAAAACAGTATATTTTGTTAATAACGAGTTTACAAAGTGGGAAGAGGAGCTTCTTTTTATTAGCATGCACACAAGCTTTCGGACATGTCGTCCTTCTTCAGGTAAGAGTAATAAACGCGCTGAGGATCCATATATACACAAAGCTGAAAAGAAAATTTACATAAATGCAAAAGATAAAAGTATTTAAAGATAAAAATAAGAACCAAATATGCTAAAAAGATTATAGGGATTAAATGCTAATAAATCTGGACTAAGTACATATGCACTATGAATGGTGTTAATCAAGGGCAGGTAAATGCAACCTATGGCTATTCACACAACATATGGTATTGTTCTGGTATATCTATATGCCTGTTGATGCTGTTTGTTTTTATTGACACAAATGCCTCTAGTAAAAGTCTTTGGTACTTATTATTGATATTGTTGTATAGAATGGATGGCTTTGTTAGATTGAATGTATGACCGGTTTGCATAGAATGACTGTAAATAGGGGAATTTAGGTTTTTATTAGAGATGTTTCTGGAATGCTCAACCATTCTGATGGCGACGGATCTACCCGTCTCCCCGACATAAGTGGCATTGCATTGGTCGCAAGAGACGGAATAGACAGCACCACCAGAACGGAGAGAACTCGTATGAAGGGAAGATCTGGTAATGGGGTGTCGGATTAGTGTGGCGATGTTAGGTGGGTTCTGGAAGTATGTTGTAATGCCATGTTGCCTTAAAAACCTGGCTATGGTGATAGACTGGGGGCAAAAAGGAAGGGAGCAAATATTTCTGTGTATAGCTGGAGCACTGTTGTGGTGAGGGTCATGCATGTGTTTAAGAATGAAGGGGGTCGGGTAGCCGGATTTGGATAAATATGAAAATATTTTAGCCTTTTCTATTGTTTGGAATAACGGGAGGGAACAATGAGTAAAGATACGTTTAGTGAGAGCTCTAACTGTATTGATTTTGTGTGGTGTTGGGCAATGTGACCGGAAGTTTGTGTGGTGTGGGGGTGTGTTGTTTTTATAGTATACTGTGGTATGGAAACTGCTGGGGGTGCGTATGACTAGTGTATCTAGGAAAGGTAGGACTGAGTGATTTTCTGTTTCATGGGTGAAGGCTATGTCTGGGTGGAAGGAGTTGAGGTCAGATAGGATGTGAGAGGCAGATACCTCACTTACCAAGCAAAAGGTATCATCGATGTACCGCCTCCATAGAAAGATGTCTGAAGAATGGCGTGAAGTGATCCATTGGTCCAGTGACCTCATGACAACCTCAGCCACCACGGTTGAGAGGGGGCTACCCATGGGGGAGCCCTTGGTCTGCTTGAAAAACTGGGTATCAAATGTGAAGGTGGACATGCCTAGGCATATGGAAGTGAGCTCGACAACCGTCTCCGCGGTGAGGGTGTCTAACGGGGGGGCATTTTCGAGGAAAGTGCGTAAACTATTAATGATCAAAGGGTGGGCAAGTGAGAGATATAGAGACGTTACATCGAAAGAAACCATTATGGACCTGGGGGGAGGTGTGAGGCTGGTGATATAGGACACAAATTTACAGTCATTCTATGCAAACCGGTCATACATTCAATCTAACAAAGCCATCCATTCTATACAACAATATCAATAATAAGTACCAAAGACTTTTACTAGAGGCATTTGTGTCAATAAAAACAAACAGCATCAACAGGCATATAGATATACCAGAACAATACCATATGTTGTGTGAATAGCCATAGGTTGCATTTACCTGCCCTTGATTAACACCATTCATAGTGCATATGTACTTAGTCCAGATTTATTAGCATTTAATCCCTATAATCTTTTTAGCATATTTGGTTCTTATTTTTATCTTTAAATACTTTTATCTTTTGCATTTATGTAAATTTTCTTTTCAGCTTTGTGTATATATGGATCCTCAGCGCGTTTATTACTCTTACCTGAAGAAGGACGACATGTCCGAAAGCTTGTGTGCATGCTAATAAAAAGAAGCTCCTCTTCCCACTTTGTAAACTCGTTATTAACCTTCAGTGAAGAGCAGTTCTACTTAACAGTATATTTTGTGTTTATCATTCCAGTACTGAACGAAGGAGAGAGGTTGCGAGTACCTCAACTTTATGATAAATTCGGAGCAATAACTTGATTACGTCAACATTCGCATTTACTTTATTCTTAGCTAGATATTTCGTCATTTTTAAATAAGAACTATTTTCTTAAGCGCTACACATATACATTTTTTAAAAAAGACATCTTATTTTTCGTATAGTATTAAAAAAAAAGACCATATATAAAAGAGAAACAAAATCACAAAGTACGAATTGTTTAATTTCTTTTTGATAATTCTGTTACCTACTCTACTACAATTATTGTAAATAGTTTCACGAGCAATTATCCAGATCGGATATAGCGTGTCTTATTTGTTCAACTGGTAATAGATAAGTACGAATATTTCTTTTAAAACCAAATGAAACAAACTTCTACTGTCCTTACTGCGATGAAATAAGCCCTCTCCCAATATATTTTTATCGCAGTAAGGACAGTAGAAGTTTGTTTCATTTATTTTTGAAAGAAACATCATGCCTTATAGTTTTTTAAATTATATATAGATGTGTGTGTGTGTGTGTCACTTTATTGTCTTATGTTTAAAAAAAAACAACATAAAACACATGCAATTAAATATAGTTTATCTTCCAATTGATCCCCAGACATAAAGTAGATCAGGTTGCCACTTCTACTATATCAAATTCTAAATAAATCTATGTTAACCTGGATTATCAAGCTTCACCAGAGAGTGTTCAGAGAGCCAAACAGCAAGTTGAACAGAGACGTGTACTTATCATCGTAAACTACCTAACCGCCACCACGGCCTGTTCTACCTGTGTTATCTTATATGGTGCGGTAGTCAGAAACATTCAGTTGCAACATTAAGTAAGAGAGGTGTCGTCTTTCATTATATCTTAGGATATGTAAATATTATACCTATCCCCTCTTCGGTAAAATTATAAATAAAAGACAATTCGCCGAGAGAAGGGTTTCTTTTTTTAGCGAATTGTATTTTATTTATATTTTAAAATAATATCAGGCTCTTGATTAGAGAGAGAGAGAGAGAGAAGAGGGTAGCCAATGAACCATCCTGAAGATGCCTTTAAAAACATTAACTACGAGAAATACATCAACATTTTAACGCCAAACATTTCCATCAATCAGCAGCTACAACTTCCAACGACCACACTCGCTAAACTTATCAATAATCAAAATGGAAAGCATTAACCACAGAGATGTCAAAAATCATTTAGGAAAACTAATTAAGTACATCACAAGGAGTCATTCAAAATGGAAACAAATGATACAAATTGGCAACAATAGACTACAGGTTGGAAACAATTTGGGATACAGATGGCTTACAATCGACTGTGAAAAATAACAACCAATCACTAAAGTTATGAAGAGTAAACCGATAGAAAAAACCAACAATAAATCCTAAATTGCCATCAATACAGGGTGACCCAAAGTAACGGAGTTAAACATTTTAAATCATAAATTTATTTTTAAAAAAGAACAAATTAACAATACATAACAATAATTATGATACTAACAATGTATTCAGCCGGTTTCAAAGTGGCCTCCCTCGGCGGCGATACACAGGTTCAAACGTGACTTGAAATTTTCGGCTATGAGCCTCAGGTACTCCGGCAACAATCGGTCCCATTCTAGGCGCAGCGATCGCTTCATCGACTTCAAACTTTTGTGGCGCGTAGCACTTGCAAAATGGACCACACGCTGTAATCCATCGGGTTGAGATAATGTGAGTAGAGCGGCCATTCCGCCGACGTGATGAAGTCCGGGAAATGGGCCCTGCACCAGTCCTGAGTCAATTTCGCCTTGTGATCCGGCTCGGAGTCCTGCTGGAACGTTCAATTCGCATCGCCGAAGTTCTTTTGAGCTCAAGAGAGTACGACGGCCTCGAGAATGTCGCGGAGATACACTTCTTGGTTGATATTAACCCCTTGATCCACGAAAACGAGGGGTCTTTCCACTGGCGCAAATCCTGGCCCATACCATAACCGACTGTGGATTTTGGCGGTGTTCGACGATGGCCGACGTGCCGGGAGCCTCAGCGGACCAGCTCCTGTCGTTTTGGTGCTCGAGGGTGAACAGCTTCTCCTCCGTGAAGAGGAAGCGCTCCCATTGCTGACCAGTGGCCCGATGCTTAAGTTGGCGACATCTCTTCAGTTGTATGCGCTTGTTCTCATCCGTGAGGAGCTGAACTTTTTGGAGCTTGTACGCCTTGAGGTTGAGTTCATTTTTCGATATTCTATGTACCGACGACTTTCTTATGCCGGTCTCACGGGCGATTTTTCTCATGGACAACCTCGAATTTCGTTGAAGTCGCTTTTTGATGATCTTTTAATTGGCTGAAGTGTTGGCGGTGTGCTTTCTTCCTCTTCCGGCACGGACGCCTTCATGGCCAAGCTTGTTCAAACGATGGATAGCCTTGGACACAGTTTGTTGAGGTACACTTTGAGCAGCTGAACAATTTCACATTGAGGTTTTCCTTGACGAAACAGCTCAATAATTACACTACGCTTTTTTGACATCCTGAAACACGAAAAAATAAGATGGTTCAAAGTCAAAACTTAATGGTACATAAAAACATGGAGAATCCGACAAAACATAATTTATTACGGTTCAATACTTTCGTGTTAGGATGAATTAAACATTAACACACTCCGTTACTCCGAGACACCATGTAAACCCCATAATTCCAACATTAGACCACAAAATACAACAACAACAACAAAACTTATATTTACAACTATAAAAAAAAAAAAAAGATCGGCATAAGACCACAAAAAATGAGCCATAGACAAAAAAATACCAACAATAAGCCACAAAATTCCAACATTAGACCATCAATTATCAGCCTTACACCAAAACTACGAACCAAAATACCAATATTAAACTACAATTTACTAGAGATTTATACCTAAAATTACTTACATCACTTTCTACAAATTGTCAACAATCGACTATGAAAACTATAAAATTACCAATTTGTAAAATAATAAACAATCAACTATTTAAAGTTACACCACAAATTACTAACCTTAAACCACAAAATACCAATATTAAATTACAATTTACTAAAATTAAACCACAAATTACTTTCAGCACTTTCTACAAATTGCCAACAATCGACTATGAAAAAACAACTATAAAATAACCAATTCGTAAAGTTATAAACACTGTTTAAAGTTACCAGAATTAAACCAAAAATTTCAACAATCGACCACTAAACCTTTAAAGAAAGACAATAATGAGACAACTCGCTCCAAAGATTAAGTTATCACGGAGAGCTGCGAGATAATAAAAATCTCTCTCCATCGCAAAATGCTAATGAAGATGCTAATTTTTTTAACCAATGAATTTTAATAGAGAATTTAGCATAAACAACGGCCTCTCTATAAAACCTGGAGGTTTTCCAAAAACTTTCTTTTTTTGCCCCCATCTAGCTATTCACATAATTTTACTCCCTTCAAATTATCATTATTACCCTATCTACATATAAACATTATGCAAATCTTTAATTATAAAATATGGTCTCTCTCATGTTGTGTGGCTGAACTGTTTTAAATACATTACGCGCTCTGTTTGGTGCATGACAGAAATGTTACGAAAGCTAGCGAAAAAAGTAAAATTTCAAAGAGATATAATGGCAAGCTGAGTTGTCCGGTAACTTAGAAAATAAAATATAGATTTATGTGCCTCTACACTCTGTGTGTCCCAATAAACTGAAGCAAGTGTGCTAAA
This sequence comes from Cordylochernes scorpioides, assembly GCA_030710605.1. Taxonomy (NCBI): domain Eukaryota; kingdom Metazoa; phylum Arthropoda; class Arachnida; order Pseudoscorpiones; family Chernetidae; genus Cordylochernes; species Cordylochernes scorpioides. Next base: position 10,641,072 of record CP092876.1, on the reverse strand, counting down.
TGTGTATATTGGTATTTGAAATATTACTCAATTTAGCGCTAAATTTTCCTTTTTTTTTAAATAAAGTAATACAGAAAATTAGTTTTGAAAAAGTCACTGTTTTGACCATGTATTGTGTAAATAAGTCCAATAAGAACCTAATTTGCATACTCCGTTTGTGCTCCATTCGCTTCCACAATATTTGACCAAAACCAAACAAACCTGTACAGTATATAGAGTTAAGTTAGAAGGAGAGTTAGTGTCATAGTTTCACCCGCGGGATATATGCGATTTAGTCCGATAAAAGCAAATTTACATATTTATGATGTAGGAAGATGATTATGATAATAATCTTTTGATAAATTTTCACCGCTACACTACGACGACGTCCTCTTTTCTACTTTTAATTTCTTAAAAAAAAAAAAAAACTATTTTAATCTTCTAAACGAACTATGGCCGTAAATGTTTTTTTTTTCTGCTTCAAGCGCACAGCTTTTTCTTTTTAAAGAACGAGGCAATAAATACACTCAAAAGCACGTTTGGAAATTTTACAAATCAAATTATACAATTATAAAACCATAGTTTTTATATAAACGCCCCGTTATCCAGAATAAACCTCCAGATACAGACTATATAGCCAGAATGAATAATACAAGAATTGTAGTTTAGATCTGATGAATTAAATTAGTGGGAAGGTTTACCACTGATAAGCAAATCCTTCTAAATTCATATTCAGTTGAATCGCTCTATGCACATATAGAATTTGTTATTTGTATTAAATAAAAAATAGCGCGGAATACTTCCATCTTCACCATATAGAGTTTTGCGCTATGTGTTGTGTGTATTTTTTACTTGTATCGTCCTAGTGTGAAGTTAGTGTAGTGGTAGTGTGGTTGCCAATTACCGTGTATTGAAGTGGTCATCACCGTGTAGTGCAGTGGTAGTGTAGTGTGGTTTCCATCTCCGTGTAGTGCAGTGGTAGTGTAGTGAGGTTGCCGTGTAGTGATGTGGGAAGGCGAGGCGACGTAGGATGTGTCGCCGAGGGAAGGATGTCCCACGAGGGATGTTGGCAAGGTCATTCCCATCTGACGGCCGCTGTGCTCTCCCGCGCGTGTTCATAACCCAGTTGACGTAGAGAAATAACTCTAGCGTTGATATACTGGACCCAGCTTCCCTCGAGCTCTCCCCAGTGAAAAAAAAAACGATCAATAAAGGGCTATTATTAATAACAGTAATAATAACAGCTGAACTTTTTTTTTAAGTAACGTTAAATATTTATAATTTTCAGCAATAGATGGCTCTATCATGATATGTGAAGTATTTACAGCAGCTGTAATTTTGAAATTAAAAATTTCTCAATGGAATATATTATAAACGACATTTGAAAAGCTATCCCGCATATGTTTCTTTTCAACGAAAAACCAAAATTTATTTCAAGGAGAAATAACGATTATTTCTAACCTTAGGGATGAGGTATGAAGGGTGAATCGTGAAGAGTAATGAAAACGGAAAAATAAAAGTGTCCAGGGATGGGAAGGGTTTATTTTGATTTTTCGTTGAAAAGAAACATATGCGGGATAGTATTTCAAATGTCGTTTTACAATCATAAGCCACATTATATTATATTGTAGAATACATTATTATCATAGCAATTTTTAGAGAGTATGCCGAAGTAATAAGTTCCGAGTAGTCAAAGAGTATATTTAATGAGAGCTTGGTGCTGTTCTTGCAGCCAGCTCTCTATAAGACAGCTTGTCACATTGCTACCTGGGGTTTACTCCAAGGAAACTTTACTCAACTGAACCAACAGATCGTTCAGCTGGCGACGGTGTCAATGGTCAAAAGTTTAGTATTTTATTAACTCTGAGACAAATACACTCATGGACGAAACCTAAGGAAGTTTCGTATTTTTCTGTCAACGGTCGTCTGTTTTTATTTAAGAAGACAGAGGCTGTTCACACATCTCGTGTGCCTTCAATAAACTGTGTAATATATTTCAGAGTTGTTGCCCCCATATACATGTTAAAAGGTACCATAAGTGTTTTCCATGAGTGTAGAGTTATTAGGTTGTCTGCGCCTCTTGTTTGAGGTACTCCACAGTTCAACAACACGGGCGGCGGTATTACGGAGCCTACCGTTAAGCACATAACATAGTGATCCTATACGGAACTGCCGTGGCGTGAAGTCACGTTATCTCAACACGAAGTATATTTAGAGAAGTTTTTCAATTACCTTGTGGCGTCATTCCAACTGTGGCATTTCTCTGTATTGGCATTCCACGTTTTATGTTATCTCTAATTTACACTAGGAGAGAATTCCTATTCTAATCTAAAACTTATATGTAAAAAATATATATATGTCGTATTGTAATTTTTCCAAAGTTCAATGTCTGGAAATGACAATTAAGCAGTCGTTTGTGGCTGTCTCCACCTCAAAATCCTCTCTTTATTTTTTTCAAATCTTTTTTAAACAAAACAAAAATTTACATACACCATTTAATTAAATCTTTAGTAAAAAAAAAAAAAAAAATAAATAAAATTTACATTCTATCATTCAAAATGTATCATATATAATATATAGAAAATACAAAATACTTTTAAAAATATTCTAAACTTTCTTTATCCTTTATTTGTTTGGAAAGATATTATCATGGTTCTGTCTTAGCCATTTTTCTACTCTATCTTCACCTTTTTCTCTCTCTCTTTTTTTTTTTCTTTCTATGTTCCGCATACATAACGCGTAACTGCCGAAGCTTTTTCGTGAATCTTGTTATATAGCTCTTTATTGTTATGAAAAAAAAAAATTGAAATTTTTATACTTCATATTTTCCTTTTTCCTATTTTCTTTCTATTTTATCACTTTTAATTGTTGAATTAGCTAAATCAAGCACTTAATTTATACTAATGAATATTTAAAAAATGATAAAATATACATATATACCAAAAGAGACACCTCTCCCTTTAATTATACATCAGAAAGCTACATTATGTTTATCAATCTAGTAATAAAAAAACTTTATTAATGTTGATAAAAGGAATGAGCTACAACTTCTGTGGTACATGAATATCACCCTCCCTCAACTCTATGTGAAAAAATTACACTCATGGACAAAACTTAAGGAAGTGGTAAGTCTTCGGTCGTCTGGTTTTTTTAGGGAGACAGAGGTAATTTTGTTCACACTTGGTTATCTCGTGTGTCTTCAATAAAAGTCACTGTGTATTAAATATCTTTCAGAATTATTATCTGAATCCCGATATACGTGGTAAAAGGTATCATAAGATTTGTCTATGAGTGTGTATACAAGTGTCGAACAATGCTCATTCGCAATAAACTTCGAATAAGCCCGCTAGGTGCAATAACATACACTCTATTATCGATAAAAGGAAAGTAATGACACTATGAATTCTATAAAAACCTTTTTTTTAATGTTACGCTATCTAGGCTGTGCTTGTCATCCAATAAATGTATTTCGAACTGGATGAAAGAAGCCATGTGGAGAGAACACCTGCACCGAGGGCTCCGCCCTTTTCAAGGTTTCTCCACTTCGATCACCAGCCAGTACCTACCTAGCCGACTTACATCTCGCCAAGTATCTCGCCGACCTGTTCACGCTGTAGGAATGAACTCTTGTATTTCACAGGTAGCGGCGTATTTCCCACAATGAATATCATTGAGGAAAATGTATATCTTTGTTTATATATGCTGCTAACGAATGTTTCCGGCTTCACCCGGGTTTTACCTGAGTTAAATTTTGCCTAACAATGGGTTATAACAATGGTATCTTATCAGTGGTAGTATAAACTGTCCTTACATGAAAAGAGACAGGAAATTCGCGAAATTTCGGGGCCAACTCATTACAATGAACAACATGTATATAAAATCTTCACTACTCTCCTGCTGGATAAAACATTTGTTTATAAATATTTTAAATATTACAAGGCGATTGATAAAATGAGAGAAGAGGTGCTCAACTCCACAGACAACGGCTGATTGCTCCCTCTCCCCTCTAAATTGCTTTTCCTCCTCACTCATGTACATATATAACTTTTTAGGGGAATCCCCTTGTAAGACAATAGTGTCTTAATAAAGGTTTCTGTTGGTGTTGTTGTTGTATAAACTGTCCTTAATATACACATCTTGATCATTCACAAAGTTAATCATTCACAAACGATGAAATAATATTTGTCCATCATAGTAAGGACAGTAGAAGTGTTATTTGTGCAAAAAGAAACATTAGTGCGTAAATACTTTCATTTCTTAAAGTTATTCTATATTGACACAGAGTATATACGGCAACACATGACTTGGAAGGTTGGCGGGGGGTTAACTGCGGACAGGAATGAAGACCAGGTTACACCCCCAAGTAGAACAACTATAGTGGAAGATGATTGGTTTTAGTATCGTTCTCCCCTTGTATTTTATAATGGAAAAAACTCGCTCAAGAAATCTACGTAATATTAAGAAGAAAAAGCAACAAACCTCATTAACCTGGCGCATAACTCTATATGTATTATTTATATTTATTCATTTATGAATCTTTGTTACCCAACAAGTGAACTATGCAAATATAGGGATTGAGGCTGACATACTAAACAACAGTTCACTTTATGACAGAATCGCCTGATTGTGGGGAGAAAAATGAAAGGCGAAATTACAAAAAAAGGGCTTCTACTTCAACTGAATGAATGCTATCAGAATATATATATCCAGTTATGGCACAATCAACATTACACGAGATACCACCCGATGTATTGAATCTTTGTTTTATAGAGAAGTCAATTGTCATTGGTTGTTATGACACCTTTACAGCAAACTAGTTTATTTTATCGACGTTTAGACCGACACGTTCTGTCAAGATGATGTCATTAGAAACATATCAAAAATATGGCGCTAGGATTGAGTGCATTCGATGATTTGATATTATTGTTAGTTTCCATCGAGGCTCTTTCTCACTCGAGTTCGACTCTTTTGGTGACTATATAGATTACATAGTTGGCCCATATAGTTTTGTCAGCAGCGTTTGACACAGAGGGGACTTGTCTGTGTTTTCTTCCTCTGGCTAAATAAATTTGGCTACTCCGCCTTTTCGGGCTTTTTCTCCAGGCCAATGTGCTGAACGTCAAGGCACACACAGAAACGTATTTATTTTGTCTAACAAATACGTTATTTTGCCTGGACAAAGGTTGGCGTTCAGCCAACTGAAATATTGGTGAATAAATTCTTATGTTTGATCCAATATATTCCTTTTTATATGTTATATGTGTACGTATATAAACATAATTACTTCTGAAGGGGTCCAGTATTGGGAGCGAATTCTTCCTCCAAGTACAAGAGGTGCCTTTCTTCTTCACTATAATGAGAAGTCGAAAGCTTATCCCGATTTTCATTCGGTCATTTTTGTGTTATCCATTCCATTAAGATGTTTTTTCCCTACATATACCGGAGATGCACTCACATTGGGAGGTGTACAAATAAGGATTTATTCTATTCATTGGGATTATGACTAAATGGCTAATCTCAAAATCCCTCCAGTACTTTTAGAAGATAGATTTGCAATAAGGAGACGTAAAAAGAGATGCACAGAACTATGCTATCTATTCAAGTAAATAACCCAACACTCTAAAAACTTTCTGATTTCTATTTAGAAAAAGAGGTTCAATTTAAAATGACAATTAGGGGAAATGGAAGATTCCAATTACAATCTTTACATCCCGTGTTATTAAACATCTCTCTGAATAACGTTTATTTTCTCTTTCTCCAACAAATATTTATATAAACTTATTCTCTCTCTTCAAAAGGATAGAAATTATCTCTCGTATAATTTCCAATTTCAAAATATTTGAAACATAGAGGGTTCATTATCATATGATTACTAATAAACTCACAGACAAAACTTAAAAGTTGTTTATCTGGTGTGTCTTCAATAAAGGTCACTGTAATAACTTTCTTAGTTATTGTTTTAATCCCGATATACATGCTAAAAGGTACAATTTCCTCAAGTTTTGTCCATGAGTGAATCTTTCAGAGTTATTGTCTGAATCCCGATATACATGCTAAAAGGTACAACTTCCTTAAGTTTTGTCCATGAGTGTATCTTTCAGAGAAATTGTCTCAATCCCGATTTACATGCTAAAAGGTACAATTTTGAACAGTTTTGTCCATGAGTGTATTACTATAATAACCTACTAGGGCAATAAATAAAGTGATATTTATATAGAAAGGCATATATTGGATAAAAAATAAGAATTCATTTATCAATATTTCAGATGGCTGAACGCCAACTTTTGTCAAGGCACAACACAACGTATTTAGTTTATGTTTAATAAATACGTTGTTGCGTGCCTTGACAAAGGTTGGCGTTCAGCTAACTGAAATATTGATAAATAAATTCTTATTTTTTAATCTAATATATAATATTTTATATGCACCTTTGCCATCTTTTCTTCCAAATTTATAAACACTTTGAAAATCTGTATTTCTATATGATTCACAAAATGTTCAGCAATTTCTCTTTAATAACTTGTATCGTGTTAAAACGTTGATCTTTAAGTACCATCTTTAATTTTAGATTTTAAAAAGTCATTCGGAGATAAATCAGGATAATATGGAGGCTGTGAAAGCATAAGGGTTTTAAATCTTTGTCAAATAAGCGAGCACCGACTGAGTGGCCGTGCGTTACATGATGAAGCCACCATCTTTATTCTGCCATCTTTCTGGGCGTTTCCTTAGCACAGCCTTGGTTAATTATCGTTCCAGTTGGTATGAATTCATCATAAACGAGTCTTTTGGTATCGAAAAAAGTGACGAGCAGAACCTTTATTTTTGACTTTTCCATCCTGGCCTTTTTGGGTAACAGTTCCTCATCTGTCAACCATTGACTTGATTGGCGTTTTGCTTCGGGATCGTAGCCGTAGACCCATATCACCTTATGTTGCCACTTCTGGTCTTGTACAGCCAATTTAAGTAAGTTTTCGCAGATCTCTTAACGTGTCTCTTTCTGCTCCAGAGTTAATATACGAAGAACAAACTTGTAAGATCGTCGTTTTTAAGCCCAGATCATCATAGATGATGGAATGACATATCTTAAATGACACTCCGGTTTCTTCGGACATTTCTCTGATTTTTATTATGATATTTTGAAACACCAGGGCTTTAAATTTTTTAAGTTTTCCGGAACACTCACCATTTTTTGGTTATCCCCACTGTGTGTTGTCTTCCACGGAAAAGTTAAACCATCTTTAAACCTTTTGAACCAATCAAATGCTGTTCTTTTAAAAGAGACCTCTCCAAATGTTTTTGTAATAAATCAAAACTTTCACTGGCTGTAGATTTAACGATTCGGAAACAGAATTTCAAACAAACACGTTGTTGCATTTTAACGTCCATTTTAATTTAGCCGCGCTGTTATTACTTTGTCTTCTAAAATTAGAATTATTTAAAAGAATGCGAGGAACAAGTGCAAACAGTTAGGTGCACCTGGTGTTAAATTCTTTCCTCTTTTTAATAGGCGAGTTATTTTTACTCTACCTATGCCAGTGCGGGAACCTTTTGATTATATAATGTATATACAACACATTATATATAATATATATATAAATTATGAAGAACACGTGTCTTGTGGATATATATTTAATATTTAAATATATATATAGCAATATATATATATATATATATAACTTAAAAGTTATATATATAATGGTGTATATATTTGGGGTATGTGTGTATAAGATTCAATTATGGGGGGCGCCGGTTATTCCGATATGCAAATATAGATTGTCCTAATCGATAACTAATCCGTACAGGTCAATGGAAGGAGAAAACAACAAAACACGATATAATATAGAAAAGTTTAATACAATTCAGGAGAAGAAAACTTTAAAGTTGAAACAATGGATTCGATGGGAACCGTCTGGAAAATTTCCCGCCTCCCTAGCGGGTTGTCCCCGGGCGTCAACTGGCCAGTGGGTTGCCATCCAAGGGGGCTAGACCGACTTCAGTGTCTTTCTATCAGTACAGTTGATTGCTGGTATGACTATTCCTTTCTTGCTTATCCCAAGTATATGTGGTAGAATTCATGATACATCCTCCTCTACCTAGACTCCTTTGTTTTTTCGACAGTATGACAGGACAGGAACTTGGTCGTGACGCATGTAGAGAAAAGATTCCACCTGAAGTTTATCTCAAGTATACTCATGTGGTAAAAAAACCTAAGAAAGTTAAATTATTTGATATCGCCGGCCATCAATTTATTATTATTATAATCTTTAAGGAGACAGAGACACTTTTTTCACACTTAGTAATCTCGTGTGTCTTCAATAAAGGTCACTCTAATATTTTTTAGAGTTATTGTCCCGATATATATGCTGAAAGGTACAACTTCCTTAAGTTTTGTCCATGAGTATACATGTGGTAAAGGCCACGATACATCTTCTTCTACCTAGATTCCTTTGTTCTTTCGACAGTACGACAGGACAGGAACATGGGCGTGCATTATGTAAATACATTTTCAAATACCCGTTGTACAGGCCATGATAATTATGGTGGGTAGTTAGCGACTACCTTTTACTGTGAGTGTACCACGTGTTGTATAAGGGCTGTAGAAATACGTTTTAAATATATATTTAAAAAAACAGCGTTAAAACACCTATTTCTATTTTTCAGAGATAGAGGGCGCTAAGTTGAATATTATAGAGATAGATATAACTGTGTCAGATTTTTAGAATTTTATACTTTTATTTTCGATCAAGATGAATTCCGAAAAGTTAATAAACATTAGGAAAAAAAGTTTTGATTGATTTAAGCTTTATTTGCTATTCATACTGCAATACACTGTTTATTAACTTAGGAGAGAGATAAATAAATGTTTATTTATATACATTGAATATAATTCATAAATGATATAACATAGAATAGTACAAGATTAAATATCCATACCAATTTTTCTTTCTTTTTTCTCTCTCTATCAATATTTTTAGAGAGAGAGAGCATGAGTTATAGAATAATAGAATAAATTGCACACACAAAATTCACTATTAACATTTTTAACGTTTATTCTAAAACAATACTTTTGTATTTTTACTGCTCAAATTCAGAGAGCATTAAATTCCCATAACACCAGCTTATACCATGGATACTGAAGAAGGAAATGGGATAACAAAAAAAGCTTCGACTAAACCAGTAGTAGTTGTAGGGTGTGATTTCTTCCATTCACACATTCTTCCTCTCCTATCAACATTTCCCATCTAATATATTTGCATCATTACATTTACATATATGCAACGCCTAAAGAACAACGTTACAAAATGTTACTTTTCGGTTATTTGGGGAGTAGAATATTTTATTATTACTTCATAAATATTGATTTAATTTTAATTTTATTTCAATTTAAAGCACTATGTCCCCCTAGGGACACATGCGCTGTTATACATGTATGCTTTTACATTTATCTATATATATACTGTATAGACAATAATATTAGGCCGTAAAGAGAATAGTCATATGATGTTAACAATAAGAAAGAGAGAAAAAAACGAGAAAAGACCTATGTACAAAATAAAGAAGTGTCTGGCAATATGTACAATACAAATGAAAAAAAGGATTGGAAGAGAGAAACACAATTATTGTGTCACTAATTCAAATCTCGCTGCCAGAATATACGCAAATAGGTTATTTATCCCCGTACGTCCCAAGTAGAAGCACAATGCTGTGTATTAAGTAAACTTGTTAATAGTTACTTAGAAATTATAAAACATTTTTCTCCACTTTACTTTGATAAGCTAGTAGAAGAGTGTCCTATCTCGTAATCTCGCTTTATTACGATAAATAAGATACTTATTTTGAGTCAAAAGGCGATCCATTAATTAAGATTATATGAAAGGGCGTACCTGGATCTGTAAAGAAAAAAAAAAACATTTTTTTTTCTCAAAATATTTCGACAGATTGCTCCCTCTTTATCAATTTATTGCACAGTGATCTACAATAAATTGTAAATTAAATTCACTGTGCAATAAATTGATAAAGAGGAAGCAATCTCTCGAAATATTTTGAGAAAAAAAAAATGTTTTTTTTTTTTTTTTTTTTACAGATCCAGGTACGCCCTTTTATATAAGATACTTATTGTTAAATTTTGTTAATTATTAAACAATACGCTGTGTAGCTTATGCAAATAGGGTGCATAGTAAATACAGCGTTAGAAAGAGACTATATCGCGGATTAACCCTACGCTTCAGAAGCACAGTGAGTGTTATGATCTACTGAGATCACCGTTCTGTCAGCATGCCATGAGGCAGTGAAATAGAAGACCGAGGAATTGATGGAGCGGCCAATAAACAAGAACCCAGTAACTTCCAATTTGGACGAGGAAGATAAAGTACAATTTGAACTTGACGGCACCGGGTAATTGGCTCAATTTTTCTTCATTAGTCGAGGCGTCGCATTCTTGAAAATACAAACCAGTGAGCTTTAAATATGCAAATCATTTTAACACTTAGTTCTTTAGTTTTATTTGCATATGAGACCACGAAAGGTCTTGTTAATTTTAATTAAATGAGGTTATATATGTAACTATACAGAGACAGTTTTGTACAGCACTACTATAAACAACTGATTTTCATTGGCATTATTAGAAAACAATGATACAGAGTTTTTTAAAACCTATTTTTTTCCTAAAACTGAGGCCATTTCACAGAAATATAATTAAGGAATGTTTTACGCTTATATCGCTATGAACTATTTTATTCGAATACTTTTATGGTGCCATCTCAAGCTAATTTGTATTAATAGCATAAAATATATATATTGCACAAATAGCTTAACAAGAGGTTTTGTACTAATACCATTATAAATTGCTCTGATACCGTCACAATCTATTCTGTGCTTACATTGTTACTAATGATTTTGATAATAATACCTTTGTATGGGTGCCATTTAAAACTCTTATCTATTGTTACCATCGACACAGGATTTCCTTGATGCAGTTTTAATGAATTTATAACACCACTCTATCCATGCTTGTAGACAAATTGCACTCATGGACAAAACTTGAGGAAGTGGAAAGTTTTTGATATCGCCGGTAGTCTGTTTTTTAAAATAGACAGAGGCAATTTTGTTCACACTTGGTCGTCCCGTGTGTCTTCAATAAAGGTCACTGTAATATCTTTCAGAGTTATTGTCCCGATATATATGGTAAAGGTAAAACTTCCTTAAGTTTTGTCCATGAGTGTGTCTTTCAGAGTTATTGTCTGAATCCCGATATACATGGTAAAGGTAAAACTTCCTTAAGTTTTGTCCATGAGTGTATCTTTCAGAGTTATTGTCTGAATCCCGATATACATGGTAAAGGTACAACTTCCTTAAGTTTTGCCCATGAGTGTATCTTTCAGAGTTATTGTCTGAATCCCGATATACATGCTAAAAGGTACACTTCCTTAAGTGTTGTCCATGAGTGTATCTTTCAGAGTTATTGTCTGAATCCCGATATACATGCTAAAAGGTACACTTCCTTAAGTTTTGTCCATGAGTGTATCTTTCAGAGTTATTGTCTGAATCCCGATATACATGCTAAAAGGTACAACTTCCTTAAGTTTTGTCCATGAGTGTATCTTTCAGAGTTATTGTCTGAATCCCGATATACATGCTAAAAGGTACAACTTCCTTAAGTTTTGTCCATGAGTGTATCTTTCAGAGTTATTGTCTGAATCCCGATATACATGCTAAAAGGTACAACTTCCTTAAGTTTTGTCCATGAGTGTATCTTTCAGAGTTATTGTCTGAATCCCGATATACATGCTAAAAGGTACAACTTCCTTAAGTTTTGTCCATGAGTGTATCTTTCAGAGTTATTGTCTGAATCCCGATATACATGCTAAAAGGTACAACTTCCTTAAGTTTTGTCCATGAGTGTATCTTTCAGAGTTATTGTCTGAATCCCGATATACATGCTAAAAGGTACATCTTCCTTAAGTTTTGTCCATGAGTGTATCTTTCAGAGTTATTGTCTGAATCCCGATATACATGCTAAAAGGTACAACTTCCTTAAGTTTTGTCCATGAGTGTATCTTTCAGAGTTATTGTCTGAATCCCGATATACATGCTAAAAGGTACAACTTCCTTAAGTTTTGTCCATGAGTGTATCTTTCAGAGTTATTGTCTGAATCCCGATATACATGCTAAAAGGTACACTTCCTTAAGTTTTGTCCATGAGTGTATCTTTCAGAGTTATTGTCTGAATCCCGATATACATGCTAAAAGGTACAACTTCCTTAAGTTTTGTCCATGAGTGTATCTTTCAGAGTTATTGTCTGAATCCCGATATACATGCTAAAAGGTACAACTTCCTTAAGTTTTGTCCATGAGTGTATCTTTCAGAGTTATTGTCTGAATCCCGATATACATGCTAAAAGGTACAACTTCCTTAAGTTTTGTCCATGAGTGTATCTTTCAGAGTTATTGTCTGAATCCCGATATACATGCTAAAAGGTACAACTTCCTTAAGTTTTGTCCATGAGTGTATCTTTCAGAGTTATTGTCTGAATCCCGATATACATGCTAAAAGGTACAACTTCCTTAAGTTTTGTCCATGAGTGTATCTTTCAGAGTTATTGTCTGAATCCCGATATACATGCTAAAAGGTACATCTTCCTTAAGTTTTGTCCATGAGTGTATCTTTCAGAGTTATTGTCTGAATCCCGATATACATGCTAAAAGGTACAACTTCCTTAAGTTTTGTCCATGAGTGTATCTTTCAGAGTTATTGTCTGAATCCCGATATACATGCTAAAAGGTACAACTTCCTTAAGTTTTGTCCATGAGTGTATCTTTCAGAGTTATTGTCTGAATCCCGATATACATGCTAAAAGGTACAACTTCCTTAAGTTTTGTCCATGAGTGTATCTTTCAGAGTTATTGTCTGAATCCCGATATACATGCTAAAAGGTACAACTTCCTTAAGTTTTGTCCATGAGTGTATCTTTCAGAGTTATTGTCTGAATCCCGATATACATGGTAAAGGTACAACTTCCTTAAGTTTTGTCCATGAGTGTATCTTTCAGAGTTATTGTCTGAATCCCGATATACATGGTAAAGGTACAACTTCCTTAAGTTTTGTCCATGAGTGTATCTTTCAGAGTTATTGTCTGAATCCCGATATACATGCTAAAAGGTACAACTTCCTTAAGTTTTGTCCATGAGTGTATCTTTCAGAGTTATTGTCTGAATCCCGATATACATGGTAAAGGTACAACTTCCTTAAGTTTTGTCCATTAGTGTATCTTTCAGAGTTATTGTCTGAATCCCGATATACATGGTAAAGGTACAACTTCCTTAAGTTTTGTCCATTAGTGTATCTTTCAGAGTTATTGTCTGAATCCCGATATACATGGTAAAGGTACAACTTCCTTAAGTTTTGTCCATTAGTGTATCTTTCAGAGTTATTGTCTGAATCCCGATATACATGGTAAAGGTACAACTTCCTTAAGTTTTGTCCATTAGTGTATCTTTCAGAGTTATTGTCTGAATCCCGATATACATGGTAAAGGTACAACTTCCTTAAGTTTTGTCCATGAGTGTATGTAGAGGGAATATATTCACTAGCAGGAGAGTTCGCCGATGGAGGTTCTACTGTTCTTATGTGGGAAAGGGTTGATGATTTATATAAAGAATCATTCAATTTAACAAGAGGGGCCGCGGATCAGGGTTCGCGCGCAACAAGATAGAAGTGGTCAATAACGACTAATTTGAATTCAACGTGAGTCTTTCACGTCCCTCTAATTGGGAAATGCCTACTTGGAATAGAAAGTTGTTTAAGGCAAATTGGGCTGATAGCCAGGAGTTGGAATTAGCGAGCTGAGTTAAATACAAAACATTAAACGGATTTCAAACGGTTTACTGAATTGGACGAAAGATTTGCTTTAATTAATCTCGACTTCAGGGAGAAAATACGTGAATTAAGTCTTACATACCTATCACCATAACATGGCCAAAATCTACGAGCTGAGGTTGACGAGAGCTCTTTGTCTACACACTTATACTATTAGGTCTACAATTCGACAGCAATACTGTAAAACACCGTTAGAAAATGAAAAAAAAAATAAGATAAAGACTCGCTGAGTTTGTTACGACTTTCCACTAAGACTATACACTCATGGACAAAACTTAAGGAAGTTTTACCTTTTAGCATGTATATCGGGATTGAGACAATAACTCTGAAAAATATTACAGTGACCTTTATTGAAGACACATGAGATAACCAAGTGTGAAAAAAATTGCCTGTCTCCTTAAAAATAGACCACCGGCGACATCAAAGACTTTCCACTTTCTTTAGTTTTGTCCATAAGTGTATATAGCTGATATAGCTATATTCCCTATTTACATGTTGATACTTTTCATTTTTGTTGTCAATGTTGAGTTCAAGAGGAAGGATAATGTGAGTGGTTTTTACACCAGGTACCATATTTGTGATTATAAAAAGCAAAACCGGCAGGTATCAAAATTCTGTGAAAAAAAAAATTCCAAAAAATCTGTTAATAAAAGAGTCACGTTTGGTTCGAAAAACGTTTATTTTTATCCAGAGATAATCTCTGTCTATTGATCTTACTCTCATAAAAAACAGAGTAAAAAATCGTCCTAGTAAATAAATACATTTTAAGAAATGTGGAAAAAAAAAAATGCAAAACGCCGCTATTGATCGCTCTGTCTCACGGGGCAATATAGATTATTAAAATGATAAAATATTCAACAGGTATTATCGAATTACGGTTTGTCAAGATTGATCATTAGCGTTTAAAACTTAGGCGGAAATGTAGCACTTTTAATAAATATAAAGTATTTCTATTGATCTCTCTTGTACTACTGCAAGGATAACATTAAAAAATGTAACGGGAGGACATAAAGATATTTAAATTTATCTTATTTTAATGTTAGCGTCCATCAAGTTGACTTTTGCTGACTATATGGATAACTAGTCTTCAAATTTGTTCTGTTAGTGACCATCACTCATCTAGTGATCTTCCGGTAGCTTTCTTGATCTCTTCTAGCCAGTTCATTGCAGGTCTTCTCTCACTTTTCTTCTATTTCTTCTTCCTTAAATTTCTACCAATATCTTTTGTAAACCATTTGCTCTCATTATATGTTACAAAACTATTTTAGAGGCGTAATATTCTTTTTAAAATAAAACAATTTCTACTGCCCTTACTGCAATGGAAAAATTAAGGGGAGGGCCTGGCTCATCAGTGGTGAACCCTCCCAGCGGTTTCGCCAGTTTAATCTACCATACCGCTGTTATATTGCATTTTTGGAACTTCCTTTTATAGTTGACTGTTGTAAGACTCTTGGAATGGGTATTTTAGAAGAACTATGGACATAAGCTTTTAGGACAGCAGAATTAAATATAATTATAAATATATAATATGCTTCGAGCAATCGCTCTTCCGCAAATGATTAAACTGGCGAAACCGCTGGGAGGGTTTACCACTGATGAGCCAGGCCCTCCCTTTAATTTTTCCATTTCAGTAAGGACAGTAGAAATTGTTTTATTTTAAAAAGAATATTACGCCTCTAAAATAGTTTTGTAATTTGATAACAGATGGCGCGCTAGTGCATCGTAATATCTCATTATATGACCAAATTGGTCAGTCTTTGTTCACATATTTGGGATTCTAGGGATCTACCAGGATTAATTTCATTTAAGATTGGAACATTTGACCTTATATCTGTCCATGGCATTCTGAGTAGCTTTCTCCATGTTCACATTTCAAAGGCTTTAGTGCTTTTTATTTCTTCTTTTCTCCAGTCCAGCTCTTACATCCACAAGTGACTACAGAAATACCAACGACTTTCCAATTCTCTTCTTCGTCTCTTGAATGAAATGCCTTTATATTTCATAATATTGTCCAATTGATCTTTGATTTGATTGCAAGAATGAAAAGAGGTAATGAGAGGGAATAATTCGGTTTTTTTTTTTTCAGCGGTGAACCTTCTCAGTAATTTCTCCAGTTAATTCTCCAGGCCGCTTTACTATCAGCTTGATAAGAACAAATAGTTGCTGGCTAAAACTGGCTGTTGAAGTGATGTAAGCTTTCGAGCTATTTGTTCTTTTACGGGCAAATAACAAATATGAAAACACAAGTATAAAACTATTTACAAAAAGAAAATAAATAAAATATTTGCGTGTGTGCACACGTTTTTTTTTCACGAAAATATTCAAAAAAATATTAATACATATTTGTATATATATATATATTGTACCTTGTATAATTTTCGATTTTAATATTTAGAGCTTTATTAGAATCTAATTCACGCCCGCGCGTGCACACGCAAAATCCTTTGCTTTTGTTTTTGTAAATAGTTTCCCATTTGTTGTCATATTTAGTATTTGCTCGTAGAAGAGCAAATTTATTCGGAAAATGTTGTATTACTTCAATATTAGAAATAAAACGTTTTGTGCCCAACAACCGCTTGTTCTTGTTCTCTATTCTGCACTTTTATTAATGAATAGATATGGAAGGTGAGAGTGTTACTATGGACAAAAGCCTCTAGAACTGTAGAAATATACACTCACATGGGGACAAAACTTAAGGAAGTTTTACTTTTCAGCATGTATATCGGGATTCAGACAATAACTCTGAAAGATATTACAGCGAACTTTATTGAAGATACACGAGATAACCATGTGTGAACAACCTCTGTCTTCTTCTTCTTCAAAAAAAAAAAAAAAAAGACGACCGGCGACATCAAAGACTATCAACTTCCATAAGTTTTTTCCATGAGTTTATATACTTAAATTAACCAATAGAGGGGGGGGGGGGCTTAGAAATTATAAAAAATATATCCTTTCATTCACTCCTGTTAGAGGAGCAATCAGAAAATTCCAGATTCACAGGGAGGGTCGTCTTAAGTCTCTCAAGACATTCCCAACCAAATATTGACCCAATATATCCCCATCATGGTCTTCTTGATTGTATCCAAGCCATCAAATTTAGAATGATCCAGGAAAATTCATTAACCATCTGAAACATCACCGACTGAAGGTATGATATTCCATCATGTTTCGGCAAAACAAGAATAGTGCCAATTATAAGGTTACATAGCAAAGCCACGGCAATAGAGATCTACATGAGTTGAGGCTGTCCAACAAGAGACTAACTAGACCTTGTTATTATAGCGAGCCTGTCCAGGAGTGGCCAATAACAAAGCAGGACGTGTGATTTACGAGGTCGACGGGGAGAATAACAAGCAGTCGATGTAGGACACAATCTGCTGCCATCTATCAGCCGTTTTGTTAACTTCACAAAGCACAACACGAGAAGAAGGAGAACATTTCTAGAACCTTATTATTGATCACTATGATGTTGCTATGAAAAGGATCTTTATTCTTAAAAATTTAGCAAAGAATTCGGTTGTTTCTATAGATTTCTGGCATTAATGTTGTCTTCTGTAGTTGCGCCAGATGTCTACGTCTATATTAAGATAATGGATTACATAGCCAATTATATTAAAAGCAGTTCATTTTCTTTTCTAGTAAACTAGACGGGTGACCCGGGCTTCGCCCCGGGATTGACCCGTGTGCATATCTACCCGAGTGATATATATTTAGACAAGATTTTTTATATAATTGTTTGTTATTAGCATTATCTATTTGTTTGCATCAGCATAATTTAATCTAATCTTTGATAGAGGGCGCTGTTCGTGAGCCAAGTAGAATAATTTGAATATATGGTTTTAATAATTGATTTATATATTTTTTAAAATAGCCTATCGTCTTCCCCGTATTTTTTTACCTATGTATGGAAATTTTCGTTTGAATTAGTAAACTACTGCGAATTTATATACCGGACATACAAACAAACAAACATACAAACATTGATTTATATATAGATAGATATTCTCGGCTCTTGAGAAGGTTTTGGTCTTCAGTGACGCCATACTTATTTATCTCGACTTCTACTCCTTTTTTCTTCATAGTTTCTCTTTCAGTCCATCGGTCCTATTTTTTTCTTCTTTATGTCGTGTTCTTTCCTTTAATTTTACCTTTTCCAGAACTTTCTCTTCATCAATCCGATTCTTCTTACACCAGCCTGGTATATTGAGGATTCATCGGGGTTTTTGTTCACTGGTGTGGCTGTAGAACAGTCCAGACCTCTCATTCAAAGATAAGGTTTTATTAGTAAGGTAACACCAGGGAGAAACACAGCTATTGAAACACGATGTTATCAATTTTTATATTATACTTAATTATCTTTATCAAAACAAAATTTATTTCTGGAATAAATAATGAAACATATTTATACCCGACTCTATGCAGAATGTGACATTATGTCTCATCAATTATTTTAATTTCTCTGATGTAAAGTCCACAGGTTTTTCTCCACTAAATCACAATGCCACACAGTCTTTGTGGGTTGATGGCCGAATGCTAATCGTGTGATACGTGAGGGTAAAACGTCAATTGTACATTATGGTTTCTTCATTCAGAAGTGTAAATGAACCCTATCACAAGTTGAACAACCACCTGGAGTTCTGATATTATCTAAATAACCAAATCGTGAGGCGAGTTTCTTGTACGTTATTTTTATTCGAAGCTTTCGAGTATTTCTTCTCTTTTACAGGAGTAGAAATAAGGATTTTTATTCCTGTAGAAGGACAGAAATGCTTCGAAAGCTTCAAATTAAAAAAAACTTACAAGAAACTCTCGTCTCAAGATTTTGGTATTTAGATAATATCAGAACTCTGTAAATCGCAGAGTAGGTCAGCCATCTGATCCGCTCTAACTGCTGCATGGGAATCGGAGACTGACTTAGAAATGGAGAGATCTTGTCACCTATTTAATAGAAATAATAAGGCACAATTTGGATTATCTATACATATCTATATCTATATATAAATCAATGTTTGTATGTTTGTTTGTTTGTTTGTATGTCCGGTATACAAATTCGCAGTATTTCACTAATTCATACCAAAATTTCCATACATAAGTAAAAAAATACGGGGAAGACGATAGGCTATTTTAAAATATATATAAATCAATTATTAAAACTATATATTCAAATTATTCTACTTAGCTCACGAACAGCGCCCTCTATCAAAGATTATATTAAAATATGCTGATGCAAACAAATAGATAATGTTAATAACAAACAATTATAAAAAAAAATCTTATCTAAATATATATCACTCGGGTAGATATGCACACGGGTCAATCCCGGGGCGAAGCCCGGGTCACCCGTCTAGGAGATTATAAACACAAGGTAATAACACCAAATCCAAATAAATAAATAGTGTGTGACGTTTCTGTAACAGCGTTGTTACCATCTTCAGACAAAAGTACTGAATTATCTTTATTTTTTTTTATATTTATATATTATACTAGACGAATGACCCGGGCAACGCCCGTGTTTTACCCGATTGAATGTTTTTATTCCAATACTTTTTGTTACAATTATAAATTGGAGCCGTGGATGTCACTCTTGTGAAACGTCCCGCTCCAAACTTTACATGTACATTAGGTCAGCTGGTATTACCCCTCATTTTCACCGCTAGAGGCGCGAGCGAATTGACTTTTTGTAAATATACATAATTATAAAGATAGAAGCTTCTATAGAAGATAATGATCATAATGATGATGCGCGCGCATCTGTGACATGAGGAATTGAGGAAAGACGGTCGTGACTATATATGTATATTAATTATTTTATTCATTCAGTACTTTTGTCTGAAGATGGTAACAACGCTGTTACCGGAACGTCACATACTATTTATTTATTTGGTCTTATTACCTTGTGTTTATTTAATAGAAACTTTGATATATAAATTATGAATTAAAACACACACAACGCATTATGTTTATCACTATAGTAAAAAAAAAAAACTTTACTAGTGGAGTGATAAGGAATGTGCCAAAACACCAGTTTTGGAAAATTCAGACAAAAAGCCAAATTGTATACCGTGGGCTATAGCTCTCATCAGTAGAGGAACACATATATAAAGTTACAATTTCAACAATAAGTTTAACTCGTGGGTCCTGGAGCGTACCTAATGCCACAAGTTATGGGACATGTATGATAATTTGATAAATACAGAGTCTTATTCTGTCATGTTTTCATTGAATAATTAAAACATAGAGATTAATTTATAACACTAAATAATTAAAATAAATTATAAAATTATTTCTACGCCACATATTATTAACAATACTTATATACACAGTAGGTTATTGAATAAAAATAATAATAATATTTTCATAGTTTTTTTTAATTTAAAAATCGGGAGGCCGTTTATATGTTGTTATAGATCCTGTGGAAATCTAAATAGAAAAATAGTTTTTAAAATAACAACAAACTACTTAAGAGAGATCCATGTCTCTAATAACATATATACGGCCTCCCGATATTTGAATAAAAGAACCTATGAAAATATTTTTATCTTTATGTTATTCAATAACCTGTGTATACAAGTATTGTTAATTATATGTGGCGTAGAAATTTTAATTATTTAGTTATAATTTCTCTATCTTTCAATTATTCAAAGAAAATCCAACAGACTATAACTCTATGTATTTATCAAATTATCATACATAACTTGTTCACTATTTTTATTATGTTCACTAGATGTGCATAATTATTTTAGGAATTGCATTCGTCAAGTCGTGCTAACAAATAAATCATCTTTTACTTAATCCTTTATCTACCACGTCACTACGCTACAATATAAACTAATACACATGGTACAGTCCCGAATTCCAAGTCTAGTTGGTTATGCACACATTCTCGCATATGGAAATAGGACATCATGTTTGCGCAGCGTGTCTATAATCTATGAATTCGTAGTTACACCTGGTGTCGTCTGGGAGCTAGCTATTCTGGGAGGCCACATCTACGTGATCGAAGTCTGTTTATATTTAGAGACAGCTTCCTCTACGTCTCTCTATGCCGAGAAAACTTTCTACACTAATGTTGATGCAATCTTTCAGGTTCTATCCAATACAATGGAATGTATACCGCCTCTTTCCAGGGATTCGTGAATTTGTGTTTCACTGTAGCATCTCATTATTTTAACAGATTAGATTTAACACAGTACAGTGAGAGACCACCTAAATCATGGCTAAAACCGGTCTCTTCAGAGACACTACCATGTCAGGCCAAGTGTTTAAAGATATTTTCAACCAGAATTTAATTTCAGATGAGAAACCTCCTTCAAGAGTAACCAGGTTTAACCATTTTCTAGGCTATG
This sequence comes from Cordylochernes scorpioides, assembly GCA_030710605.1. Taxonomy (NCBI): domain Eukaryota; kingdom Metazoa; phylum Arthropoda; class Arachnida; order Pseudoscorpiones; family Chernetidae; genus Cordylochernes; species Cordylochernes scorpioides. Next base: position 10,619,871 of record CP092876.1, on the reverse strand, counting down.
GTATTTCAAGAGAATTTAGCGAATATTCAATTTTAACAGAATATATAGATTCAAGAGACCAGTTTATAGATCAGTAATTACCAGAGGTTTGTCAAAGGTGATGTTGTCGGAAGTCTCGGTGGAATTTATCTGGCTGATAAATTGTGAGAGTCAGCGGCACAAGGCGGGGAAATATTGGATCGGGTTACGGAGGAGCTACTCGGGTTACAAGACCGGAGCTGGCTTGCTACAGGGTACGTAGTTCGTTACCCGACTCACTGCTCTCTCCTTGATCTCCCACTGTCACAAAGGAAACATTTGTATTATACGCTCATAGAGACAAAATTAAGGAAGTGGAAAGCTTTTGATATCGCCGATGGTCTATTTATATACATATATTTTTGAAGGAGACAGAAGCAATTTTCTGTTCATACTTGGTTATCTCGTGTGTTTTCGAATATATTTTAGGGCATACATCCCGATAAACATGCTAAAAACTTCCTTAAGTTTTGTCCATGAGTATAAATTCAATTGCCTTCTATCGATAAAATGTGAACTTACTATTTCAGGCAATATGTATCTTATGATATATATATTCTCAAACATTGTTACACTGTCATGGAAGATTGCTTTACGCCAACATTCGATATAAAAAATATTTAAAATATTTCAGCAATTTCCAACGCGATGGCCACAATTCCAGGAATCCGAACTACATCAAGAGGTTGGTCCAACATCTAGAACGTGAGGGACGAGTAATCATTCAATAAAACAGATTTATTCCAACAGTTTGTCCAGATATCAATCAGCAGACTGAGAGATCTATTTATAAACTAGAGAGAGAGAGAGATAACCCGGGGAGCACAGAACGCCAACTACCCGGGCTGTCCAGCTCACCAGTATGGACAAGTTAGTAGCGCTTTTAATCACATCCTGAGTGAATTAATGAGCTGAACCAGTAAGTTCCATGCTGAGTACACACTTGTTCGGCAGTACAACTACCACAATAGGAACGCTACAGAGAAGATTAGCATGTCCTCTGAGCAAAGATCACACATAAAATCGTGAAACATGCTGAGTCTGGCCATAGATGTCGGGTTGAGGTGAGCAAGCAGGGTAGCTATATATAAACTAAACATATAAAGTGCTAACGTAGCGTCACGTGACTGGTGAGTACGCCACCAAAGAGTAAGTCTTACGTGACAACATTGTCTCTCTACAGATTTTACTGCAGTGTTCGTTAAAAACACCCCTAAGCTGCTTTCAATAGAAAATGCACGGTATATAAGAAAATCAATCCAATACAACAGTAGAGCGATCATTTGTCTAAACCGCTGAGAGGGTTTACCACTGATGAGCCAAGCTCTCATCTAATATTTTTTTTTGTCATTGAAGTATAATTTACGGAGACGATATTTAACAATATAGATCATACGAAACATAATGACAAATAATTCATCACAAATTAAGCGCATTTATTATTTTAACAATAATAAGTACTTTTTAAAACTTCCTACCCATTTGCATATGTGTTTTTTCGTTATTATTTTTAGATAAAGATTTAACATATTGATGTGCATGCATTCCCTGTGGTATAGGTGGTTATATTTTATTTAAAATATGTAATGTATGCAGTCAAGTACAATATTACAGCGGTGTGGTGGATTAAACTGGCGAAACCGCTGGGAGGGTTCACCACTGATGAGTCAGGCCTTCCCATTATATTTTATCATTGCAGTAAGGGCAGAGGAAAATTGTTTTATTTCAAAAGAATATACGCGTCAAAGATAGTTTAAACTTCTTATAACAGATAGGGCGATATTGCATCATATATGTGCAAATATGAGCGACTGGAGAAATAAACTACCGAACTCTGTGATGTTTAACTCACAATTTAAAACCCTAACGAGATCTGTTTCTCCATATTACGATTAAACTGGGCTAACTGGTTCTTCAAGCCAGGAAATACTTCACTGCCCTGCTATACAATGAAATAATTTTATTCATGTTATTATGTAAATATATAAGGTATATGTAACTCTCTAAAAAAGAGGCATCTCTCCTTTGACTTATACATCAGAAAGATACGTTATGTTTATCACCCCAGTAAAAGCTTTACTAATGGTGATAAGGAATAATAAGCCACGACACCAGTTTTGGCAAATTCGGACAAAAGCCAACAACCTGTATACCATGGTTTCGGGCTATGGCCCTCATCAGTATAGGGGCTGATGTAGCTCATTCTTTTATCACCACCAGTAAAGTTTTTTACTGGGGTTACTAACATAATGCATCTTTATGATGTATAATTAAAGAGAGAGATTCTTCTTTAGGTACATGAATATAATCCATCCACAACTTTATGTTGTATTCTAGCCTGAATATCGGCCCCTGTCATTTCACCAGTTTAAACACCTGTTTGGTGAATTCGACCGATTTGATAACTTCTCTCGTAGGATGGTATGAAATCGAAGCCACTCCTGTACTGATGAGGGCCAGTGTCCGCAACCATAATATATAGGTTATGTTTTTGTCTGAATTTTCCAAAATTGGTGTTGTGGCTCATTACTTATCACCTCCGTAAAGGGTTTTACTGGGATTAAAACATAATGCATCGTTCTGATGTATAATTAAATGGAGAGATGCCTCTTTATGTATATGAATATCATCCTTCCCGCAACTTTCTATTATATACATGTAAGATTTACTAATTAGATATTTTTAAATTTTTTATTTTTGTATTAGGGGGCCATGAATAAAAATCCCTTTTCGGCTTGAATTCCTGCCCAGTTTTCTATCCTGATATAGCATCGGATCATTTTAAAACTTGTGTGTCTTGAATAGATTTAGGATCATTATATCATGAATTTGTGTGGAGCTGTGACCATCAATGGGTGGTCCCATTGCCAAGTAGGCGGGACCATAACTCACCTAATGGTTGCATTCCCTCGCGTGCACCGCAGTAATATATCTCTTGTTGGCTCCCTGCACGCCATGATCTTACACAAGATACATAGGGACACCTACAAGTACTGTTCACTCACTCTACAAACCGTTTCTTGATTTTTTTTTCAAATAAAAAGATTGTACATAGATTATGATCTTCTTGAATTCCCAATCTGGAGTTAGGTAACAAAGGTAATCCTTCCGTCAGATATGCAACTTTCTACTCAGTTACCAATATGGCGATGGAGCCGAGTGGCCATGCCGTGTACACTTGAACTTACAACACCGTGTGGACATCCCTTGGTTTTACCGACGTCACTTTAGGGTTCCGAGAGCACCCGAGAGTATAAAAAGAGACATACTTCCTTCTCCTTGACATGTGGGGGTTTATTATGGCAGAAATCCGCTTCCTTACTTTCCACTTCCTCAAGTTGTGTTCATGAGTGTACATGGAGGAGACAAGAAACCCGTGTAGAGTAGTTTTACCATTTCTTGCCACTCATGTCGATAAACAAAACTATAAATATTCT
>CP092876.1:10548831-10616316 GCA_030710605.1 Cordylochernes scorpioides | reverse complement strand
AAAATCCCACAAAAGGTACTCTCTCGTACTCTTCAGGTTGTTAATTGTATGAAAATATGGGCAAAACCTCATTATTTCATTAGAAACATGAATCTTTCTTTTTTGGCCGATCGAACTCTATGATACGCCTTATAAAGCCCAGGGTAGCCTAGTGGACATGACATCTTCCCGGTAAGGGGAACACTGTGGGTTCGATTCCCATCCCTGGACACTTTTATTTTTCCGTTCATCATTACTCTTCACAATTCATCCTTTCATACTTCATCCTTAAGGATAGAAATAGTCGTTATTTATCCTTAAAATAAATTATGATTTTTCGTTCAAAAGAAACATTTGCGGTAAAACTCGTCTAACGTTGTTTTACGTTTAACACGCCTTATAAAGCTTCACGTGTTAGCCCGTTGGACAACGTCGACGAGGCAACATTTGAATCACACCAATATGAACGACGTGTCCAGCTCGATAACTTTCAATTTGACATTCCCTGATAAAATATGTAACGGGACGGATTGATCGGAGTCCCCGGCGACGTCAAATTATAGAACAAGAAAAACTAATATTTGAAAAGAAAGAGAATTAAGACAATCACGCGAACTGTCGGCCAAGTATAGAAGTAAGTATTACATAAATTGTGTTGGTCAAGACAGTCCTGCACGACTTCCCGGAAACAGACAAACTTCCTCTACTCGGAATAGTAATGAAAGCCATTATAACAATATTTGATGTTAAAATAAAGGTGTAGCGACTATATATGCTTTATTTATATATAAAAGAATATTTTTTGGAAGAAATTGATCTCTAAAAATTAAGGTCACCTCTCCCGTCAAAATAGACGCTAAAATTTAGCGCCATCTATTGACAGTCTACACAAACTATCGCACTCAGGTCAGTGGCACAACACCAGCTTTGGAAAACTGAGAACCGTCCACCTGGAGACCATTACCTATGTGTATATGCATTTCAATACTTATGATTATAAATCATTTTGCGAAAGTTTTTCTTTATTCGTTTAAAACAATTTTCTATTGCCGCGCTCAATGCAATGATAAAAATGCTAGGAGGGTTTGGCTCATTATTGGTGAGCTCTGCCAGCTTTTAATCGACCAGAAAGCTCTAATATCGTATTGTGCTATCCGCCACCCTAGTGGAACCTTTGGGAAAGGTATTTGAGGAAACTATGAACATATTCCTTTTTTTAACAAGAGAAATATAATAGAATAATTGCTCCTCAATTCACAAAGAATAAAGTTCTTTAGCATTAATTCACTACAAGGCAAAATAATGCTAATACAAAATATCATAAGACGCCGCATATCTTTTTATTTGCTTTGTTAAAGCTGGTTAGTTAGCTCAAGAAAGGCTTGTCCGAAAGCTTCCTTTAACCAAGAAAAAAAAATATATTTGCAGCGTCTTATATATATATTGTAATCTCATTGATTGTCTTCAAGCTACCTAACAAGGTTTTAGCGACAATCAAATAAAAAAATCAGCAAAGTTCCGAGACATCGTCAATTTATGGAGCTGGTCTGATTATCTCTATCAGACCATATTGTGCGAAAATGTAACAGAGAACCAACTAAATATTACTTGTTTGACTTTATGAAAACCACTCTTGTACAAGAAAAGCCTGCAATTGATGCATCTACGCTCGGGTTAGTCAAATCTTCCCAATCTTCAGTATGCGTATTTCTCTGATCTATTGACTTGCTGCGAGGACTCTGTGCTGTCGTACGTACTCTAGCACGCCGGGCGTTCAGCCGCCAACGTGATTCACTTCGAACGAATCATTTCCATAACCCAATCGTCGCACGCCAAGCCTAAATTTAGGGGAAGAAAAAATCGATAACGATTTTGGCTGGGTTCGATCCACGGTTCAATCCGTGAGTCTTTTTCCTAAGGCATCGGAATAATCCATTTAGTAAAAGACCAAAAGTTACTTCTCCTTTTCTTGTTTCGTGGATAATTGACAAGAACACCAAGGGCCGGCTGTAGAGTCGAATAAGGCAATTCACCAATAGCTGAACAGAATGGAGTGACTGTCTGTAGGACCTATTCACAGCAGAATGCTAACCAAAGGTTAGTTTCTGGAGCGGCAGCCTCCACGCTGACTTAGTGTGTAGATTAAGATATGTTTTCCTATTCCTAGAAGCTCTTCCCTAATCTGAGTAACGCGACAATATAAGCTGATTGGGCTGGTCAGGACGTTCTCATCTCCATCGTCCAGAACAGCAGGTCCTCACTGTAGTTTCGCTTTGAGAGATATTGGCTTCTTATCCTTGTGGAAATCTAATTGGACGAAACAATCATAATGCTCTATTAAAATAAAGGTTACCTCTCCCGTCAAAATAGACGTCAAAGATAGACGCCATCTAGATTTGGTCCATCTAGAGGAGGACTTGTAGGTCTATAGAGGAGGACCTATAAGTCTATAGAGTTGAGTTGAAGCTAAAAAGTTGCTTCGACACTACAAGGTAAGATACCAGATGTAGACATCAGTGTCCTCTCTGTGTGTTATGAATGAATATCTTCAGATACTTCTGGTATGTGGTCTGGATACGTCTGGTCGACTTCTGGTAATGTATATCAGCCATCCCGACCAATCACAACTTCTGTTTACATCTCCGACGTCCTACAGTTGGCGCGGACACTGATTGAATACCTTTGGTACAAATTACAACGTAAATAAAACCCACAATATTCCATCCTTTGAAAATAATAGTTTGTTTTGTGTGTGTAACAAAACTCCGTATTTATTTGTTCAATTTATTGTAAAGTTTGTTTCACAATGAGAAATTTTTAAAATGTTAAATTGAAAATAAATCGACCGGAATGTAAAAATGATTTTTTAAAATCCTGAATTGGTATTTTATTCCAGAGGAATATATTCCATTGGTTTTCTATAAGGAGATTATTTATAACTCTTATTTGCATATAAATGTATATTAAGAAAAATGCATTTTCTGATCATGCAACTAAAGGTCGGTGATCCTTGCGCTATCGGAATAATTTTTAATGTTTAAATTTTATTTGCATAGTTTGATACTTTTTATAGTCATAATATTACGATGTACTAGAGCGCCATCTGTTATCAAATTATAAAACTATTTTAGAGGCGTATTATTCTTTTTAAAATAAAACAATTTCTACTGTCCTTACTGCGATGAAAAAATTATAGTCATAATACTTAGTTCTATTTTAATTATATTTTTGAAACTATTGCCACGTATGTAAATATGTATTTATGTATATAATGGCTCAAACTCGTATATATCTTGTTAGTATATTCATACTATCCATGCCTGTAGAAGAACCGAAAGTTCGAAAGCTCGCAATAAAACTAAAAATAAGCTCCTCATGTAATTATTTTATCCGTATATATATTTAAACTAAATTCTACTGAGTTCATGTAGCCGAAAAATAGATTCAAACATTTAAAAATATATAAAACATATGTTTTTGCTTAATTCAAAATAGATGATATGTGACTAAAATGTAATTTAAGCATTGAATAGGTGTGATGCTCCCAATTTAAAGGTTCGTAATTTTAATTTGAGTCAAAGATCGAAAGTAGGTCAATGTCCAATTGAAGAACTGTTTTTCAAGACAGATTAGCTTTTAGGGATTGACAAAAAGAAGAAAAAACGAACACTCATGGTCAATATTAGGGAAGTTGTATCTTTTATAATTTATATCGGGATTCAGACAATAACTCTGAAAGATATCACAGTGACCTTTATTGAAGACACACGAGATAACCAAGTGTGAACAACCTCTGTCTCCCAAAAAAAAAAAAAAAAGAAGAAGAAGAAGCCGGCGACACCAAAGACTTTCCACTTACTTAAAATTTTCCATGAGCGTAATTTCTTATAACAATAGTTTATTTTTAATATTATTCCAGATTTGGCCCCTTTTTTATTAATCAAGATAAACTAATCACGTACGCGTGTCGGGCTATTGGCCCTCATCAGCGTGGTGTAAGCTGTAGGCCAAAAACAGGTCTTTGAGGCTTCCTGAAAAATCAAGGAATAGGTATTTAAGGCCGAAATGGCGCGAGAACGCGAAATCATTCTGTATATAAAAACCAGTACCAAACTGTACTTGGGATCTCAGGTTGATAAATATTAAGGAAACCGTCTGATGGCGCATTATCACATCATCAAATTTTAGTTACATGATCAGGTAAAGCTTTTCTCTTCATTTATCAACCTGATATATTTTGGTGATGTACAACAACAACAACAACAACAAAAGCCTTTATTGAGGACCTCTTGTCCTATAAAGGATTCGCCAGTTTACAGAGTAATTGAAGAGAAGAGAACTAAGAATTATTTTGGTGATATATTTATTAATTTCTCGAAAGTGTTATAGGAAATTACGCTCATGGAAAAATTTAAGGAAGTGAAAAGTCTTTGGTGTAGGCGGCTTCTTCTTCTTTTTTTTTTTTTTTTGGAGACAGAGGTTGTTCACACTTGGTTATCTCGTGTGTCTTCAATAAAGGTCACTGTGATATCTTTCAGATTTATTGTCTGAATCCCGATATATATGATAAAAGGTACAACTTCCCTAATATTGTCCATGAGTGTTCTTTTTTTTCTTTTTGTCAATTCCTAAAAGCTAATCTGTCTTGAAAAACAGTTCTTTAATTGGGCAATGACCTACTTTCGATCATTGACTTAAATTAAAATTACGAACCTTTAAATTGGGAGCATCAAACCTATTCAATGCTTAAATTACATTTTATATCGTCTATTTTAAATTAAGCAAAAACATATGTTTTATATATTTTTTAAATGTTTGAATCTATTTTTCGGCTACATGAACTCAGTAGAATTTAGTTTAAATATATACGGAGAAAATAATTACATGAGGAGCTTATTTTTAGTTTTATTGCGAGCTTTCGAACCTTTCGGTTCTTCTACAGGCATGGATAGCATGGATATACTAACAGGATTTATACGAGTTTGAGCCATTATATACATACATACACATTTACATACGAGGCAATAGTTTCAAATATAATTAAAATAGAACTAAGTATTATGAGACTATAAAAAATATCAAACTATGCAAATAAAATTTAAACAAAAATTGAATCTATGTAGTACCCCATAGGAGAGGACAACTATCACTTTAAAGCAATGTATTTTGTTTTAATGGGATTCCGAGGACAAGTGGTCTAAAATCTTTGGTTTTCAGCCGTTAAGACCCGGGAGCGAATCTCGCATTGAACACTTTTCCTAATTAAAAAAAAATGCTCCAATTGCTCCCCATTTTTGAAAAAGTCCAACCTCACCAGCGAGTGCAAGTAACCAAACGGGGTTCTGACACATTTATAAATGCAAAAGTCGAACTGCTTTTTACGTGTGTAGACATGTGGTGTACTTACAGTAAAATCAGTCACCAACTTCTACCCACCATCATTATCATGGCCTGTACCACGTGTACTGTGGATATAAATAAAATTGTACTATGCACAGTTGGCGACAAAACATTTGTACACCAGAACATCCGTTTTGGAAATTCCAGACAAAAAGCCTGTATACCATGGTGTCGGTCTATGACCCTCATCAGTACTTCGAGAGAATTTGCAGTATTCTAAGAGAGGAGCTATGAAATCGGTCAAATCTATCAAAATAATATTCAGGCTGGTAAAGTGGCCGAGTTTTTCAGGTCAGAACATAATGCATTATTGAGAAAGGAAGCTATTAATGCACCGCTCCCTTTAAAACCTCTCCGAATTGATTTAAAGCAATACCCCAGCTCCCTTACCAAAGATATAAGTAGGATGACCCAGGTTTCAAATATATCCCCTGCGCTCCTAAATAAATTCAGTTAGATCCAAAAGGTGTCAGGTGTCTTCTGCACAAGTTTACAGCGGTGCCAAATTGGCTGACCGCCGTGTGGCTCATAAAAAATTCTCTGGTCATAAATATCTGGTCCGCCTGGAATATATCAATGAATATTTCAACGCCAGCAGCTCCTAGAACGGCCTTCCTTCGGGATATTTATTTGATTAGGTTAGGTAGGCCTAATGGGATTTTTTAAAGGTTTAAAACACACAAATAAAAACTTACATATAAATGAATCTACTAGAAAAGGCTATGAGAAGAGCTATCATTATAAAATAAAAAGATTTAAGTTGACATAGCCCAACTCCAATGAGAGACCACCTCCAGAAGAAACTTGGTTTTTAAAATACTTTCTCCATCATGGAAAACCGTCCTGGACTGACGATGATCTTTAGTCTGAAACCATAGTTTCCAGTTGGGAGTTCTGAATTTACCATAGCAAATGTTGTGACTGTCATCGACCCGAGTACGCTAGTTTGCGGAGACGTTCAATAGAGTTCGCAGAGTTTTTGCGTCATTTTTAAGGGAGAGGAGTCTATCATAGAAATGTCAACTATATGTATTATTTGCCCTGTTGCCTTTTAAAACTCTTTCTTTCAAAACTTTGAGAGCGTATGGATCAAAGTGATAAAAAGTAATCCATTAAGAAGCTATTGAGTGAGAGATATTTTGTAAATAAAAATCGACTACCTTCTGACTTTAATGAAAAAAAAAATGCTGGGAATGCCTGGCTCATTAGTGGTAAACCCTCCCTGCAGTTTCGCCAGTTTAATCAATCATACCTCACTACTATTGAATATGGCAGTTCTGTTTATATAGCTTGCACTTTAGTAGAGTTCATAGTGAAGGCCTTTAAGGAACCACAATGAACATCATTTTGTGACACAATAGGGATTAAAAAACACACCTATTACCGCTCAAATACACAACGCTGACTGCTCAAGACACGTCCCTAGTTGAGTCTTCTTGATTTATTGGAAAAAAATGATTTGACCAAAATATGGTGAAATAAACCCAAATAACGCTCAAGGTTGAATGATAGAAATGGCGATAGAGCCGTTGAAAATTTCTAATTAAAAAATTGATTTACAAGAAAACTTTTTTAAAAGAGTTTTTCATAAAATTCACCAAAAATGAGAAGTATTTTAGCCTCGGCCATTGAACAATTAGATCTATATGAGTCAAAATAAAAACGGCGATCATCGTATATTGAGTGAAGAGGTAAAATATTTAGTGAAACATAAACACAAAGTTTGTTTGTAACCGATCATCCCGAAGTCTGGGATTTTGTCAACTCGCATTGTTAGCTGAATTGAGCGGTTACACTTTTTTTTACTTCTTTTTTTTTGTGATCTAAGATTATATTAAAATTTTTAACACAAAATTTGAAATTGATTATAAAAATTAAAATTAGTCCATTGCCGACCACCCAGAAGTCTGATATTTTGCCAACTTGCATTGTCATCGAGTTAGAACAAATGTACCAAATTTCTAGCTGTGTGCTCTGTAAGTATATTAACAATTGGTGACAAGATTTGTGGACAGACAGAAAGAAAGTTAAATAAAAGTTATTAAAGTATATTTCAGCAGAAGGGGCCTTTTTTGTGAATTGTTTTTATAGAAGAACAATGATTGATGCAAATATACTTCTATTGTCCTCTAAACTTATATCCATAAAATCGTTAAATACCTTAACCAAGAATTCCTTCAAAGGGCCTGATACCAAAGCAGAATATTATATTCGATATCACATAGCGGTGGATTAAACTGACGTTTCGAGGGTTTACCACTGATTAGCCAAGTCCTCCCAATATAGTATTATACAGTTACGAGCGTTATTCTTCATCTCCTAATCATTTATCAACTCTGTCACCGTTTGCTTTTTTTTTTTGGAATGGCGCCCTCCTATTGGTTGGCTAAGCTCACGCCACCTTTGCCCCCCCCCCCCCCCCCCCCCCCCATATCATGCCCCCCACTCGCTTTTTCGTTTTTGTAACTATTGTGTTGGAGCGGGTCGCTCCTTAAATAAATGCATATATTAGTTAATAACTAAATGGAATTCTCTCTTTCTTTTTCCCAGTAAGAGACGCCTACGGAAGCCAACAGTACATAGACAGATAAAGCACATAGGCTATAGTTATTAACTAAAATATGCATTTATTTAAGGCGCCAATTTATAATTGTAACAAATAGTATTTGAATCAAAACATTCAATCGGGTAAAACACGGGCGTTGCCCGGGTCATTCGGCTAGTAGTATTACATCGGGGGACAGTGGGAAGGTTTTTAAAATTAAAAAGGTGATAAAATGGTTTCATTTCTTATGATAGATGTGCACTTCATGTCGTAGAAGGTGTTTGCCAGCTCTGAGCGCTGTGGTCACGCAGAACCCAGGGGACATATGCAGAGCAGCTGGCGCGACCCGCATGACAATGGCGCCTCCCATATCTCTCTCTGTCACGGCATTCATGCGACACCGAGTCTTGCGCACCAATGTTGATGAGAGTTTCAGGTTGATATATCTCACAGTAGATATATAAATACTGTTTTTTAAAATAAATATTTAACACTCTTTATTTTACAGATTCTCTCTCTCTTCCTCTGTAAACATGCCCAATCCCAAAACATATATTCCATCAATTCACTTGTACATTGAACTGAGTAAATCCACATATCCGAAAGCTTCTGGTCCGAAAAGTTGTGGTATATCTTTTATTGAGGTAATAACAAACTTGTGTGTTGGGCTGTACTTTCGCAAATGACTTTCTCAAGTTGACTCTTGATATAGATTAATAAAACATGTAGAGGGGAATGTAAAGGTCCGATCCCTGGTTTTGGGGGAAAGCTACACGTGCGAGGCGCCGATTGTTAACTGCGCAACCGAGATAGTTCAGGGTCTAATTTGACAGAGATGTTCACTTTTTTTTTCTGTTTCTAGATAAATTTCTTCCCTTCAAAATATTATCCCCACTCTATATATATAGGGGATAGTACATTATTTATATAAAAAGGAAATTTTCTTTGTATTAAAAAAATATAATTTTCATTTTTTAGAGATCTCTGACTGCTGTCAATGGCTGTATATACGGACGGAGAAAAACTAGTCAATAAATGCTTTTTGTTATTTTTGAAAATTAACACAACTCTTTGCCACTCTAAAATATTGCAGCAAAGTATTTTATTAACAGAGTATCATTTTAGATGTTTATATTTTGCTACTCTGTACCGCTGGTTCAAAATCACTTTATTAGGTACCGCTCAACAAGAACAACCTAGTTTATGATAATTGAAACAATGAATAACATGTGATGGTTATTCACATATTAAACAAAATGTTAATGCGGGATTCAATCCTGGTTCATGGCTGTCGGGAATCGAGGGTGTTATCCATTCGTCCACCGACTTTTTTATGTTACTCTGTAAACTTCCCTCATTACTTATCTTTTTTTAATCATTCATAGTTTGTTCTTACCTTAAATAAATTGCTGTGTCATCCTGAAGTTTGTCTTTCCCAATTTTCCACGTGGCAATATTGAAATGTTTCAAAGGACACCCGACCGCACGACTAAGCAGGACAAAGATGGTTACCGCCATCTATCAGACAAAAAAACAAGTGGTTTTTGTGTGTGTGTGATTACCGCAAATACGCATGTACAGGATCATGGTTTGTGGTTAGAAACTGCCCTTTTAAATACGAGGTAATAGTGCGTTATCTGTAGGGATAATTTAGGGAACATTTCTTCTTACAAATAAAACAACTTCCTACTGCGATGGGGTAAATATCAGGAAGTCCTGACTCATCAGTGGTGAAACCTCCCTGCGGTTTCGCCAGTTCAATATACCAGATCGCTCTACTATTGTATTGGGCCTTTTAACGTGATCATACATCACACTCAAGCCATCAGCAAATTTCAGTTGTACAATCAATGAAAATGCTTTTTCTTAATTAATTTTACCTGTTTCTCTTTTTACTCTTTCTCGAAATTTATTACCAAGAAATTGATTAATGGATTCTTGATAATCAAGAATAGGTATTTGGCCAATTCTGGAATAAATAAAAATCAACGAGAATAGTTGATATTCCGATAGATGGCGCAAGCCATCAGCAACTTTAATTTGCACGATAAGGAGATGCCTTTTTTAATTTATAAGAAATATATTCTTACTCGAAAGTTCCCCGAGTTCCAAATAAATAAAATGATTGGGACATATCATCCGTTATTTTGCTCTAGCCTGTGACAGGAATTTTAAATTCATCAAAATGGCTGGTAAGTGAGGTAGTTGCTTATCAGATAGGTCGTTCTTGAGAGGTTTGACTGAGATATTGGATCCCTCGCAGACCGCTGGAGCCAGAAAGGAGAAGTATTCGGGTCGACCTAATCAAATACCAAGCAATTAAATCCCCATTGTTGGGTTGATCCCAGCACGACAAGTTTTATTGGGGCGTCTCCAACAATGACCTCTCCTACAATAATGGAATCTATTCAGCGTAGTACAATGGGTTAGCAACCTGTAATAGACAATGGAATTGTTTGTTTTAAATGGTTGAAGTAAGTAATTGTAGATTAATATATGTAAAATATATAAATTCTTTTGTTTACACAGTAAATTTCTTTTTATTAACTTTTACCGCGAGATTTCTCGATCTTCAACGGGGGCAAAAGGTAATTTGTAAGAGTGAACGTGGATTGAAGCGATCTCTCATATATTAAAACGGTAAAAAGGTGGGAACACCTTTAACATCGCCTTCCTAGAGGAACGCTTCACGATTTTGCGTGTCATCCTTGTGTAGGGGCCATGCTAATCTTCTCTGTATCGTTCCAATTTTAGTATATGTACCGCCGATCCTGTTGAAGAGAGGAACGCTTCACGATTTTGCGTGTCATCCTTGCGTAGGGGCCATGCTAATCTTCTCTGTATCGTTCCTATTGTAGTATATGTACCGCCGATCCTGTTGAAGAGAGAGGACACGAAAGCTCGCGGTTAAATTTAATTAAAAAAAAAACTTATTTTGCAAATGGAATTTTAGCTTTTAGATATACTATTTATTGAAATGTATTCAAGGTTTTTTATAATTGTAGGATTGATGAAAACAAAAAATAGCGACAAAGATTTAGGATGAGTTTAATTATTAAAATACATAGTGCTTGCAAATTTTCGAGGTAAAAAGGCTCTTCCACGGGTCTAAAAAAAACTATTCCTGAGACTTACTGGCACTGTGGAAGAACCGTAGGCTCGAACGCTGGTCAATTATAGGATTTAATATAAGACTCTTTAACCGTTTTACTTTTTCAAAGGAAAAGCACTTGCGGCAATAAATGCTACAACCCCAATATTGGCGAAATCAAAAATTAATTCACTAAACTCTGCAATGAAACTGTTTGACTCAATTGTGATGGCTGTTTTGATGTATGCTGCTCCAATTTGGGCAACAGAGTATAAAGATTTGTTAGACCATATACAAGATACATTTATTCGTAGGTTTTTTAATTTGCCTAGATATACACCAGGATACATAATAAGACCAGAAACAGGCCGCGTCTCATTAATAATAACAGCTCTGAAATTGACCTTGAAATATTGGCTGAGGGTGCTGAGTATGGATACAAATAGACTGCCTCGAATTTGTTTAACTAGAATGAGGCAATTATCCTGTGCTACAGGTGCGCCCATCGGTTTTATAAAACAATTAAGCAATTTACTTAATAATAACGGATCCTCGTGGCTTACTTATTGTAATGATCCTGACTCACTAAGGAATGCTATCCCTGGAATATTAAGAACTGCGATAGAGCAAACAATACAAAACGACCTAACAAGAATAACCCAATCAAAGTTATATTCCCACTATAGAGACATATATACAACCTTTACCACCGAAGAATACTTCTTAACTGAACTCCCTTTTCCTATCATCAGATTAATTGCACAATTTAGAACCCTTTCAATTTTTTTCAGAGAACACCATTTGATTTTATTGAGGCGTGAAGACCTGAAATGCACTTTCTGTGGATCAGGAATAACAACGGAGATGTTGCATTACTTATTTGACTGTGCTGCTCTGTCTGAGGGAAGACGAAAATTAAATGATAAAACGGGGCAACTTTGTCCTTCATTTCCGGCACTGATTAATGAAATATCAAAGAATAGGTATATAGCGATGGCGATATTTGGATTCCACAAGACTATATCCCGGAAAAAGGCCTCACAGTGTTCTCCCTATCCCTTGTGAACTGGCGAATCCTGTATAGGGCGAGTGGCCCCAATAAAGGCTTTTTGTTGTTGTTGTTGTTGTTTAACCGTTTTAATGTATATTTTAACGTTTTTATCATTAGTTAATGTTACCGTATACAGACATACGAGTTGCTAACATTTCGAAAACTGACTTGTCCAACCTCTGAAGGATGACCACACCTCCTGGAGTTTCTTTGTTTATGGGCTGTGGTCTCTCATAGAATTTTCTCGAGTCTCGCTCGACCTTCAGCAGCTGTAATTATAGGATTCCTTACAGGCCACACCTCGCCTACGCCCTATAAATAACTCACGGCAAACATTGTTCCCAAGTACGAGACAGTTCTTTGATTGTAACCAATTGAACGGATTGGGAAGAACGTAATTCAGAATATCTGCCTCGGGAGTTCTGCCATTTCCCTCTCCTATGCAGCTCTAAACTAATCTGGTCTGCAATCTTTTTTTCACCGATAAATTAACCAGGCTTTGTTCTGCAAGCCTGCACCTCCTTAAGCCCAATTTCTCCTCTCTCATTAGAGAATCCTATTCACGTATATGTTTTCTTTGATAATAATTGTTTTTAATCATATGTCATTATATTTATTATCCCTTTCTTCCTCACCCCGTCAATCTTACTGAACATTATTTCAAAATGGCCGTTATCTTTAAAATTCCCCGATCCATCAATCATTCTCTAAGCCTATGTTTCGATTGTATGATTACTCAAATGTATTTTCCCAGGTCTGCCATTGACACCTAGGATTGAATTTTGATAGGAGGGGGGTCTTAGAGGGTCCGGAACTCTGAATATATCTTACACTCATGGACAACACTTAAGGAACCTTTTATCACGTATATCGGGATTCAGACAATAACTCTGAAATATATTACAGTGACCTTTATTGAAGATACACAGATAACCAAGTGTGAACAACCTCTGTCTCCTTCAAAAAACAGACGACCGGCGACATCAAAGGCCTACCACTTCCTTGAATTTTGTCCATGAATGTATATGCCTTTTTTATTATTTCAATATATACACCATTTGTGTGAGCGTATTTTTTTATAGCTATATACACTTTTTAAAAATAACAAATAGCATTTGAATATAGAGAAAGCCTTGTCTTAAACGGTTACTATATACCGGTAAAGTTTCCAATTAAAGATTGACGACATATATAGATACATCTCTCACATAATATATTCAACCTTAATTACGATGTCAGTTTTAGTCTGCAGCTCTTATTCTTCTGGTGGCAAATCTTCTATCGCCCACGTTGGTAGCTTTAGTTCCGACAAAATATTTTTTGTGAGAAACCGAAGTGGCGCTTTTAAAGAATGTTCACAGTGTTTAATATTTTCTTCAGGTTGTACAACAATAAAAATATTAGGTAACTACATTTCATTTTAGAACTTGACTCTCGACCTTGAGTAAAAAAACAATGTTAAGATTATCAATAATTAAATACAATTATATACAGTTTTGCAGTAACACATGAAAACTCCGAGGATAAGTTTCTTTATTTCATAAATGATATCTCGAGCTTTCGGGTATCGTAAACCCTTCGACAGGAGTGTATAAGACGAAATGAATCACAGTTTTTAGCTATTATTTATATATGGTATGTTATTTACATATTTTAAAATGTGCAAAAATGTTTTAATTAACATGAATATTTTATGCCTGAGTTAAATTTTATATTTTATATATACAAAACAAGTGAGAAATATACTATTGCTTATCTGGAATGTAGTTTTATGTATCAGGGTTGTGTATCAAACTATTGTATACTTCTGGGATATCTATATGTCTATTAATGCTCTGGTGTTTCGTGGATACTATGGCTTCAAAGATTAGTCTTTTATACTTATTATTTATGTTGGTGTAGTAGGTTTTTGGTTTGGCTAAGTATAAAAGACTAATTATTGAGGCCATGGTATCCACGAAACACCAGAGCATTAATAGACATATAGATATCCCAGAGGTATACAATAGTTTGATACACAACCCTGATACATAAAACTACATTCCAGATAAGCAATAGTATATTTCTCACTTGTTTTGTATATATAAAATATAAAATTTAACTCAGGCATAAAATATTCATGTTAATTAAAAAATTTTGCACATTTTAAAATATGTAAATGTCATAATTTGTATATAACTGTATGCACCTCCGACCTACTATGTATGTACAATGTATGTTTTAAAAAGATTTAATAAAAGAACAAAGGTAACTGGAGGATAGAACGCCTTAGAGAAAAACCTAGGAAGTAGGCTTAGAAGAGAACACAACTATTAATAAAGTCACAGTCAACCTTACGACCCCGGAAATCATAAAAGCTAAGTTTAACGACCAGTATTTCCTGGGAAAGGCCGGGCATATCTTCCGCCAAAGAAATCCGCAAGGCCCAATTAGGAAACAATACCTAAGTAGGTCAACCAATAGAAAACGGCCATGTGACATCTTCCTACCAATTAGGGAACAACACCTAAGTAGGTCAACCAATAGAAAAAAGCCCACGTGACAGCTTCCCGCCAATGGGAAAGAAGAAGACTCTTGGTGTTAAATCGAGAACCTAGGATAGTTAGTAGTCGCTTCGCTCCCACCGAGTTCGGATCAGTCTTCGACTCGCTCTCACCAAGGTAACATCTGCTATAGAGATCTCTCTCTCAACTCATCCCATAGTCAAGTCGATCATAACCATGTGATCCGATAGTTAATAGTCAAAATCGCTCCGCTTTCTCAAGCTTTCTTTCCTCCAAACCAGTTGCCTTTTATTTTCAAACCCCATCACGTGTCCTGATTATTCCTAACTGTATGCTTCACTTTCCACTCAAACGACTGCGTTTCAACCAATCCTCACCATTCTCATCGAACAACAAGAAATTCCGCAACGATATTGTCACAGAACGGTTAAGTCGACAGGATAAAGATATTATGGAGCTTAATCAGGATTCCATAAGCGTAAAGTCGGACGGCCCGACGAAAACAACGGAAGAAAGGCAGGAAGTAAGAGAGACGGGCGAGACAACTGCGCCCCTAGCGGACGTCGTCACCCAGCTGTCGACGCTCTTGACCCGAGCAAAGGTTTCTGATGGAGCTGAGGCGACAATCCCGCCTTTCGATGGCACATACAGCGCGACCCAGTTTTTCCAGGCGTTCGACCGAAAAATGGAAGACGCCTCCATGGGAGAACAAGAAAAATTACTCCGCCTGCCAAACTACCTGGTGCGACAACCCCTGGAGCTCTTCAGGAAACTTCGGCTGGCCGACCGGAGCTATTTCCAGGTGAGGCAAATCCTCCTAGACCTCTATCCTGAATCAAGCGAAGCATCCTTTGCGAAATATTTCGCCATGAAGCTCACTGGACAAGCCAACTTAGAGACCTACTACCGGGAGAAAACCGCCATGGGATTGCAACTAGGACTTCCGCAGGAGGTGATCCTCGAGACGCTGACAGAAGGGCTGCCATTCAACGACCAGCGCCTAGTCCGCGTAGTGCCTCCCGAGAACCTAGGAGAATGGTTCCGACTGGTACAGTGGATCCACGGGCCCAATGTACCGACAACGCGACCCAGAGAGGACCAACCACCCACAATGTCGGGTCCGTATCACAGCACACCCCGACGCCCAGGTGCATGGAATGCACCTCTTCCGCCGTCCAACTGCAAGTTCTGCGGCGCGAGGCACTGGCACAGCGAATGCCGACATCGACCAGTCCCGGCGACCCACGAAAAAGTGCGGACAGTGCAAACAGTCCCAAAATCACCAGTCCCGAGTCCACAACAACCAAGTCAAGCCAGAGACACCCCAGCCGAGCAGACTTTTCGAGACTGAGGTAGGATCCCTAAACCAACTGACTGTCAAACTTTTTCTAGCCCCTAATATACCATGCCCCTTTTTAATTGATACAGGCGCCAGCCTGAATATAGTGCCATATAATCTTTATCATATGTTAAAAACCCACCTGCCTAAATTAACCCTTAAGGGACATTCACTGGATCTCCAAACCCTAAACGGTTTTGCAAAAACCATGGGTAAACTGTCTATCCCACTGACAATAGGACAAATATCCCGAAGAGAGAATTTCCATGTAGTGAATGCACCGTTACCATTTGGAATTCTTAGCATTAATAGTCTCCACAAATTCAAATTGGCAATAGATTTTAATAAATGCACTATATTCCAGCTGGGCGCCCCATTGTCTACCCCATCCTACCATTTTAACAATGTACCAAATGTATGCACGTACTGGCAGTGTCAGGCGATGTCACAAATATCTCACCATACAGCCAAATCTTCCGCCTATGACAACCATTGCGTGCATTCATTGAAAAACACCCCCTTACCTACATGCCCTTTTTTCACTAAGGCCAATTGCCTTTTTTATATGCCATCAAATAACAAAGCCACAACGGCTTTAACTTGTAAAAAACCTGCCCAAAACATGTCAATACACAGGACAACTCGCATACCAAGCACATAGGCGATCACACATCGTCACACAACTATCACATGACAAAACCACACAACGAACTCGACACTCCCATTGATACACAACAAAATCCTTTGCCACATGCATACTACAACACAACATCTAACACTCACTATACACCGCAGTTCACAACACTTCTACAAAGATACACTCACATTTTCACACAGAACAAATTCAACGTACCATGCTTACGGATTCCACCAGTAAAAATACCCACGAATTCCGATAAAATAATTACCATACGTCCATATCGTGTTCCGATATGTGACCAACAAGAAATCCGTAATCAAGTCCAACAAATGCTGGAGAACGGCATCATAGAGCAATCTTTTTCACCTTTCTCGAGCCCTGTCACCCTCGTCACTAAGCGCGACAAGACCAAACGGTTTTGTATCGATTACAGGAAGGTGAACGAGCTAATCAGCTCTGATGTCCATCCCCTCCCGAGAATCGAGGATATCCTAGACCGCCTCGCACAGGCCAAATATTTCTCCACGGCAGACATATCCTCGCGTATTGGCAAGTCCCAATACACCCCGATTCTCGACCACTGTTAGCATTTGCCACCCTCGAAGGGTTATACCAACCCACTCGACTACCTTTCGGATTAAAAACCAGCCCTCAGATCTACGAAAGAGCCATAAGTCAGGTCCTACAGAGACACGGACTTGACTGTGTGGCACATTACTTTGATGATTTCATCATTTACTCCAATACATTGGAGGAGCATCAAAACCACCTGCGACAATTTTTCGCCTTTTGCGAAGCAGAGAAGCTACAACTTAACTTCGTAAAATGCGAATTTTTTAAGCAGTCCATAGATTTCCTAGGTTACACCATTACAGCTGGTACAATTACACCGCTCACACGCAACACCGACATTATCCACGCCATCAAACAGCCACACAACCGAAAAACGCTACAATCCTTTTTAGGCGCTGTGAACGTCTATAACAAATTCATTCCGGAATACGCTCGCTTGCGAGCACCACCCAATAACCTCCTCAAAAAGGATGTCGTGTGGAACTGGAATGAAGTTTGTCAAGAGGCGTTCATTGACCTGAAAGGAAACCTCACACAACACCCCATTTTACACCTTTACAAAGAAGGTCTGCCATGCCAAGTGTATTGCGATGCATCCACCCTCGGTATAGCAGGCATTCTCAAACAAGTTCACCCTGACGGGAACGTATATCCAGTTCAGTATTTCAGCCGAACATTGCGCCCACACGAGAAAAACTACTCCATCTCTGAACTTGAGTGCTTAGCAATCGTTGAGAGTGTGGAGAAGTTTCGCATCTACCTTATGGGCAGAAAATTTACTATATTTTCTGACCATCACGCCTTGCAGTGGCTGAAAACCATCAAAAACCCGTCCGGCAGACTGTTTCGATGGAGTTTACGACTATCGAGTTACGAATATGAGGTCCGCTACATAAAGGGAAAACTACAATATGAAGCAGATCTCTTGTCCCGTAACCCGTTTTGTGGATTCTTGGACGCCACCCTTATCAAGACACACCAACCTCCTCCATCGAAAGAGTCTAGTTTGACCATTGATCGTAATGGATTACATACAGTTTCCCGAAAAGGTGTAACCAAGATTATAATTCCAAAACCACTCATACAACAACTCTTACAAACAGTACACACACAATACAATCACCCCGGTATTTCACAAATGACACGACTCATATCCACGCAATATTACTGGCAAGGTATGTCCAAAGATATTAAACAAAAGGTTAAGACCTGCCCCACCTGCCAATTAACAAAACGTCCAGTAGGACCCACTTACGGAGAATTAAGTCAACCTCCGGAATCCAAAGAACCCTTTGACCTTTTAGCCCTGGACACCATAGCAGGATTTGCCAAATATGGCAACACCAAAATATACCTCCATGTTGTAGTCGACCATTTTTCGCGCTACGCGTGGACTTTTCCATCTAAATCCACCAGTATCACCACCTACCAACAGGTACTTAAGCGAGTATTACAGGATGGCTCTCCGAAACGCCTTCTTACGGATAGAGCCCCTGCCTTCACTTCGCCCAAATTTCGTAGTTTTCTCCTTAATAGAAATATTCACCCGTTACTCACAACCAGCAACAATCCACAAGCCAACGGCCTATGTGAACGCCTGAACGCCACCCTCACGGGAAAACTTAGGCTATTACATCTAGAAAATCCTAAGATCGCATGGACCAAGTTGGTCAAAAGAGTTACAATTATATATAACAAAACCCCACACTCTACCACAGGTTTTCCACCCATCTACTTAATGTTTGGTATACTACCCCCAGAAATATCTAACCACAGCACACCTTACCCAGATATCGACAAAGCTAGAAAATTTGCACACACACGCACACAAAACAAGCATTTACAAGACAAAAACATTTATGATCAACGACACAAACAACCACATTTTGAAGTAGGTGATCTAGTGTTAGTAAAATTATATCACCACCCAAATACAGGGAAACTTGCGCCATATTTCACAGGACCCCACACAATATTAGAAATTATTTCACCAAATGTGGTCCGTATAGATCGACCAAATCAACCCCTTCAAAGAGACAATGACACAATCCACGTCAACAAGCTTAAGCTGTATACAGAAACAGTCCGTTATATATCACCGCCCGCCGTTAGAATATGTCATATAAAGCACAACCCCAATTACACGTTCCCTTTCAAACATTTAACACCCGAATTATTCCCGGCAGATCCATCAAGGTTCAAACCCACCAGCAGCGAGCCTTTCAGGCATTTAGACCCTGCCATTTTTGCAACAAGGCGATTTGCACCATTCTCCCCCGACATTAAGAACTGCGAACCTGACAACCAGGTCAATCATATCACACCACTCCCCAAAGATATCAAACAGTGCGAAATTGAACGACCAACAATGAATAAGGTTCGAACAAATATTTCAGAGTCCCCATTTACAATAATATGGAAGAACATGGGTCAATACCCTATCTTTCATCTGATTTTTATCCTTTGTTTGCTAGCTTTACCATACAAATATATCCCAGTTTTATTTCTTAGTTATTTGTTTATCTATACCATGCCCTCTCATAGAATTTTCGAACTACAAGAGGCAGTTTTTAATTTTGGGCAAGCATTTATAAAACTTCTCATAATTTTAGGAAACATTTTTGCAGAAAATCTAAATAAATTCCGAGGAGATAGAAGTAACTGAAAGTAACAAGATCCGAGTCACACCCACAAAGTCAAATAGGAAACAGGACGTAGTTCCGCGAGGTCATAAAATTCGAGTAAGACAGCTAATGCAAATAGAGGAAGCGTAGTCCCCCACTTCCGGATCCAATTACTTGCAAATAGTGGGTGGGTAATTTTAGATCGGATCCTGCTTCCCCGACACACCCCACTTCCGTATCTCTAATTACAATGAGAGAGTCACTATTGAGGTCAACTGGGAACCTCTCTATGCCACCGATTTTGGATTCCAATTCGAGCCTGCGTACCGACTTTTGCAAAATGTAGTCCAATCGCCTTATCACAAGAAAATTAAACAAGGTACACACACAAACATTCTAAATGAGTTCCCATCCCTATTATAACTAATCATAATTACTTTACAGACTTCCAAAAAAAAAAAAAAAACATTACATATTCCACCTACACGTAGATATCACAGACCTTAGGACCTCGACAACACATAGAATTCGCTCACACATTTCTTACACAAAAAAAAAAAAACTTCTAACATTTTTCACAATATACACAAAGACAAAAATACACATAAAGGTTATATAGATTTCCATGTCTCCTGTATACATAGCATAAACGCGCACTTGAGGGCTAGGATCACGTTTCCACCTAAGTGTCGCTACTGATGAGACAAAAAATTTATAGGGCATAATTGAGCAATTAATACATCTAGATCAGGGCATGTAGATACAAAAGGGTTCAAACCAATACACCTTATTGTTTATATATTAATCATTTTCATTATTTTCTCTCAATTAAAATTTAAATATTTAACCAATTTAGCAATTTATTCAATTTATTATCACTTTTAATCATTAATTATCATTTTATTTACCACTTAGTTTATATTATCATAGTTTCAAAACAACGAAAACTCACTGGTTTTCTGTTAAAATTAGATATTATATTTTATTTTGATTTACAAAAAACATCCTTTTTTTTTCTCACCATGCATCAAGCATTCACTTTGATTTCTTCCAACTTTTATTTTATTTTTTTTTTATTTCTCAAAAGCCCTAATAAAAATCCCTCGATTTCCATTCCCAATTTCGAGTAGAATATGGTTAGGCATTTTTCCTTTTTTTTTCACCATGCATCAAGCATTCACTTTGATTTTTTCCAACTTTTATATTATTTTTGATTTCTCAAAAGCCCTAATAGAATTCCTTCGATTTCATTCCCAATCTCGAATAGAATATGGTTAGGCATTTTTCCTTTTTTTCTCACCATGCATCAAGCATTCACTTTGATTTCTTCCAACTTTTTATTTTTATTTTTTGATTTCTCAAAAGACCTAATAGTACTCCCTCGATTTCCATTCCCAATTTCGAGTAGAATATGGTTAGGCATTTTCCTTTTTTTTTCTCACCATGCATCAAGCATTCACTTTGATTTCTTCCAACTTTTTATTTTTATTTTTTGATTTCTCAAAAGACCTAATAGTACTCCCTCGATTTCCATTCCCAATTTCGAGTAGAATATAGTTAGGCATTTCTTTTTTACCATGCAACAAGCACTTTTCTTTTTTTCTCACCATGCAACAAAGCATCTTTTTTCTCACCATGCAACCAAGCATTTACTTTGATTTCTTCCAACTTTTTATTTTTATTTTTTGATTTCTCAAAAGCCCTAATAGAACTCCCTCGATTTTATTTCCAATCTCGAGTAGAATATCGTTTAGGCGCATTTTCTTTTCTTTTTAACCCACTATGTACCATAGCATTCATTTTGATTTCTTACAATTAAAAAAATTTTGATTTCTATTAATTATACTCAACCTATATCATCAACACCATTCTATTTTACCTCTTATATCACCACCAATGCTTGTATATAGCCTCTCAATACCCACAACTAATTTTCCCACAAAATTATTTTTCCCTTTACAGAATTCTCTCAGGCTAACCCCTTCTTGAATTCTTCACATGTAGGGGGCGCATCTGTCATAATTTGTATATAACTGTATGCACCTCCGACCTACTATGTATGTACAATGTATGTTTTAAAAAGATTTAATAAAAGAACAAAGGTAACTGGAGGATAGAACGCCTTAGAGAAAAACCTAGGAAGTAGGCTTAGAAGAGAACACAACTATTAATAAAGTCACAGTCAACCTTACGACCCCGGAAATCATAAAAGCTAAGTTTAACGACCAGTATTTCCTGGGCAAGGCCGGGCATATCTTCCGCCAAAGAAATCCGCAAGGCCCAATTAGGAAACAATACCTAAGTAGGTCAACCAATAGAAAACGGCCATGTGACATCTTCCTACCAATTAGGGAACAACACCTAAGTAGGTCAACCAATAGAAAAAAGCCCACGTGACAGCTTCCCGCCAATGGGAAAGAAGAAGACTCTTGGTGTTAAATCGAGAACCTAGGATAGTTAGTAGTCGCTTCGCTCCCACCGAGTTCGGATCAGTCTTCGACTCGCTCTCACCAAGGTAACATCTGCTATAGAGATCTCTCTCTCAACTCATCCCATAGTCAAGTCGATCATCACCATGTGATCCGATAGTTAATAGTCAAAATCGCTCCGCTTTCTCAAGCTTTCTTTCCTCCAAACCAGTTGTCTTTTATTTTCAAACCCCATCACGTGTCCTGATTATTCCTAATTGTATGCTTCACTTTCCACTCAAACGACTGCGTTTCAACCAATCCTCACCATTCTCATCGAACAACAAGAAATTCCGCAACGATATTGTTACATAAATAACATACCATATATAAATAATAGCTAAAAACTGTGATTCATTTCGTCTTATACACTCCTGTCGAAGGGTTTACGATACCCGAAAGCTCGAGATATAATTTATGAAATAAAGAAACTTATCCTCGGAGTTTTCATGTGTTACTGCAACTTATACATCAGAGGATTCTATCTTACGATATACAGTTTTGGTGGTTAATAAGCAATTCGTGTCTTCTACTAATTGAAACATTGTGTTTATCACCCCAGTACACAACGTAATTGTGGTTATACAAAATGAGCCGCAACACCAGTTTAAAAATTACGAAACTATTTTAGACGCGTAATATTCTTTTTAAAATAAAACAATTTCTACTGCCCTTACTGCAATGGAAAAATTAACGGGAGGGCCTGGCTCATCAGTGGTGAACCCTCCCAGCGGTTTCGCCAGTTTAATCTACCATTTAATCTAGTTTAAAAGGAGAAGTGTTTCTTTTAGCACATGAACATTATCCTCCTGCAACACTTCATGTTATCTATTATGAGGGAAATATATGAAAGTTTTAAATATATTTTTAGTTTATATAAAGTCGCAGAGAGAGTGTCCGTCGCATTGTTGAGAAATGGTGAAATGGGTAGTTACTAATGATGGTGTGGTTTGCAGGACAATGAGCATGGAGGGCTCGGAAGCTGTGCAGACCCGCCTGCTACCACACTTTTGATGCTGCGTCTCGATTAGGAATCAGCAAGTAAGTATTTATATACACTCATGGACAAAACTTAAGGAAGTGTAAAGTTTTTGATGTCGCCGGTCGTCTGTCTTTTTGAAGGAGACAGAGGTTGTTCACACTTGGTTATCTCGTACGTCTTCAATAAAGGTCACTGTAATATCTTTCAGAGTTATTTTCTGAATATACATGCTAAAAATGTACCTTAAGTTTTTCCATGAGTGTATACGTTTACGTTGTTTTAACTTGCATCTATCACGCCGCTAACAACACGGATTTACTTTATCTTGTACATTACTTGTACAGACTTTCAACAACCACAACTATGAACCCACACTTTGATAATTATACAAGGTACACTCTCATCAAATTCCCTGAATTTTTTAAATAGTGCGCGCGCGCAAGATTAAAGTAAAAATTTATATAATAATATTATGAATAATAATATTTTTCTGCATCTAATCACTATGCAAATTAATATTTTATCAGATTCTATCTAACCACTATGCCATCTCGCT
Organism: Cordylochernes scorpioides; assembly: GCA_030710605.1. Lineage (NCBI taxonomy): Eukaryota > Metazoa > Arthropoda > Arachnida > Pseudoscorpiones > Chernetidae > Cordylochernes > Cordylochernes scorpioides. The sequence continues at coordinate 10,592,564 of CP092876.1, read as the reverse complement.
TCCTTACTTTCGTAGCATTTTTATAGTCGTCTTCTTTCAAATCTCCGAGTCGGCGATATTATGTCTTCTCCTGACTTGAATCTCTGCTCTTTAGGAGACAGTTTACTGTGTAGATAAGTAATTTGGGGATAGATACGGTGAGTATGGGGGCCTGAATAAATATATAGATATTGTATTCTGGGCCCAAATATTAAAAACAGCAAAAGCCGTATCGAATCTGGCGTTGGCTAAGAACCTAAAACTTGCCGAACTTCTTTCCCAATTACCATTTGTTGTGAATAATGGAATGAACCAATCCCATCGAAGAATCCGTTATCGCCGAAGGTCTGGTATGATAGTTTATTACTTCTGTTTTCTGAAATTTGGTCAATGTTTGATTCTACTCTTCCGACTCTTGTATTGAGCCTCGTTCAGCGGCTAAACTGCGGTTTTCTTTGATTGTGAAATAATTGCAAAAGGATTTAAAACGATATATCAATCGAAATAATTTGCAAAAAGTTTCTTTATTCAATAAAAATGGCAAGCTTCAAGCGTTAGCTCATCATAAGGCCAATTGTTTCTCAAATTCCTACAATATATATATGTGGTGTATAAAGTATTTACATATTTACACATTTAAAAAGTTTTAACAAATTTTCTTTAAACATGTCTCTCCGAATGTATTTCAAAGCATTAACCACGTTTCTGAAACTTGAATTTCATTTTTTTTTCTATAAAGAAACGAATGCTTATTCGTTGTTCCAAACCGCCGACGACACTGATGGTATACACAGATTAATATATTAGTAGAACGTAAGAATATATTCCTAAAAACAAATGCTTGAAGTTTTTAAGACTCAATGTTGAAAAATTGAAATCACGTGGTCTTTTTTTTTTTTTTTTTGCTTAACGGTCAGATAAAAAAAATTAAATCCTTCCGGGAATTTAACAACATACACTCATGGACAAAACTTAAGAAAGTTGTACCATGTTGTAGCATGTATATCTGGATTCAGACAATAACTCTGAAAGTTATTACAGTGAATTTTATTGTAGACCTATTAGATAACCAAGTGTGAACAAAATTGCCTCTGTTTCCTTCGGAAAAAAAAGAAGTCCGGAGACATCATAGACCTTCCACTTCCTTAAGTTTTGTCCATGAGTTGTATTTCCTTTCCCATATTTTAACACGCTTCCATTATTCCCATTTTAACCCACTTCCTTTTGATAAGATGAACGGAATGACGTTTCCTGTTTCAGTAGCCATTACATAATTGGACGCTGCTGCTACACAGGACAGTTTCCATTGTCAAAATTACCATTTCAACACATTACCTGCTCTCTGGCGATATCTCTCCAAAGGACACTTGGGCTCTGAAACTAGGTGTTGTCCTGTTATAGCTCTTTGGTCTTATGAAATTCTATGAATATCATAACGTTTCCTATTTATAAATGTGATAATAACAACAAAAACTGTCTTTATATAGTAACAAACGGAGTCAAGTACAATCAGAGGGGAAGGGCATGTAGAAAAAACAGTGAGAAGGCATCAGGAGGGCGTCGACATATCAGTTGCAATTTCTCCATCCATCACCATGTCTTCACACAACGGAAGGGTAGTCTTCGCTCTTGGGGGGGTAGATTTAGTTTCTGTACCTAGTTTCTTAGTTTCACGTTGCTCGATGATGTCATCCTGAGACGCTTTACGCGGTCTTTTATTCGTCGGTGTTCCTGCCTTTTCTGCAGTATCCAAGTTTCCGAGCCCTGTCATTATTTGCCTCATTTTCCCTATTTTGTCATTTACGGCTCTTCTTTGGTCTGTGTTCAGGTCTTTGAATATTTTGGCTTTAACTACTTCCCAATCCTGGAGGTAGCGGGAGATCCTGATCTTCAGGTCGGGATGTAATTCTAGTTGTTGTTTGACCTTAATCAGTCTAGAGACTCCAGCTCTCCTATAGATCGTAGCGATTATCTTTTCGAGTTCTGGGTTTGTTCTGGCATCGCATCTCATCAGCTCCTTCTGGAGCTGGGAGGAGTCCATCGACCACTGTGAGTTCCTGGCGGATGTGTTTTCATCAAACTCGCTGGTCTCTGTGTCGGTCTCCGAATCAGAACACGGGTGAGTGGCTGTTCCTCCGCCTGGGGGGATTGGTTTTGTTTTTCTACCTGGGCTAGATGCGGGATGTCTCTTATCCAGGGATGTTTTATTTCCTTTTTCGGTGGGGATGCTTTTCTCGGTTGGAGGCCGTTCTGGAGTAGGGGTTCGTGGCTGTGTGGTTGGACTCAGGGCGTCTGCAAAGGATCTTGTGACTGTTTCTCTGATCCGGGGGTCGAAGGGGCACTTGTTTCTGGTATGGCCGTGTCGTTTGCAGCCCATGCAAACGACATCTTCAGAAATGAAGATCTTGAAGCTATTACCCATATAGTCGATGGTGAAGACTGCCGGCATGGATGTTTCCTCTTTCTTTTTGAAGACTATCTCTCTCCTTAAGGAGGAGAGGTGTTTATACAGAGGATTGTTGGTGGGGAAGGGGAGAGGTCGGACACTCAAGACGTGTCTATAGGGTCGTAGGGCTTTCGCGATGTCTTCATCCTGGATAAACAGCATCACGCCGGACAGGATATATTTTTTTGGGGATGTTAAACAGTGGGTAAGGGTAGATCGTTTGGTTTTTCACCTTAAAGCCGGTGTTGATTAGCATTTCTGCCTGTTCAACCTCGGCCAATGAGACTATGGCCTGACCATTTATCTTTCCGATGGCGTGGATGCTGGGTCGGCCTATGACATCGGCGATTTCGTCTAGGTGCTCTTCTGCGGTACAGTCCGGGAGTGAGACGAACTGTATCGTCGATTTTGTCGTTGAACTTCTATTTTCATACGTCACCTTCCTATCTTGATCGAATTTTTAAAGTTCTTCTTGAGAGAAGATTGGTCTTTGGGAAGTGATATTTGCATGTAGCTCTCTTGCTTGCGTCTTGTATGTAGATTTGACAGTTTGTGGTTGCGATAATGATGATGTAAATTGTGATTTCTGATCAGCGAATGAGGTGAGTGATGGCGTCGATGACGCAACAGCCTGCCCGGCTGTTGCCATGGTGATGTCGCTAATCTACAACTTGTAGATTTACAAGTCTATGAAAATCAAATAGTTGAAAATTTCAAACTTGATGAAGTGACTTTAAATGTGGCTCAGAATGGAGCCCGTCTAATGGTAATTCCGATTATATGAATGAGGTTTAGTAAAAATGGCAGTCAGTCAAATCAGAGGCGAAAAACGCGGAGCTCGCGTGGCGCACGGTCAGCGTATGTATATTTTGTATATTTTGAATTTAATATATATTTCAAAACAACAAATTTAACCATAATATGTAAGCATAGTCATATACAAAAATGCATAAACAAAACCAACACAATGTTGCCGACTACTCAACTATGAATAAAAAAATCAAAGAATAAATAAATAATTTGCATAAATAAATAAATAAATACAAGGCATATTGACTATATATTGGCGGTATAAATATTAACTTATCATCATTGTGTTTACTTTCATTTTCATTCCTCTGCCTATCTGAATGTAAGTTGTAATTGTGCTGGTAATAAATTACTATTTATAACACCCCAAATAAATAATACAACACAGGTGTTGGCTTCTACTGTAAAGAGAGATGGTCGGTGGATCCCTCGATTCCCGACAGCCATGAATCGGGATCGAATCCCTTATTAAACACTTTGCTTCAATATGTGAATAACCTTCACTCGTATTATTCATTGTTGTAAATATCATAAACTAGGTTGTTCATTTTGAGCGATACCTAATAAAGTTATTTTGGAACCAGGTTCTACTGTAACAGGTAGAAGAAAAAAAAAAAAGATGCACGCACAAAGTTCTTAACCATACAAAATAAAAAATAACGACTTTCCTCACAAACCCTAACGTCTGGATGTCTAAGTATTCCAATAGGATTTTCTAGAACACAACTCTCTCACAATTACTTTCTATCTTCATTATAAATATACATGTCATAATTTGTATATAATTGTATGCACCCCCGACCCACTATGCATGTACAATGTATGATTTTCAAAGATTTAATAAAGAATAAGGTAACTGGAGGAAAGAAAGTAACAAAAAGACATAGGAAGTAGATCTAGAAGAGAACATAATTATTAATAACGTCACAGTTAACCTTCTGACCCCGGAAACCCTGCGAGCTAAGTTTAAACCAATATTTCCGGACAAGACCGGACGTATCTGGTGACTGCAGAAGTTATATTAGTTGAGAGACGCCCAAATTTCCGGACAGGACCGGACGTATTTGATAACCGCGGAAGTAAATAGAGTCGAACTAACACCCGAGACTTCCTGATCAGGCCGGGCGTAACTAACACCAAAGAAAGCCGCCGGTCCAATTAGGAAGCAATAAATAAGTAGGTCAACCAATAGAAAAACGGGCACGTTCCATCCTTCGACCAATGGGAAGGAAGACAACTCGTGGTGTTAAATCGAAAAGCAAGAATTGTCAGTAGTGCTTTGGCTCCCAAGGAGGTGACATCTGCTCTGGACCTCTCTCCCTCTGCTCATCCCATAGCTAAGTACAATCACCACCATGTGATCAGATAATTAACAATCAAAAATCGCTCCGCTCTTCTCAAGCTTTCTTTCCTCCAACCCAGTTGCCTTTTATTTTCAAACCTCATCACGTGTCCTGATTATTCCTAACTGTATGCTTCAACTTCCACTCAAACGACTGCGTTTCAACCAAATCTCACCATTCTCATCGAGCAACAAGAAATTCCGCAACGATATTGTCACAGAACGGTTAAGTCGACAGGATTCTACAACAGTGTAATACATCAAATATTGCAGTGTAATAACTTTGGATATATTACAATAAGTCGACAGGATAAAGATATTATGGAGCTTAATCAGGATCCTATAGGCGTAAAGTCGGACGGCCCGACGGAAACAACGGAAAGAAGGCAAGAAGTAAGAGAGACGGGCGAGACAACTGCGCCCCTAGCGGACGCCGTCACCCTGCTATCGGCGCTCCTGACCCGAGTAAAGATTTCTGATGGAGCTGAGTCGACAATCGCGCTTTTCGATGGAACATATAGCGCGATACAGTTTTTCCAAGCGTTCGACCGAAAAATGGAAGACGCATCCATGGGAGAACAAGAAAAAATACTCCGCCTACCAAACTACCTGGTGCGACAACCCCTGTAGCTCTTCAGGAAACTTCGGCTGGCCGACCGGAGCTATTTCCAGGTGAGGCAAATCCTCCTAGATCTCCATCCTGAATCAAGCGAAGCGTCCTTTGCGAAATATTTCGCCATGAAGCTTGCTGGGCAAGCCAACCTAGAGACCTACTACCGGGAGAAAACCGCCATGGGATTGCAACTAGGACTTCCACAGGAGGTGATTCTCGAGACGCTGACAGAAGGACTGCCATTCAACGACCAGCGCCTAGTCCGCGTAGTGCCTCCCGAGAACCTAGGAGAGTGGTTCCGACTGGTACAGCGGATCCACGGACCCAGTGTACCGACAACGCGACCCAGAGAAGATCAACCACCCACAATGTCGGGTCCGTATCACAACACACCCCGACGCCCAGGTGCATGGAATGCACCTCTTCCGCCGTCCAACTGCAAGTTCTGCGGCGCGAGGCACTGGCACAGCGAATGCCGACATCGACCAGTCCCGGCGACCCACGAAAAGGTTCGGACAGTGCAAACGGTCCCAAAATCACCAGTCCCTATTCCACAACAACCAAGTCAAGCCAGAGACACCCCAACCGAGCAGCCCTTTCGAGACTGAGGTAGGATCCCTAAACCAACTGACTATCAAACTTTTTCTAGCCCCTAATATACCATGCCCCTTTTTAATTGATACAGGCGCCAGCCTGAATATAGTGCCATATAATCTTTATCATATGCTAAAAACCCATCTGCCTAATTTAACCCTTGAGGGACATTCACTGAACCTCCAAACCCTAAACGGTTTTGCAAAAACCATGGGTAAACTGTCTATCCCACTGACAATAGGACAAATATCCCGAAGAGAGAATTTCCATGTAGTGAATGCACCGTTACCATTTGGAATTCTTAGTATCAATAGCCTCCATAAATTCAGATTAACCATTGATTTTAATAAATGCACTATATTCCAGCTGGGCGCCCCATTGTCTACCCCATCCTACCATTTTAACAAGGTACCAAATGTATGCACGTACTGGCAGTGTCAGGCGATGTCACAAAGACCTCACCATACAACCAAATCTTCCGCCTATGACAACCATTGCGTGCATTCATTGAAAAACACCCCCTTACCTACATGCCCTTTCTTCACTAAGGCCAATTGCCCTTTTTACATGCCCTCAAATAACCAAGTCACAACGACTTCAACTTGTAAACATGCCCAAAACGCACCCACACAGCGGGACAACTCGCATACCAAGCACATAGGTGATCACACACCGTCGCACAACTACCACATGACCAACCCACACAACGAAATCGACACTCACACTAATACACAACAAAATCCTTTGCCACATGCATGCTACAACACAACATCTAACACTCACTATACACCGCAGTTCACAACACTTTTACAAAGATACACTCACATTTTCACCCAGAACAAATTCAACGTACCATGCTTACGGATTCCACCAGTAAAAATACCCACGAATTCCGATAAAATAATTACCATACGTCCATATCGTGTTCCGATATGTGACCAACAAGAAATCCGTCATCAAATCCAACAAATGCTGGAGAACGGCATCATAGAGCAATCTTTTTCACCTTTCTCGAGCCCTGTCACCCTCGTCACTAAGCGCGACAAGACCAAACGGTTTTGTATCGATTACAGAAAGGTGAACGAGCTAATCAGCTCTGATGTCCATCCCCTCCCGAGAATCGAGGATATCCTAGACCGCCTCGCACAGGCCAAATATTTCTCCACGGCAGACATATCCTCCGCGTATTGGCAAGTCCGATACACCCCGATTCTCGACCACTGTTAGCATTTGCCACCCTCGAAGGGTTATACCAACCCACTCGACTACCTTTCGGATTAAAAACCAGCCCTCAGATTTACGAACGAGCCATAAGTCAGGTCCTACAGAGACACGGACTTGACTGTGTGGCACACTACTTTGATGATTTCATCATCTACTCCAACACATTGGAGGAGCATCAAAACCACCTGCGACAATTTTTCGCCTTTTGCGAAGCGGAGAAGCTACAACTTAACTTCGTGAAATGCGAATTTTTTAAGCAGTCCATAGATTTTCTAGGTTACACCATTACAGCTGGTACAATTACACCACTCACACGCAACACCGACATTATCCACGCCATCAAACAGCCACACAACCGAAAAACACTACAATCCTTTTTAGGCGCTGTGAACGCCTATAAAGAGTTCATTCCGGACCACGCCCGCTTGCGGACGCCACTTGTCAACCTTCTAAAAAAGGATGTCATGTGGGTCTGGAGTGACGAATGCCAGAAAGCGTTCACTAACCTGAAAGAAAGCCTTACCACACACCCCACATTATACCTTTACCAAGAAGGTCTGCCATGCAGGTGCACTGTAACACCTCAACATTCGGCATTGCAGGCATTCTTAAACAAGTCTACCCTGATGGGAAGACATACCCAGTTCAACATTTCAGCCGCTCTCTGCGTGGTCACGAGCGAAATTATTCAGACTTGGAACTACAATGCCTAGCCATTGTGGAAAGTGTGGATAACTTCCGCGCCTGTCTAATGGGCAGAAAGTTTACAATACTTTCTGACCATCCTGCATTGCAGTGGTTGAAAGAGATCAAAGCCCCGTCAGGCAGATTGTTTCGATGGAGGTTAAGACTGTCAAGATACGAATATGAGGTCCGTAGCATAAATGGAGTACAACAATATGAAACGGGCGTTGTAACTCGTATCCCATTTTGTGGCTTTCTAGATGCGCCACTCATAAAGAGCCAACAGTCTTCTCCACCGGGAAAATCTCGCGTGACTATGGATCACAATGAACTGCGCACCGTCTCCCGAAAAGGAGTACTTAAAACTATAGTCCCAAGTTCACTTACAGCCAGACTTCTTAAGTCCGTACACACACAACACCACCATCCAAACATCTCCAAGATGACGAGACTCATCTCGTCACAATATTATTGGCAGAACATGACACAAGACATCGCAAAACAGGTAAAAACCTGCCCCACCTGCCGATTCGCTAGAAGAATCGATGAATCCGACCAACCTTCACGTAAAAATACCGACACAGGCCCCAAAACAAAACAAAATTCGTACATAAAGCACAGCGTACACACAACACAAACAATGCCAAAATTACACCACCCACGTCAGAGAAACGATCACACATCTCAACTTAAATCAATTACCGCCGACATATCGCTAATAAAACCATTAACGATCAAACAAGAGAACTGCGAACCTACCAATCATTTAAATTCTACAATTAATAAGGTTCAAACAAATATTTCAGAGTCCCCATTTACAAAAATATGGAAGAACATGGGGCAATACCCTATCTTTCATCTGATTTTCATCCTTTGTTTGTTAGTTCTACCATACAAATGTATCCCAATTTTATTTCTTAGTTATTTGTCCATTTATATCATGGCCCCTCACAAAATTTTCGAACTACAAGAGGCAGTTTTTAATTTTGGACAAGCATTTATAAAACTTCTCATAATTTTAGGAAACATTTTTGCAGAAAATCTAAATAGATTCCGAGGAGATAGAAGTGACTGAAAGATGACCAACCAATGTCGGAGAAATCACACTTCAGTAACAAGATCCGAGTCGCACCCAAAAAACAAATAAGCGGAAGGAAGTGAGAATTTTGAGACCCCGCTCCCCGCACGCCTCATTTCCGGATCCAATTACTTCGGACCCCTCTTCTGGCCAACACGTAAAATTAGGTCGCCGCTTTTCCCCTCCATAGACTCCTCCCTATCGCCAGTCTTGGATCCCAATTCGAACTACATATCGATTTTTTACAATCCAATTCCACACCCACAAGACGTCACACACACAAACATTCTAAATGAGTTCCCATCCCTATTATAACAAATCAATTACTTTACAGACTTCTAACATTTTTCACAACACACACAAAGACAAAAATTTATAGGGCATAATTGAGCAATTAAAAAATTTATAGGGCATGTAGATACAAAAGGGTTCAAAACAATACACCTTATTGTTCATATTAATCATTTTCATTATTTTCTCTCAATTAAAATTTAAATATATAATCAATTTATCAATTTATTCAACTTATTATCACTTTTAATCATTAATTATCATTTTTTTTACCAATTAGTTTATATTATCATAGTTTCAAGTCAACGAAAACTCATTGGTTTTCTTTTAAAATTGGATATTATATTTTATTTTGATTTACAAAAACATTCTTTTTTTTCCTATTTCTTTTTTCCACCATGCAACAAAACATTTATTTTTTTTTTTTTAACCATGCAACAAAACATTTTTTTTTCCACCATGCAACCAAGCATTCACTTTGATTTCTTCCAACTTTTTATTTTTATTTTTATATTTTGATTTCTCAAAAGACCTAATAAAAATCCCTCGATTTCCATTCCCAATTTCGAGCAAGAATATGGTTAGGCATTTTTCCTTTTTTTTTCACCATGCATCAAGCATTCACTTTGATTTCTTCCAACTTTTTATTTTTATTTTACTTTGATTTCTTCAAAACACCTTATGAAATTTCCTCGATTTCTTTTCCCAAAATTCGAGCAAAAATTAGTTAGGCATTTTTCTTTTTTTTTTCACCATGCAACAAAGCATTTTTTTTCCTCACCATGCAACCAAGCATTTACCTTGATTTCGTCCAACTTTTTATTTTTATATTATTTATGATTTCTCAAAAGCCCTAATAGAACTCCCTCGATTTTTTTCCAATTTCGAGTAGAAATTAGTTAGGCGCATTTTCTTTTCTTTTTAATCCACTATGTACCATAGCATTCATTTTGATTTCTTACAATTAAAAAATTTTTTGATTTCTATTAATTATACTCAACCTATATCATCAACACCATTCTATTTTACTTCTTATATCGCCACCAATGCTTGTATATAGACTCTCAATACCCACAACTAATTTTCCCACAAAATTATTTTTTACTTTACAGAATTCTCTCAGGCTAACCCCTTCTTGAATTCTTCACATGTAGGGGGCGCATCTGTCATAATTTGTATATAATTGTATGCACCCCCGACCCACTATGCATGTACAATGTATGATTTTCAAAGATTTAATAAAGAATAAGGTAACTGGAGGAAAGAAAGTAACAAAAAGACATAGGAAGTAGATCTAGAAGAGAACATAATTATTAATAACGTCACAGTTAACCTTCTGACCCCGGAAACCCTGCGAGCTAAGTTTAAACCAATATTTCCGGACAAGACCGGACGTATCTGGTGACTGCAGAAGTTATATTAGTTGAGAGACGCCCAAATTTCCGGACAGGACCGGACGTATTTGATAACCGCGGAAGTAAATAGAGTCGAACTAACACCCGAGACTTCCTGATCAGGCCGGGCGTAACTAACACCAAAGAAAGCCGCCGGTCCAATTAGGAAGCAATAAATAAGTAGGTCAACCAATAGAAAAACGGGCACGTTCCATCCTTCGACCAATGGGAAGGAAGACAACTCGTGGTGTTAAATCGAAAAGCAAGAATTGTCAGTAGTGCTTTGGCTCCCAAGGAGGTGACATCTGCTCTGGACCTCTCTCCCTCTGCTCATCCCATAGCTAAGTACAATCACCACCATGTGATCAGATAATTAACAATCAAAAATCGCTCCGCTCTTCTCAAGCTTTCTTTCCTCCAACCCAGTTGCCTTTTATTTTCAAACCTCATCACGTGTCCTGATTATTCCTAACTGTATGCTTCAACTTCCACTCAAACGACTGCGTTTCAACCAAATCTCACCATTCTCATCGAGCAACAAGAAATTCCGCAACGATATTGTCACAGAACGGTTAAGTCGACAGGATTCTACAACAGTGTAATACATCAAATATTGCAGTGTAATAACTTTGGATATATTACATACACAAAACAAAATTTTAATTAAATAATTACCGATTGAGTCAATTTGCTTAATGAATGGATTACGACAAAATTGAGGGGTAAAAAAAAATAAGAAACTCTGGAGAGAATATTGCATGTTAATTCTCGTTAAAGAAGAAATTAACGGCCTAATTTACCAAAATAATAGGTTTTAAAAAACTAGGGAAAGTTTTTCATGGCTATAATTTCGGAGAAATGCATATTTTTATTTAATTGGATGATGGCAATATTGGGTAATGCGGCGGTTATGTAAATTAGTATTCATTTATATATTACAAAAAAGTGGGGGAAATGTCAGTTGCTATGACAACGGCAAAATGTCTCTATCACACTTCCTGGGAGTTGTCGCGTTCAGACACAAATATTTAATCTAGTTAGAGATAACCGGATAATTTTTATTTTTCAAAATCCTCTCAAAATTCTCTTCTTGCCAGAACTAAATTAAACCAGAAATATTTATCTTTCGTATACTTTCTTATCTCTCTACTTTACATATTGTTGTATGAATGTGTAAATAACTGAGTTAGATTTAATTTGAAATAAAGATAATTCACAAATCTATGAATTATTTATTTATTTTTGACCATTGACCATTTGATATTTTTCGTTTTGTTTGTTTGTTATAAACAGGTAATGCATTTTCCGTTTTGTAAAATAATTTACGATATGTATACTCTCCACACAATAACCTGTATTAACCAAATAAATTATAATTAAAATATATCACTATATACGATAATAACAAGGCGAAGGAAGACGAGTATCTTTATTGGTGCATAAGAGCGAGCTTTCGGGCAAAAGCCCTTCGACTGGCAAGATATAACGACGCTATGAACGACATAGATGGCTGTAGAGAATATATACACTTATTAATTTACATAAATATAGAAAAAAGCATGCAAATGGGCAATTTAACTATTTGTAAAAATGAGAGGTAAAAATAAAAATGGAAAAAATGAAATAGAATGAAATACCGCATCCCCTCCAAACCCAATCCACCAGTGATCATCAGCGCCATTGAATCATCCATCAAGTCCTTCAATCTGCAAGAGAAGTTTTCCATCAGATCAATGGTAGCTAAAAATTTATCTAGGCCCTTTCTCCCTCCCCCTAACCATCTTGAAAACACCATTACACTTAAAAAACTCAAACATCGTAAATCAATAGTTATTACTAGGTCAGATAAAGGTGCTAACACAGTTATATTGAATCAGGAAAGTTACATTTCAAAAATGCACAATTTACTTAGCGATGACTCCACTTTCTTACCCATCACAGACCAAACCAGCCTCTCTGTCGTTAAAGATTTCAGAACCTCACTTCTCCGACTCAAGAAATCTAAAAGCATCTCACCTGAAGAATACACCTTGTTTACCTCAAACCTCCACAGTTCAGCCTATATTTACGGCCTCCCCAAAATACATAAACCTGAAGTACCCCTCCGCCCCATCATAGCCTATCACTTATCCCCCGCTTACCCTCTGGCTAAATATCTTTCCAGCTTCCTCTCCCCTCTATTAACCAATTATAATAATACCCTTTCTATTAACAGCACCCCACACTTCATTAATGAATTAACAGCTCTAAAACCAGACCCCGCCTACACTATGTGCTCCTTCGACGTCACCTCCCTCTACCTCTGTCTTCCTCATCAGCTCATCACAGATGGCTTGACTCATTTCCTTCAATCTCAAAATGTCGATTCTCACACTTCCTCAACCATAGTCCAACTTACCAAAACATGCTTAAGCATGAACACATTCTCATTCCTACAGCACCATTACAGACAGTTCAGGGGCTCCCCAATGGGCAGCCCTCTATCTACCATTATTGCCGAAATTGTCATGACTAGAATAGATAATTGGATTACTCATACCCTTCCAACAGATATCCAGTTCTGGCGCAGGTACATTGATGATGTCTTCTGTGTATGCAAAAGGGGTCAGGAGAGCTTCATACTATCAACCCTTAATAATTACAACCAAGATATTTCCTTCACTCTAGAAACTGAAACTAACCATGTTCTCCCATTCCTAGACATCTTAATTATCCGCACCCCATCCTCATTTCACACTACAGTTTATCATAAAAAACAATGCCCCCCCCTGCTACACTCATTACAATTCTCACTGCCCCACCTCCCATAAAATCAATATTGTTAGAACTCTTACAAAAAGAATATCCACCCATTGTTCCATAGACATCTTTAAAATAATAGAAAGAAATCGCATTATAACCCAGCTCTCCATGGCTTCTTTTCCACTCTGGTTCATTAACAAATATACTTACACACCTGCATCCTCCAATCCTTCCATGACATACAGATCATTGTGTTTTCTCCCTTACTCCCCCTCCTCTGTTGATATAGCCAGAAAACTCAAATCCTATGGCATCCGTACCATATATAAAAACTCCCCGAACCTTCTTTCATCCCTCCGTCACCCTCATACTAAGTCCTCAGCTCCTCCTGCCCCCCTTCGTTCTGTGGGTGCAGTCTACTCCGTCTCATGCGAACAGTGCCCTGCCACTTACGTCGGTGAGACGGGTAGATCTGTATCCATCAGGATGACTGAACATTCCCGCAATATTTCCCGTCAAGATACCAAGTCCCTCATTTACCAACATATGCAGACCACGGGCCACACGTTCAACATCAACAACCCCACCATACATTACAGCCACATACATATCTTACACCAAAGACTCATTTTAGAATCAATAGTATCCCACAAACTAAATAGCATCAATAGAAAAATAGAACTTCCAGAAGCCTATCATCCTCTCCTGTCCTTTATTTAAACCTCCCCCTTGTATTTAACTGTAGAATATTGACCTCCCTGAAGCATGTCAAGCTCTCCTGGCCTTTATGTATAAATTTCTCTTTTATATGCTTGTTATCCCATTGCAGCCATGTGTTATGCCTCACTGATATTTCTTACCTACAGCTAATGTTCTAGCATCCCTTCTATTACCCTATAGGATTTCTATTTCATTTTTTCCATTTTTATTTTTACCTCTCATTTTTACAAATAGTTAAATTGCCCATTTGCATGCTTTTTTCTATATTTATGTAAATTAATAAGTGTATATATTCTCTACAGCCATCTATGTCGTTCATAGCGTCGTTATATCTTGCCAGTCGAAGGGCTTTTGCCCGAAAGCTCGCTCTTATGCACCAATAAAGATACTCGTCTTCCTTCGCCTTGTTATTATCGTATAAGTTCATTCCAGGAAGAATTACTCTACTATATATCACTATGTTCTATTAGTTTTGACCATTGACCTTCGAGGCTTCAGTAATTATAAGAAAGTAATCTATAGATCTGTAACCTAATTTTTACCTCTCTCTCATCCGTTTATATTTCCATAAAGAAACCTAATGAGAAATTGGTCATGTTACGGCCTCACATGTTCGCGGTGCTGATCAATTATGATAAAATATGACCACGCCAATTAAATGGTGAGATAGCAAGCCCAAACCTTGGCACTCTTTCAGGATCGATAAAAAGCAATTTGTGAAGTTCCATCTAATGTTTTATTGCCTACTGGTGAAGAAGACTTATGCGGCCGAATTAAAGGAAAGGTAATAGGACTCGTCTGTATTATAAATGATAATCACCTTATTTGCATATCTCCTCCTCCTACCTGCATATTGCCCTAATTACATACTCCTGTCCTCACGTTACTTGTCGTCTTGGACAGTTCTCCACTTTGTTTCAAATGGGAACCTTAAACTCGATTTTTTTCTTTTGTTGATAAAAGACATATGTTGGATCATAATATATTCACTCATGGAAAAAACTTAAGGAAGTAGAAAGACTTTGGTGTTGTCGGTAGTCTGTTTTTTTTTTTTTTTAAGGAGACAGAAGCAATTTTGTTCACGCTTGGTTATCTCGTGTGTATTCAATAAAGGTTGCTGTAAAATCAGAGTTATTGTCTGAATCCCGATATATATGTTAAAAGGTACAACTTTCATAAGTTTTGTACATTAGTGTATATTGTTTTTACAAATATTTCGATTACTTTTTTTTTAAACGCCAATCTCTCTCTAACTTTCTCAAAGTTTATTATTTAATTTGATATGAAAATCGGTTCTAAGACTGGTGTGCTTTCCAAAAGATGTTCTAACTACAACCATAGTCTGAATGTAAGACTTGGTGTCGTGTCTTGGTCATTGAGGGTTTTCGTGGGAAACAATGTTGTGGTCCCCCTGGCTTCCCGCATTGATCGAGGTATTCTATATACAGTTACGAGCGTCATTCTTCAATTCTTCATCTCTGTCACCGTTTGCTTTTTTTTTTTTGGAATGGCGCTCTCCTATTGGTTGGCTACGATCACGTGGCTACGATGGCGCCGCCACTTCGCGAGACACTTTGTTTTTGACTTTGCCCCCCCCCCCCCCCCCACTCGCTCTTTGGTTGTTGTAACTATTGTGTTGGAGCGGGTCGCTCCTTAAATAAATGCATATATTAGTTAATAACTAAATGGAATCCTCTCTTTCTTTTTCCCAGTAAGAGACGCCTACGGAAGCCAACAGTACATAGACAGATAAAGCACATAGGCTATAGTTATTAACTAATATATGCATACATTTAAGGCGCCAATTTATAATTGTAACAAATAGTATTTGAAACAAAACATTCAATCGGGTAAAACACGGGCGTTGCCCGGGTCATTCGGCTAGTTAACAATAAGAGGGAGAGGATGAAATTATTTCTGCCGTATGTTTCTTTATTTAGATTATTGTGGTAAAGAGATTTCGATAGCAATAAATAAATAATAGAACTCGAGTCGAACGGAAATTTCTCCTAAATTAATATCAAACATCATCCTTTATTATTGCGCGCTTGAGTTGAATATAAATTTCTGAGAAAAAAAAAGTTTTTTTTAATCATGAATGACTGCAATTAGCAACGTATTTATTTTGTGCAGTTGAGAGTCACGTAGTGGTGATAACACAGAATAAATAGGTTGTTGTACTTTGATAAAGGTTAGCGTTCGGACAATCGAAATATTGGTAGATGAACAAATTGTATCCTCCAATCATTGTGGATTTCTCTGGCTTCACAAAGCGACATTTATTTTTGGAAGCTAGAGTTGGCCTGAAGGTTAAAATATATTAATTTTCGACAAAAAGGGACCTGGATTGAAATACTTGCATAACCTAGCAGTAAGTGCAAGTAACTGAATGGAGCTTTTTGCATATTTCTACATATGGGGAAATAGGGTGTACTCACAGAAAGCGATCGCAAACCCTAACTCACTATGATTATCATGCTTGCACCATGTGTACTTGATACCTACTTTATACAACCATTACTGAATGCTTGAAGAAGTTAAATCATTGGTAGAGTGAAGATATTTTCAGTCTTTCAGTCTCCATAATGTTGAATTATATTTTAAAGGAAATCAGCTGTGTTTTGAGCGGGCACCTGTTGTGTCTCTAAGCTACTCTCCTAACAACACAAACTACAGTTTTGTCTGTTGACACCCAATGAACGACTGTGTGTGTGCAGGGAATGCTCTCGCCCCTTCTCGTGCTGCTGCTGGCGACGGCGGGGTCCGGGCTCATCACCCCGCCAGAGCCCGACCCTCTCGTGGTGGAGACCAACAAAGGCTATGTCCGGGGCAAGTCCATGCAGGCGGCTACTGGCAAGTGGGTGGACGCCTTTCTCGGCATCCCTTTCGCCGCCCCTCCCCTGGGGGCGCATCGTTTCCGACATCCCAGGCCAGTGGATCCCTGGCAGGATGTGTTGAACGCCACGACCGAGCCCAACTCCTGCTGGCAGATCAACGACACCACCTTCAGCAACTTCTCCGGGGCCGACATGTGGAACGCCAACACGCCCATGAGCGAGGACTGCCTCTACCTCAACGTCTTCGTGCCCAAGCCGCGGCCGCGCAACGCCGCCGTGCTCGTGTGGATCTACGGAGGCGGCTTCTACAGCGGGACCATCAGCTTGGAGGTGTACGACCCCAGGATCCTGGTCTCCGAGCAGGAGGTCATCTACGTTGCCATGAACTATCGCGTGGCCAGTCTCGGCTTCCTCTACCTCGGCGACCACGAAGCGCCGGGGAACGCCGCGCTCTTTGACCAGATCATGGCGCTGGAATGGATCCGAGACAACATCGCCTTCTTCGGAGGCAACCCCCAGAACGTCACGCTGTTCGGAGAGAGTGCGGGGGCTTCCAGCGTGGCCTTCCACATGCTGTCTCCGCTCAGCAGGGATCTGTTCAGCCAGGCCATCCTGCAGAGCGGCTCCCCAACTGTCCCCTGGACCTTGTACGATCGCGACCTGATCAAACGCCGAGGGCTCCGGCTCGCTCGCATGGTCAACTGCCCGAGCGACCAAGACAAGATGGACCAGGTAATCGAATGCCTTCGCAAGGCAAGCCCAGCGGATCTGGTCAACAACGAGTGGGAAAACTTTGGCGTCGTGGAGTTTCCCTTCGGCCCCATCATCGACGGAGCGGTCATCTACGAGGACCCAGTGGTGAGTCTCCGCACGGGGAACTTCAAGAAGACCAAGATGTTGATTGGGAACAACAAGGACGAGGGTACCTACTACCTGGTGTACTACTCGGACCTGTTCACCAAGACGGAGGATGTCTACATCTCGCGGCCGGACTTCCTGCGGATGATCGACGACCTCTACCCCACCTACAGCCCTGCCGTGCGCAAGGCCATCGCCTTCGAGTACACGGACTGGGTCAACCCCGAGGACCGGATAGCCAACCGCGACGCCTTGGACAAGGTCGTGGGGGACTTCCACTTCATCTGTGGCGTCAACCAGTTCGCCAGGGACTACGCCGCAGCCAACAACGAAGTCTTCATGTATTACTTCATCCACCGAGGCTCCACCAATCCCTGGCCGGAGTGGATGGGAGTCATGCACGGCTACGAGATCCCCTTCGTGTTCGGCGAGCCGCTGGACCCGCGACACGGCTATCGGCCTGCTGAGGTCGAGCTGGCGCGCCGCTTCATGGCGTACTGGGCCAACTTCGCCCGCACGGGGTAAGTGACATTGTGCAGACTCACTCACTCCTTCTGTAAACGGGACTAAAAGTCATTTATATTACTGATCATATTACAATATAGAGGGAGCTACACAATATAAAACTGATGTAGAAAACTTATAGAGCATAGCGATGGACATGTATGGGATACTACAATGAACCTAAGAGAGACCGAATTAAAATTTAGTGATACCATTTCAATAGTTGTCCATACCTAACGATTCGATAGTTAAATTACGTTACTCTTATTTCCAAGTTAACTAAGATTCCCTGATTTTGGTAATACTGGAACGTCAGAAAGAGTCAAATCAGAAAAACTATTTATAATTTATAGTTTTTTTTGTCTAGTTATTTTGGGATTTACTACTTGGAATTGTATTGAAAAGGAATTACATCAACCCATCTTTAATTTTTTTATATCATCGAGGCAACTTTTTACCTTCTTCCTCAGTGGAATATTTTTCTCTTGAGGAAGTGAATCATCGTAACATCCCAGATTGGTTAATGACATTGAATTCCGGAATAAAATAAAGTATGCGCTGTTCCAATCCATCCACCACTTGAGAATGCTAGCTTGATAGCAAACCTTCTAGTAAAACTTCACGTCTCAGGTCACGTTTGTCTTTTTACCTTTTTTTTTTATTTTGACGACGGCTCTATTGTGCGTAAGATCTAAAAAAAGATTCGGAATGAATTAAAAGTTTTTCCTCTTCCCGAATTTTATTACAAGGGGAGGAAGCAAGCAGACAAAGCAGCGAGGAGGTATGTCTGGTGAATAAGCCGGGGCTGCAGAGATATTTATGGCTGTGTATTGATTGGGTAGGTCAACACGAGCTATTCTGGAGCCACAGGTCTCTTCTTCGGATTACCTTCTGCAGAAACTTCTTCTTTCGTGTTTGACGTCCTATTTGGGGGCACAAATCGCTATTATACGTAGCCACGACAATCATGGTGGGTGGTTAGCGCCTGCTTTAACTATAAGCTATTCACACACAATTCACAACACATTCAGAGAGAATTTCAACTTTTAAACTTGCAAGGTGCCAGAGTCACGTGTAGCTACTTACGCTCACTGCTGGGGTTAAACTTGTGAAAGAAACGGGGGTCATTTAAGCAATCTGTTATAATATATTTTTGAAAAGCCAGCGGTTCCGCTTCAATATATGGTAAATTGCTGTTTTACTTAAATAGAAGGTACTAATAAATATGTGGCAAAAATATGTAATATATGATTCATTAGACTTTTAAATGGTTATTTATTGATAACTAAATTACACGAAAGTTAATGCTTTTTAAATATCCAAAATAATGTGTTCCATAAGGAGACACCAACCCGCATAAATACCTCCAAATTCTTTAGAAACCCCACGAGAGATATTTAGATTCCACTGGGAACCTCTGCTCTATTCGACCACAGAAAACATCAGGTAATACAACACAGGTACTAAGACAGAGTATCGTTCCATGTGTAGAGAGAAAGAGAGAGAAATGAAAACTCTAAATAATTATAATTTCAAGAAAAAAGAAACTGCTCAATATTCTCCTAATTAATTGGAAAATGTTCCGGTAATTATTTCCATCCCCCCCCCCCTCTAGCTAATTGGGACATTGGTAATTAATGGTAGGTGTGATATAATGTGGAATCTATTAGGACTAATTAATTGAGGGGGGACAAATGACTGTGGGGAGTTTTATTCTGGCTGCTCCGAGAGAGATTTCCTTTCTTTCGAGTACCGACAATAGAGAGAACTACTGTCTCGAAGTTACAAGTCTGAATATAGATAACGGTTATAGAAGGAAAATCACACAAGATAGGGGGGAGAAGAGATTTTTTAATAAACGTTACTGTAAAGTCACCCTTCTACGGGGGTATAATATTGTCGCGGAGATAAATAAAGCAAAGGCAAATTTGGGAATAATTAATTTATTATAAGGGGTATTTATAGGGAGAGAGAGAAAGCACAACTTACCCCAAGTTAAAAGATAATCCTAATGAACGGCGTCAGCCACCGTCCCGTTTTTCTTATTTACAGATCAGCTTCCGAGAACCCCTCACACCTGTGGTCCCCCCCCCCCCCGGGATCCAAGGATGATTGACAGGTGTCCCATCTGGACGGAGCTCCTTGACAATATATTAAATACTTCTTTGGTGTATTGCACCTGTAGAAGGGATATTTGTCCGAAAGCTTGTACAAAAATCTATAAATGAAAGGAACGCTTCTCCCATCTTGTGATTTCTCTTCTATTAACAAATAGGAAGATTACCTTCATTGTAACACTAACGATTATTATAACAACAATCCACAATATAATGACATGCGACATCCGCATTTTAAATTATTAACTATTTTCACGCGTAGGTTAATTTATTTTCTGTGAAAATACAAATTTTCATGCTGCCCTTACTGCAATGATAAAATACACTCATGGGGGCAAAACTTAAGCAAGTGGAAAGTTTTTGATGTCACTTGGTTATCTGTTTTTTTTTTTTTGTAGGTGACATATGCAATTTTTTTCACAGTTGGTTATCTCGTGTTTGTTCAATAAAGGTCACTGTGTATCAAATATTTTTCAGAGTTTTATTGTCTGAGAATTCCTATATTACATGTTGAAAGGTACAACTTCCTTAAGTTTTGTCCATGAGTTTATACAAATCAATGAGTTAATAAATGTTATTTAATATTGCACACGAACACCAAAACTCTCCACAACAATTGTGCACAATGTATTTAGACCTACGATCAGTCACTTCACCAGTTAAATCACCCTTTTGTTAGATTCGACCATTTCATAACTCCTCCTATAGCAGTCCCTGAGTTCTATAGCCTGCTATATACAGTTTGATCTGTCATAATTTACCAAGAGCTAGAGTTGTGGCAAATTGATCAATATGAATTTTCGCGGTCCGCGCAAAGAAGAATCAGATGAATGCATTGTTTTTATGCATTTAATGTGGTTGGAGGTTTTGCTCTTCATTAGAAAATGGGTGCCGCTGCCACGTTAATCACCTTGGACCTGAATTTGGTGAAATATTCCAAGGGTCCAGGGGGGGGGGCTGGTGTGGTCGGACTTCCCCCCACCAATGCATTTAATACATATCTTTTATAATGCATTCATCAAAAAAGAGAAGGTACCTTTATTGCGTGTACTCGCTTATTTTAAAGTGCAAATAAATATTGTCTCTCTTTCCCGTTTTATAATTTATATTTTAGTAAAGGGGGCAGTGTGTTAATCAAGTATTAAACAAAATCTTGGATTTTATTATGTGCATGTGGATAGATAAATGATATGATAAAATAAATGATCGTTAAGTTATAATACATTTTGAGGATATATCTGAGCTTACCCATCTTATCCACATACCAATAAATGGGCCAAGGAAGAGGAAATACGGTATCATTAAGAGCCATAAAGCGTAGACAAATGGACATGCTGTAAATTCTCAATTCGCATCCATCTCATTTATATATTCCTTTCTGCTCTATACTTTCCCGCCAAAAGTAACGGATTTTTTTTTTAAAGGCAGACGAACTTCTTCTTCAAACTTTCTTTTTGGCATTCTTTCCAAGTCTCGTGGGAATTTCAATATTTGGAAACAGTTCAAGAAAATAAATTGTAAGAAGGAGAGAAAATTAAATTTCAGAGAATTTGACTTTAAAATTTTAATTAAAATATTAATCATTGGGTTTTTTTTTTCAATCTGCGCATTTTACTTAATTGTTTCTGCCTTTGCATATGTATATATGTCGCTTTTGTTTTACTTGTATTTTAATTCTCCATAAGTTTACGATTATATTTCACTCACAAATGACTTTCCGGTTAGTTATAAAAGTTTGAATAAATATCTAAGGTACTAATAGACACCTCCCACTTCACGATATAAAAATAGGAGGGCACGTAGTATTTTGTTTAAATAATAAATCAGCTAATTTCGGATCAATATAATTATTTGTTCCAAATCAATATTTCGGCTCTCTCTTTTAGGAAATTCTTTCTTCTATCCGGGCTATGGGTATATACGCAGGAATCGAGGATAAACTCATTTTTGAGATTAATCGACATTTCTGTAGATTCGATATAAGCCATCGTACACATTAATGACAAGCCTACTTCCACTTGAAGTTTAGGTATTATCGCGGTATATCTATTTTATTTGGCAACAAATCATCATTTTTATTTACCCTATGTATCTGCTTCTAAATTGTTACCCTTCCATGTTATGTTATATCCTCTTAAAGAATAAAGGATCTTCGCTTTTTTCTTCTTCTTCTTCCTAAACTTCCCAAAAAGAGCCAAAAAAAAAAAAAAGAAAAAAAAGAAATAGATCTGAAGGACAACCCGAGTAGCTGTTGACATCTAATGTACGGTGCACTCCAGGAACTTGCCTCGTTAATTTTATATTGACACGTGGAAATTAGGGAAGACCAACTTCGGGACCAGACAGGAATTTATTTCAGGCAAGAACAAACTATGAATGATAAGCAAAAGATAAGCAAAGAGGGAAGTTTACAGAGTAGCAAAATATGAACATAAAAAAATGATACTCTGTTAAAATAAAATACTTTGCGACAATATCTTGGATCAAACAAATCCTCCGATATTTCGACACTCTCCCATCTTCTTCTAACACAATTTCTCTAGAACCTTTCTACCCATTGATCTGTATATCGGAATCTGGCCTTTTTTCAACAAGTGAGTGACGGGAAATAAACTAGTTTTCCATAAATTATCGTTTCATATATGATTTTTTTGTTGTTGTATAGAAATGATAAGGTATTTAGCATATTAAATATTCGTTGTTTTAAAAAAATGTAATTGTTGTTAATTTATATTAATATATATTTAATTTTTAATTAAAAAGGCCTATATTAGATCAAAATACTATTTATTTTACCAATATTTCAGTTGGCTGAGACTGATTTGATCCAATATATGCCTTTTTAATTAGAGATTTATTTATGGATTTTGCTCTATTTTCAAATTAATATATATATTTCTCCACACAAAAAATATATTAATATATAATACTCTCATACGTACTACTATATAGATGGAAATTTTTTGCCGGGAGAATATTGATTTAAAGAGACAAAGGTCGCCTCTCCCGTCAAAACTAGACGCCATCTATTGACCGTCACCGCAAACTAGCGGTCTCGGGTCGGTGACAAAGCCACAACACCAGCTTTGGCAAACTGAAAAGCGTCCACCTAGAGACCATGGTTTCGGGCTAATGGCCCTCGTCAGTCTAGGGCGGACTAGATGGCGTCTAGTTTTGACGTCTATTTTGACGGGAGAGGCGACCTTTGTCTCTTTTAATCAATATCCTCCCGGCAAAAAATTTTCATCTATATTTTAGCCATAGATTTGGCCCAGACACTTTGTCAGCTAAACACCTCTTTGGCAGATTGTCAAGATTCCATTAGATCCCGTGTGGATCTCATGGAATAAAGTCCGCCCTAGACTGACGAGGGCCATTAGCCCGAAACCATGCTCTCTAGGTGGACGCTTTTCAGTTTCCCAAAGCTGGTGTTGTGGCTTTGTCACCGACCTGAGACCGCTAGTTTGCGGTGACGGTCAATAGATGACGTCTAGTTTTGACGTCTATTTTGACGGGAGAGGCGACCTTTGTCTCTTTATATTACTATATATAGATTTCTCTCACTGGCAAGTTTACTCACACTGTTAAGAGCCTTATATTTTATATACAATGATGGTAGAGTATATAAATGGTCACCTCCCTGGACATTCACCTTTATAATGGCTTAACCCTATCTCCAATGAGAGACCACCTCTAGGATAGACCTTAAGTGAAGTGCCCATGCTTTTTAGGCATATTTTAGTGGAATATATTAGAGTGATTGAAAAATAGTTGTGACATTATTATTTTGCTTATCCCTAGTACACGTGGTACAGGCCATGATAATCATGGTGGGTAGTTAGCGACTGCTTTTTACTGTAAGCGCACCACATGTCTACATATGTGAAAGCAGTTTGACTTTGCACTTACAAATGTACCAGAGCCCCGTTTGGTTACTTGCACTTGCTGGTGGGGTTGGACTTTTGCAAGAATCGGGGGGCCATTGGAGCATTTTTTTTTTTAACAGAAAAAAAGTGTCCAATGCGGGAATCGAACCCGGGTCGTAGTGGTCGAAAACCAAACGGTTTAACCAGCCTTCCACCGACCCCCCTTGTGATATTATAAAAAAGGTTGAGTCAACATTTAAAAATATATAATTCACAAATATATTCCGTATATATCAATTTCACATATCTAAAAGACGGCAGTCAACAATCGTACAGGTGTTACCCGTGTATGGTCATCCATCAACAACAATAGATTTTCCCAACACCGATTAACTTTTCTTTATTTTAAATTAACAGTTCGCGTGTGTGAAGGGAGCGTGTGCCAAGTTTGGAAGTTCCCTCCCTCGATGGCAGAAATTTCATTTTAAACTACTTATATTAACTTGGGTAAAAGGAAGGGGCTCCTCATTTAAAAAAGGAATTAACAAAAGAAATAGATGGACACTTCTCAGGTTTACAGGCTTTAAGTAGAACAAAAACACTTCTCAACTTCTCCCTCAATGTATCCAGGTCAGGGGCTTTGGAATAATCTTGAAAAATTCTTCAAGATATTTAGGCATCATTAACTTATAAATTTAATTGCCATCTATCGTTAATATTTTACACAAATAAATTTTCTGGCAATGCGTTTCTTTTAAATATCATCGGATATTATCTCTACAGACCTTACTGCAATGATATGAGCCCTCTCATTCAATAACTCATATCATTGCAGTAAGGTCTGTATAGAGATAATATTTGATGATATTTAAAAGAAACGCATTGCCAGAAAATTTATTTGTGTAAAATTTTAACATTAACTTAGTTGGTCTGTTTTTTTTTTTAAATTACATACCCTATACTATATAAACATATATAAACCACAAATTTGAAAAATACTCTAAAAAAACATTTGTAAAAACAGCAGTATATAATAGGGATAAATATAAAAGGCATAAATATTATTTGAATAATTGCAAAAGTAGAAACACAATTTATCAATGAGGGGGATTTGCATTAAGTTTCTTTAAGAGACACAATTTGTATTGCCAAGTTGTTTTAAGGAACGTGATATTTCCTGTCTTAAATCCGAATTGTTCTCTCCGTTATCATTCATCATCATTATCCTCAGGTCGTCCACCGTCTCCTGACAGGGTCTCGGGTGTCTGACGGAGTGGTAGGTCTTCTTCTATCCCGTATTGAACTAACGGAACAAAAAACCACATATTGCTATTTATATTCAAGTTAAATATACAAAAATAAATCACAAATTTATAAAAATTCATTGTGGTCTTATAATCAGCGCGCCTACTTAAAGATAATTTTGAATTTGTAATTCTAAAATGGCTTTGGTCTTAAAGCCGGATTAATCTTAAATACGAGAGGTCTCCTAATGTGTGTGTGTGTTATCGGTACTCTGAAATTGAATTACGAACTCGGGAAAAACTTCGTTTGGATATATAAATAAAAAAGGCATGATCTTGCAATTAAAAGTTGATGATGGCTTGCTCCATCTGTCCGAATAAATATCAACTAATCGTTTATTTGTAATTATTCCAGAATTGGCCAAATAACCATTATTGATTTAATCAAGAAAAGCTAAACACGTACGCGTTTCGGACTGTTGGCCCTTCTGGAATAATTAAAAAATCAACGATTAGTTGATATTTATTCCGACAGATGGCGCAAGCCATCATCAACTTTTAGTTACACGATCAGAAGATTTTTTTTTTCTTAATTTATCCACCAGATCCCAGTACAATTTCACTTTTGTATTATTTTTGTTTTGCTTGGATATGTTCCTTAATTTTGTAGGTCTGTTTTGAATCAATGGATCAACTGTATATGAATACAAAATGGGGAGGGGAACTGAACTTTGCAACTGTGCATTTCGTGTTTGTGCAATAGCGTTGGTGTTAGACCGAATGGATAGAACTTAGATCTGAGTCCAGCTACGTGGTGTCAAATGGAGGAATGTGGAGAGATAGACGTCATACAGCCCGGAGAGATAGCGACGGGAAATTATTTAATCGACCTTACGTAACGCCGCGGTTCGATCCCGCACCAAAATAGCCCCAAATTAAATCGGCCGAGATAAGGCTAATCAATACACGCCACCCCTAGATAGTCAGCAGCCTATACCCCAGCTCTTGTGTTCCTCCTCCTCGACTTACAACGGAGTTTGTAAACCTCGCTCTCTCGGAGCCATCCACATGGACAAAACTTAAGGAACTTGTACTTTTTTAGCATGTATATCGGGACAATAACTCTGAAAGATATTACAGTGATCTTTATTGAAGACACACGAGATAACCAAGTCTGAACAAAATTGACTCTGTCTTCTTTAAAAAAAAAAAAATAGACGAACGGGGATATCAAAGACTTCCTTCCCACTTTATTTTTATCCATGAGTGTAATTAAATATTTATCTAGTTGAAGTTTATATCACATAATTGGTTTACACGTATTATATATACTTGTATTTATGAATATTTCAATCAAAATGAACGACAGCACTTCCCAAAATAACACAACCTATTTATTTGGATGTGTTGGTAAAGGTTAATAATGGTATTTTAGCCACGGTTTTACAATATAATATATGCCTTTTATACTATTTATAGTCTTACCTCTATTTTGAAATATAAAAGAAGGTTGAATGGAGATTTGAATCAAACAAGCACTTCGGCCTAGATAGCCTCTCCGCCATATGTACAACGAGCTGTTCTTGTTGGGTTATGTAAGATGTTTAAAAATCCTTCCACATTTATGGCCAGCCTCCCAGACTTTACCCAGCACAGTATTCTCAAGTCAACTGGCTCTGCTCAGAAATCCACTCAGACCGCCATTAGAACTGTTGGTCTGTGCGGACAGCCTGGAGTCTGGGGAACCCGGGTACATATCTCCCTCAAGATACCTCTACCTATAACGCAACATATACATCTACCAGACTAAATATCAACTAAACGTTGTTTATAACACAACTACTGTCCAAAATTGAATGCAGTCAATGCTTCTACTTTGGAATTGAAAATAAATCGATATGTTTGACTGTGATGTTGGAGGATTTAAAGAGAAGTTTTACAATTCTATAAACTTACCTGGAGCAGTCTGGAGAATGGAATATCTGGCCTGGGGAGATCCACACAGCTCTGAAACATTCAAATAAAGTAGGAATTCTTCCTCAAAATTTGTCTCAAAAAATACTAAAACACCCATTCCTTCCTTACCTACTCTATATAGCTCAATAAAATAAACCCCTGTATATCAAAGCTCGGAATATGCAAATTATCCGTTTACAGGATAATCTACATAATTCCTGTTGTTCGGCATACGTCTGTCTCCACAATATTTGACCTGTGGGATACATATTCAACACTAAATATAGTATTAAGGTGAAATCAACAGGCTTCCAGGGATATTTCTTTTTTAATTTTATCTTTATTATATTTTTATTATTTTCAGTTTTTAATTAAAAAAAAAAACTTATTCCAGGAAGCCTGGTGTTTTCACCTTAATACTCTATATAGTGTTGCAAATGTTTCCGCACAGGTCAAATATTGTGGAGCAGACCTATACGGAATAACAGGAATTATGTAGATTATCCTGTAAGCCGATTAATTTGCATATTCAGAGATACGAAACTAAGACTCAATCCAGACCCTACCGTGTCATCCTGATAGACATGCGGAATAAATACACAATTCTATCGATTGTATCTTCCGCCTGCGTCGAACGATAAAACCTCAATTAGCTTGCCTTAGCGCCATTGGCTATTTCAGTCCACTACTAGTTGAGACCTTTGATGATAGATTTTAAACAACTCTCTTCTCTATCTTATGCTGCCGAACTTCCTGTTTCTCATCAAAAGTATTCTTTGGAATGATGACTTGTAAGATTCACACATGTTCTCTGCCACACATCGACTACCGCTGTATTGTTGAAGTCATGTTTACAATATTCTGGTTAGATCTTCCTCGTCCAATCCCCCAAACTGGATGGAGATTTTTTACTCTCTCAACTTAAAAGATAACAATCTAGTGTAGAGGTAGGGAAAAAACAAACCCTACATAGAAACCTAATTCTTTTTTCCTCTCTCTACACCTTCTGTCATACCTTTATTAAGGGAAATGTAGTTCTGGGATCCTGGCCTCTATTTAGGTACAGTTTCCTGAAGCATATGTAAAGCGTCGATATGCACGCAAAGTAAATTTTACTGCTAAGAAATTTGAAGATCATTGATTTTGAATAAATAAAAATAATGGACGAATTTGTAGGGTGTAAGAATGATTTTTGAAAGAATTTTGTTGATGGAGAAACCTTTTGCTTTACAAAGTACACAACTAGCGATTGATTGTCATCAGTCTAGTGTATGTTTTTTAAAAGGATGATAGTGTATGATTTTTCCCGGAAAAATCCACATCCAAACTATTACGTCATTTATTGACCGTCTCCGCAATCTACCAGACTTGGGTCAGTGACAAAGTCACGACATCAGCTTTAACAAATTCGCTATCTCAAATAGATTGTAGGGAGGGTCAACAGATTGGGTCTACTTTGACGGGAGATGTATCTCCCCCTCCCCGACCACATTTCGATCGAGTGTCTATGGTTATTTCAGAAAGGAAAGAAAGACATTTTCCAAATTTCACAAGAATATAAAAGTGACCAACCATCCTTTCAACAAACACACATAAAGTTACGTTCAATAGCTCCTCCGTGGTCAGAAAGAATCAACATATGTGCCAGCGTCCGCTACCTTCTCTCCTTAAAGACGGAATCGCAACAATTCGGATACAAATCACACACACATATCAACCAAATAGATTAAAAACAAATCGGGAGGATAAAAAAAATCACAAAAAATAACAATAAAATGTAATTACATTAACTACTAATAAATGAAATTATTGTGGGCCATCATAGGCCGTATGTATATGCATATACAGCTTAACTAATTTGCCATTGCTCAGGAATAAATAGAACCAAAATTATAAAATCTAACTTCTCGCTCCCTTGGCCTGCTCTCAGTTTGTAACGAGATCGCTTTTTTTTTTTGTTCTTCCTATCGGGAACTCAAATATCCGCGTTTTCGAGCTCTAACACTGTATTGGACCATTCTGCTAATATATGCTACACTGAAGGGTGGAGTCTTGATTATCGTATTTTAGAAGACTATGGGCATAATCTTTTAGGACAGTAGAATTACATATAAATATTTGCATCGAGCAATGCTCTTCCACCAACAATAAAGCCAAGGCTACAGTGTATAGTTTAAAACACAAATATCTAGATTTCTTACTTCGCCTAGAATTTATATTGGCACTCTATTTTTTTTCTATTCGCATTCATAAGTGGAAGATAATTTCCATAGTTTAAGAGTATTTAGGACAAAATATTAATTCACAACTTAGCAACACGCGAATGGTGGTAATCTATGATGCTAGGCCAGCCAATCAGAGGTCCGGAAGGAAGGAAGGAAAGAGGGCGCCACCTATCTCCCTCCCTGTGTCTAAATACTTCTCTCTCGAACCGCCAGGCAACAAAAATCAATTAACTCTCCCATGTAATCTATATCCCCCTACATTGGTAATCTGATGCAAGGATTCCCCAAAAATGTCTTAATCCATCGATACTTACAGAAGCCTCATTAAAACAAACGTCCAATCAAGCTGAAGAGAACGTAATCTTCAACGAGATTTTGTGGTGATCCCTGACTCTATACATGGGAAACCAAATAATAATTTTATACAATTTGACCATTTATAATGCTTTATTGACTCCAAGTCAAACGTTAACGAGAAACAAACAAAGTTTCAAATAATTGATTACAATCTTTAAAATACTTTTCTCCCGGTTGTTAGAGCAAATTATTTTAAACCCTATTATAAAGCGCCAACCTCTGCAAAATGCTCATTTCCAAACCAACAATCGATACACAAGAATGGTAAGAGAGAAGAGGTTGTATATATACGAGGTGTGTTCAAAAAGTATCGCGACTTTTGTGTTTTATCAAAAATTATTTATTTATTCATGAATACCTATTTTGTCCCTTTCAAAGTAATCCCCATGAGATATTATACTCTTGTGCCAACGGTTTTTCCAATCTTCGAAGCACTTCAAAAATCATTTTAAAAAATCTTTTTCAGCTCCTCCTTCGATGCCGTCTTTATCTCGTCAAGCGTAGCGTAACGTCGTCCTTTCATGGGCCTCTTCAGTTTAGGGAACAAGAAAAAGTCACAGGGGGCCAGATCTGGGGAATACGGTGGCTGCGGCATCATTAGTGTGTTGTTTTTGGCCAAAAAGTCGCGCACAAGCAACGATATGTGAGCAGGGGCGTTATCGTGGTGCAAAAGCCAATTTTTGTTCTTCCACAAATCCGGGCGTTTCTGGCGGATTGCTTCGCGAAAATTGCGCATAACTTGCAGGTAATATTCCTTATTGACCGTTCTACCCTGTGGCAAGAACTCATGATGCACCACGCCCCTGCAATCGAAGAAAACTGTCAGCAAAACTTTCACATTCGACCGAACTTGGCGCGCTTTTTTCGGTCTTGGTTCGTGCGGCAGCTTCCATTGAGATGATTGAGCTTTAGTTTCCACGTCATAACCATAAACCCACGCTTCGTCACCAGTTATGACCCTCTGGAGCAAATTTGGGTCGTTGCGGACAGAGTCCAACATCTCATTAGCAATGTTCATGCGATGCTGTTTTTGGTCGCAATTGAGCAATTTTGGTACGAATTTCGCGGCGACCCGTCTCATGCCCAAATCATTGATAAAAATCGAATGGCACGAGCCAATCGATATGTTTAGGTCCTCAGCAACTTCTCTAACGGTGATTCGACGATTGGCTAATATCAATTTCTCCACTTCATTAATTTTTTCGTCTGTTGTTGAAGTGCTCGGGCGTCCGGCACGCTCTTCGTCGTTCACATCTTCTCGGCCTTCTGAGAACATTTTGTACCACCGATAAGCGTTGCTTCAGTCCAAGGTAGCTTCTCCGTATGCCACAGTCAACATTCGGAATGCATCCGCGCACTTAATTTCGTTTTTCACACAAAATTTGATACAGGTTCTTTGATCCATTTTTTTTAATAGGTAAAAATCGAAGACGATCCAAAACACCTGCAAGCAAAGCAGCTGTCAACAATTAAGTGAACATTCAAAATGGCCGAGCTTGTCGGCATAAGTGAGAGACATGAGTACCAACATAAAGCCACAAAAAGATCGAAATTCGAATATACGTAACCCGCGAAAATTCAAAAGTCGCGATACTTTTTGAACACACCTCGTATAGGTACTATAAAAGGAATACAAGCGCTGCAATAAACCAAGATCTTTAGTATTACAAGTAGCGATGATTATCTTCACTAAACACTTTTTGAAAAGAGCATGCTCTCGAGCAAATAAACGGCTTTTCCTCTGGCATTTTTTACAGCTGAGACTAATTTGATTTAATTTGACCAGAATAATAAGTGGTTATCAAGAAGCCAGTCAAAAGTTAGGTATTGTCAGTATTATTTAGTTGGGGGATATACATATTGGTTAAACATTCTCTAACCATTATATATTGGTATTTTAAACCCCGTGTCTTGAATATAGTAAATTCCACGCCAATTGGAAGGCTCAATCCTCGCTGCTTCACCGACTTCGGAGGTTTTATTTTCTTTCCACATTTCCCCCAAAACATATTATAGAATCTTAAGTTTTTTTAGAGAAGTTTAAAGTTTGAAATATCTTGTAGAAAAAAAAAAAACCTCTCTCTCTCTCTCTCTCCGTCAAATAGGCCTAACAGTACTTTTGGTATGAATATCTCGATGACCACAGAAGTAGATATAAAGAGATGGATATTTTGCCGATAGGAAATTGATCCATAAAAATAAAGGTCACCTCCCTCGTCAAAATAGACGCTGAAACTAAGCGCTATCTATTGACCGTCTCTGCAAACCAGCGGACTCAGGTGGGTGACAAAGGTGGGGAATACCAAGCATAATAAACTTATCTTAATTTTCTTATTTACATATGCACAATAAACACAATATACGAAACAAACACATCAATGTTTACATAGTGCTCCACCCTAAGAGATAAAAGTACACACACATAACTATTAAAATAAAACATAATGAGAAGGATAATAACAATTCTAGTTTAAAAAAAAAAACGGCTTCAAATTAGAACCACATCTCTCTCTAAGGAAAGAAAAAAAGGAGGAAAAGTAGCTGCTGCGGGAAAGTTTTATGATAATGGGGGAGAAGCAATTGAAGAGAGTGTGGTAAAGATATTTCAATAAACACCTGGAGAAAAACAAACGACGTTATAAAATATGTAGCGGGAGGAACATTAATCTTAATTCTGCCCTGAGGCGGCGTGCGCTAATGGCTCGTAAACTGAGGGCGTTTTAAACTGGCCGCCATTGTTGAACCTTGCACCTCGGAAACCTGATTGACTAATTGACTTTATCTTCTTTTGGCAAAAAAAGGGGTGTTACTTGAAAGTTATAAAATAGGGTCTTCTATGCATAACAGTAGATGATAGCGTGTTTCTGACTTCTTAATTTTGTCTATACTTCCAGATATTTGTTTCTTGCTATATTTTCCTGGCATTATTTTTTAAATGTAGATATTGGTTTATATAAATTATAAAGAAATGTGGATAAAATTATTTCCAAAAATAATAGTTTCCTTTATCTGGATAAAACTTTGCTATGATACAGAGTTCAGACTTAAAAGGAGTCACTTTCAGAGTGTTTCCTAGAATATTCTCATTGGTACCATAACGGGCTGAATTTGCATATAACGGAATATGTAAAAAGTTATTATGTCTGTTTAAAATATTGCCGCGAATTACTCTATCATTATTACTACTATTGATGTCGTGTCCAATGAAGAGCCTTAGATGTCTCCGCACATCTCTATCCCAGCAATGTTCTCTATCTTGGGTGTATAAAATTCTGGGTCCATGTCATTTTTCTGCAAGGCCATTGCTGGACAGGAGAATATGTAAGTAGGTTCCACACCAGGACAATTGTTGCATGTCCTGTAGGTTCTTCTGGATGTATTTTCATCCCAAGTTTATTCTTGGTGATGGTGTTGAATCAAAAACTATTTCTGAAAGAGTTTCTCGGAATTTGTAGACATTTTACTAATTATTTTGTATCGAGCACTGTTCTTCCGCTTAAAGGAGAGGACAACAAATACACAAAAAATTATCACACGAGCAAAAAATACTAATGTCGGCGTTTAAAATGCACTCATGGGCGAAACTTGAGGAAATAAAAAGTCTGATGTCGCCAGTAGGTTTTTTTTTTATGAAGGAGACAGAGACAGTTTTGTTCGCACTTTGGTTATATCATGTGTCTTCAAAAAAGGTCATTGTAATATCTTTCAGAGTTATTGTCTGAATCCCGATATACATGCTAAAAGGTACAACTTCCTTAAATTTTGTCCATGAGTGTAAATCAGGATGATGACATTTGACAAAACATTATATAACGCTGTGTTGAAATCTAATCTGCTTATTGATGGAATACAGCTGTTCCCGAACTTCATTCCATTCCACGAGAAGAAAAA
Source organism: Cordylochernes scorpioides (assembly GCA_030710605.1). Taxonomy (NCBI): domain Eukaryota; kingdom Metazoa; phylum Arthropoda; class Arachnida; order Pseudoscorpiones; family Chernetidae; genus Cordylochernes; species Cordylochernes scorpioides. The sequence continues at coordinate 10,558,792 of CP092876.1, read as the reverse complement.
GAGAGGAATGGAAAAAATCCCAATCGATATATTTGTAGGGAAAATAATGAAACGACATCCCTTATTGGTTCTGACTTAATTGAATGCAAATTTTACCTGGCTGAGCAATAATTCTACATCGATGCTTAGCTAGCAATTTCTCGAGGATTCCTTCCTAACCAAACAAATCTGAGAATTTGGATATCAGCAAAACTGTTAGCCACATATTTACCTAATTGTTATGTCTCGACAGATACCGCATACCTATTGAAATCAGAGGTTTTAAACGACCTGTGTTTTTAATCGTTTTTATATCTTTTATTAATTTACGGAGTTACCTTAAATGTGAGCGTCTATCTTTTTTTAAATGAACTTTCTCAGAATGTGTGTGTCTAATATATTCTTATACACATCTTTTCTGACAAAATTAGGAAGCTTTCGACTTCAAAGATGATATAAAACACGCTTCCGTTGAGGTTCAAGATAAGAGATCGAGTCTATATTAAAAAATACGGGAATTTATATTAGCTTCTTTATTTCGATCAAACTGGGCAAACTTTCAAGCTTAAAGGCAGGTTTATCCAAATCTGGAAACTTTGACGGGAGGTTATTGGTCCATAAAAAGAAAGGCCACCTCTCCCGTCGAAATAGACGCAAAAACTATATTCCATCTATCGACAGTCTCTGTAAACTAGCGGACTCGGATCGGTGACAAAGACGCAACACCAGCTTTAGAAAATTCCGAACTCCCAATTGGAGCCCGTGGTTACGGTCTAATGACCCTCGTCAGCCCGAAACCACGGTGTCCAGGTAGGCATTCGGAATTTGCCAAACCTGATGTTAGGTCTTTGTCACCGACCCGAGTCCCCTAGTTTACAGAGACGGTCGATAGATGGAATATAGTTTTTACGTCTATTTTGACGGGAGAGGTGGCCTTTATTTTTATGGACCAATAATTAAAATCGTCAAAAATCCTATCAATAAGTTTTTAATTGTTAAGCCATAGAAGACACCGGGGCAGTAAATCTAGCATTACAAAGAAAAAGTGTTGGTTGCGAAGGTGGCCAGGTAGACGTAGAGCGAGGTAAGGCTGGGATATTGGGTTTGCCGGCTTGATCAAACAGCGCACTAATAAGATCTGGTGAGTCCACACGGGGCGTCTTTCTTTTATTTGTCGCGCTGGCCGGTGACTTCGTATCATAACCTTCTTGGCCTTCCTTGGTTCTCTTTAAGGTTGGGCATGTTGTGAACGGACGCTTGGAATATAGATTCACTCTAATACATTTGTTTTCATTTAATTAAAAGTTATTGTCAACTATTTACCCAATTTATATAGTTCGCCAATCAACCGGGTTCCATTGTTGATTCATCTCTAAATATACGCTGCCAATCAACCGGGTTCCATTGTTGATCCATCTCTGAATACACGCTGCCAATCAACCGGGTTCCATTGGTGATCCATCTCTGAATATACGCTGCCAATAAACCGGGTTCCATTGTTGATCCATCTCTGAATATACGCTGCCAATCAACCGGGTTCCATTGTTGATCCATCTCTGAATATACGCTGCCAATCAACCGGGTTCCATTGTTGATCCATCTCTGAATACACGCTGCCAATCAACCGGGTTCCATTGGTGATCCATCTCTGAATATACGCTGCCAATAAACCGGGTTCCATTGTTGATCCATCTCTGAATATACGCTGCCAATCAACCGGGTTCCATTGTTGATCCATCTCTGAATATACGCTGCCAATCAACCGGGTTCCATTGTTGATCCATCTCTGAATATACGCTGCCAATCAACCGGGCTCCATTGTTAATCCATCTCTGAATATACGCTGCCAATCAACCTGGTTCCATTGTAGATCCATCTCTGAATATACGCTACCAATCAACCGGGTTCCATTGTTGATCCATCTCTGAATATACGCTGCCAATCAACCGGGCTTCATTATTGATCTACTCGTGTATTTATTGTAGCTTTTTATTCCTACACTATATGATGGAATATCAGACAGACCAACTTTATTATTTGATGAGAGGTCATTCAATTCTGATGATATTTTCTGGGTGTTCTCCTCTCGTAGATCCTGTTTTGTGGCTTGGATACCATAAAGATGTTGGAAACGGCCATTTTAGCACTTGGTACCTGTTTGGAATGTCTTAATTTTGCCTATAACTAGATAAACCTGGTAAAAAAAACGCTTTATATCGTCTTAAGTCAATACCCTTCGCTTTAAGTTTCAACCTTGAAAAAGGACGACAGTGGGTCGCCGAAAGCCATGAATGTTTGAAGGCGCTGATGCGTCTCTAATTAAGATACTTAAGATGTCCAGACTCAAATTTGTAAATTATATTGGCTGTTCTTCTCTTCTCTGTTTAGTAGGATTTTGTCATACTTTCAGTGGTTATTGATATACCAAAGGTGAGGAGCACAACACAAAAGGAATAGTTCCAAATTCCATTCAAGTTTTCCCTGTGTTATATGTGGCCAATCAATGGTTGCTGATTATTTACTAGTTTACGCCATCTATCGGAATAAATTGAAACCAATTGTTGATTTTTTTTTATTATTATTTCATATTTTTACCACAATTTATTTACAACTACTATTTTTATATAATTTTAAATAAAATATCATTACGTACACGTTTCGTTCTGTTGGCTCCGTCAGAGTGGCGCAGGCTTTACCTCACCTCCCCACTTTTTATATTATTAGCCATTGCAGTCTGTAGTCATAATATTCTATATATAAACTTAGGACATCAATAATTAATACAATTTTCATCAAAATCCACTTAAATGTGTCGCGTACCCAATTTTCTCTACAAGAACACCCACCTAAAATATATTTTAATTATAAAGCTCTCTAAAAAATCCCCACACAAAAGAAATGCGGTTTTCTTAATTATTATATTTTAAAACAAAGAATGCTCCGTTTTATTACCTAAGGGGAAGTTTCCTCCTATATAAGAGAGACGAGAGGACACAATTACCTTTGTTTGCATGACGCCATCCAGCGGCGGGGAGAAATACAAGCAAGAATTAATTGCGACATCCCCAATTTACGATGCCGCTGAAAAGGGGGGGAAAAAAAGAAGAAAGCACTCAACTTCATTAACACTCGTTCCGTTTAAACATTAGTGCAATTAGCCAATAACGTAGCTTTTTATTCTCCATTCGCTTGATTAGCTGATTCTTCCCTGTTTAATTCAGAGTAAACATCTTTCTTCTTCTGTGTTGTAGTCAGTGAAGCACAAGGAGGTGGTTTACTTTGGCGTAACATGATGGAAATTTGTGTATTTTCAAGGTAATTCTCCCGTGTTAACGACGGCAGCTTGTTTGTGCATACCTCCGTTATAAAATGTCAATTTTAAGTTTAGTCAACATCGTGCGCCTTCTATCAATTAACATCAATATACTTTTTTTAATGTTTGTGGGAGTATATTTGTTATCTTCGTAGCTTTTCACATTGATTGAGCTACCCGATGGCAGAGAGAGAATTAAGACATAACCCGTGGATCGTCGAAAGTCAACCATCCTGGCTGTGTCCACCAGTCCAGTATAAAGTTCCAGCCACAGTCTGTACAGTAGAGATGAACCAGAAATGCTTGCAACAAACGACACAGGATCGGGCTGACCCAGTCCAAGTAATAAATACTACCCACAATCTGTGCTTCAAGAAATCTGGGCAGTTAAATATGATACGGTCAGTGGTACTTCCAAGCAGTGAGAGCCAATTGGATCACGGTATCAGACATTGACAAGATATAGAGTTAGGAACGAGTCACAGTTTCAACCTTTGAATATGAAAAATTAACCAGTAAATAGGCTCATTTGCATATTATGAGGTCGAAAATGAATATGATAATAATAACAATAGTGATTTCCTACCTTCATTAATATGACTGATAAAAACAATAATACACCTTTGTCAAAACAATATTGGTTGTGCAAGCATCATTCGAGGCAGAACCTGGGACAAGCTAGTTAGTTAAAATATTTAAAACCTTTTTGTTTTCCTTTTTTAAACGAAAACCTCTACAGACTTTACAACAATGACTTAAGTAATAATGGGATTTACATCAGTGGTGTCTCTATCAAATTATTCAAAATGTTAATTGGTTTATGAGCACTTTGATGCACACCCACATCTTCAATATAAGGTGGCTCATTATATAGCCAATATTTGACATCCATGTTTGAATGATACCACGAACATTTTACAAATAGACGAATACATTTGAGGCACACATATAACGGTTTTCTTAATCTTTTTTCAAGCACACCCCTGACAATTATATTTTGTATGTATATTTAAGTTATATAAATTTATTAATAATTCACATTGAATATATCATAGGTTTTGCTTATATATTTAGAGCGATAATGATAATAAATAGTAATTGTAAATATATAGAGAGCTCACGATTTTTAAATTTATTATTTAAAGAAATCCTCAAACTAGATCATCGCTTCTTTTTCAAACATTTTACGTGACATATTTAAACCTTGGTATCTTGTGTTAGATTCCTCCGTTCTTCAACATTGTATTTCTCCCTCGGCCTGAGAGACAAATACCCCATAGTGTGAAGACTTATGTCCAGAGGTTACCTAAACACAAGGAAATCCTCAAACTTATCGTACTAAAGAAGCCAAACAATAGTGAGACAGTTCTGGCAAAACCGCAGGTAGCATTGACCTCTGATGAACCTATTTTGCTCATTTTCAGCAAGGCCGGTAGAAAACAAGAAACACAGTATCTATCAATTCTAAGTAACTTTTTTAATCACTCTATATTGATACCTTAAGTCCAGAGCAGTTTTGAGAGAAGAGACTGCTTGTATGTTCGAAGACATTTGCTGCGGATATAAGACAAGAAGAAAAGTTGACACTTTTTTTAGACGAAATATAAAATTCCGCTTCCAGAGAGATAATTTATCTCATTGATTTTATTCCCAAATGTAATTTAGAGGAGAAATGTGACTGTGTATACGAGATTTAATCCAAACCATTTAACGACAAATTGAAGAGACGGTTTTCCATAGCTTATATATCTTGGAGTTGATGTATATTACAAAAATGGCTCTAATAAAGTAGAGCACAGATATTACAACAATTCCATCAAATGAGCTATTCCTTTATTATTTTCATAGTTAACCAAAGAAATATCCCGTGATTGTAGTGATTTAAAAAAACATTTCAAGTTGTGGCGTTGCATTTACTACTTCTTTCCACGCGACCATATTTCCCTTTCTTTTTTATTTAATATCTTTACTCTTAGAGCATATATTGAACCAAATAAATTATTTTATATAAATCCATAATAACGCGATACCTGTGCATTGTTTCATATATTTCACACACACCACAATATATTCATTAAAATAATTCTATATATACAGTTAAACCTGTCGCCCCCTCTTGGGACTCACCAAAATAGGGTGCTATAGACAGGTCACTTTTAATGTAAAAGGTTTACATTTTTATATTTAAAATCGGGTGCTATAGAGAGGGGTGCGCTATTTAGAGGGGGCGCTATAGAGAGGTTTAACTGTATATATAAAGATCACCTCTCTCCTTAAAACAAACGCTAAACAACTAAGTACTATCCATTTATTTAATGTTGGTTTTGACGTGGTGACCTTCTTTCTATAGATCGATATCCTCCCTGGAAAAATTCCGTCTATTAAAAGATAATTATTTATATTTCTCAATGAAATATGTTTTTTTTTTAACAAAGAGAAAGGAATGAAGGAACAATATAAACAACCAATCAAAGAGCCGGGGGACGACAACAAAAGACCACCAAATGGACCAATCAACAGCCGACCTCGGCAGCTGATTCAGTTGACACGTCTTGTTAACTCGGAGACATCATTTGTCGCCATCGACAAACATGTCAACCGCCTTGTTTTTTTAGATATATACATGACGCTCGGTTTAAAACACATAGCTCCCAATTATCCTGAATTTCTCTAGAAACCATCGCAATAAGATCTTTAATTTTTGTTTGTTTGTAACTTAACATCACATAAAATGCCCTTTGAAATAAATATATTAAAAAACAAATTTATAATAAAACTTTTTCGGGGAAATGTATAATTAAATTTGGAGTTTTTTTAAAAATCAATTTTCGGTTTAAATAAATTATTGTGTGTGTGTTGGTTTAAAGTATAGCTCTCATCAAAATGCCGGAATATAGAGAGTGTCATGAGCACCATTAATTGAAGGACATATCCAAGACACATGTGTAGACAAGTGAAGAGATATAACAACAACACACTTTGTGACGGATGAGCGAACCTACAACTTGGATTGCCGCCTGTAGAATCACTTGATGGAAACCGGCAACTACTCAGTGCGTGCGAGGTGATTTGGGTTTTGTGTTCACGTTGAAACATTCCTCTATATCCAAATTCGAAAATATTTTAAACGCGTAAGATTCTTTTTGAAATTAAACAATTTCTACTGCCCTTAACTGCAATGGAAAAATTAATGGGAGGGCCTGGCTCATCAGTGGTGAACCCTCCCAGTGATGAGCCAGGCCCTCCCATTAATTTTTCAATTGCAGTAAGGGCAGCAGAAATTGTTTAATTTCAAAAAGAATCTTACGCGTTTAAAATATTTTCGAATTTTGATAACAGATGGCGCGCTAGTGCATCATAATATAAATATTCCTCTATATACACTCTAAAGGAGACAAAACTTGAGGAGGTTTTAGCATGTATAACGGGATTCAGATAATAAATAATACAACAGTTTTCTGGAGATGAGTTTCTTTTTCTTTTTAAATGTAATCTCAACCTTTCAGGCATCATTAATAAACAAATGATCTCCAGAAAGCTGTTGTATTATTTTTATTTATATCTGGGAGATATAAATCAAGTGAATTCAGACAATAACTCTAAAAGCTATTACAGATATGACCTTTATTGAAGACACATGAGATAACCAAGTGTGAACAACCACTGTCTTCTTAAAAAAAAAAAAAAAAAAAAAACGACGACCGGCTGCATCAAAGATTTTCCACTTCCTCAAGTTTTGTCCATGAATGTATATACAGGAAATGAAACCATTCATTGATTTTTCTTTCAAATAAAGCCAACTTCCTACTGTCTTAACTGTGATTAAAATATTAGGAGGGCTCAAGTGGTGAGCCCCAGTTTAATCTACCACATACCGCTCTTATATATTATTGGACAGTTATATTCGACACCTTATTCTTCATGGAGGTATTTAAATGAATTATGTGTGGACCGAGAGGATATAATTGAATCTCCCATGAGAGACCATAGCCAAAAAAATATGACTAAACTCAATCTCTCCTGGGAGCTGATCCTTATGCGAGACTTCAGTCGGGACCATAACTTGGCCTGACATAACGAGGTTTCCGACCAGATTGAACTATGTTTTAGGCGGTATCTCATGCGAGACTCTACTATAGCAGCACACAATATACACCAATACCTCGCTTTGCGTCGTTTCGTTTTGCGTTTTTTTTTCGAAGTTGCGTCGTTGCTTAATTTTTACTGATTTTCACTGTGCGTCGTTAGATTTTCGAAGTTGCGTTGTTTTGGATTCGAGTCTTTAATTTTTTTTTTCCCTAAAATATGGCAACGCCTTTGTTTTTGATTGCGCCTTCACATATTTTCACTTTGCGTCGTTTCAATTTGCGTCGTGTTTTTTTGGAACGTAACCCCGGCGCAAAGCGAGGTATGGGTGTATATAGAAATACTTGCTTCGAGTAATGATATTTCGTTTTCAAATACCAACACTAAACACCCACTCATCACACTCCTTGAGGAACAACATACCCCGGGATACGAGATGAGAGTGCTGTGCAGGAACCCCAACCAGGCCCGTGGGTCCCGCTGGGAGGACGTCTACTGGCCGCCCCACACCCCGGCGGGCAAGGAGTACCTCACCCTCGCCCCCAACGACACCTCCGTGGGGAAGGGACCTCGGGCGAGACAGTGCGCCTTCTGGCAGGACTTCATGCCGCAGCTTACGGCGACCCTCGGTAACCTTCTCTTTGATCACATATTGCATGGAACAGAAATACATATCTTTCATCAAAACAATCTAACAAAACTTAATAAAACATTCATATTCCACATGTGTTGTAATATCTCTAATATTTCCTTATTATAATTCTACTATTTAAATGTTACTCGACACTCAGTAGAACATACACACTCCACGAGAGGACAATATTTACATCTTCAATTCATAGTTGCATTTAGCTTTCTGTCTTACACACAGTATAATATGAAAAAATAATAGAAAAAAGGTCAGGTGTTGATATTAAAAATAAAAAAGGCATATCCTGACCAGGTGTCAGAGAGAGAGCGCCATCTAGTGGAAAAGAAATCAACTAAACATTGATAAATCAAGAAATTGGGTTGGTCAAATACACTGCGTGACATTGAAAATGGAACACCAAGAAATAGTGGCCAGAAAGTGATGAAACTCGGCAGACAGAGAGAGACAGGGACGAACAATAAGTGATCTTTATTTCAAAATGATAGTCATAATACAGAGCGAGAACGGCGTCGGCTTAGTAGCAAGTAGGACCACCGCGGACGGCGATGCACGCAGCAACACGTCTAGGTAGAGAGTCAATCAGAGTACGGATGGCGTCCTGAGGGATGGCTCTCCATTCCCTCTCAACCATTTGCCACAGTTCGTCTTTTGAACGCGGCTGTGGCAAGGCATGCAAACGGCGTCTAATGATGTCCCAGACGTGCTCGATTGGTGAGAGTTCAGGAGAGTACGGTGGCCAGGGAAGCATCTGTACATCTTGCAGAGCTTGTTGGCTAATGCGAGCAGTGTGCGGTCGGGCGTTATCCTGCTGATAAAGGGCATTGGGTACCCCCTGAAGGTAGGGGAGTGTCACCGGTCGCAGCACATCATCAACGTATCGTTGGGCCGTCATAGTGCCCTGAATACGAAGTAAAGGTGACCTGGAATCATACGCGATTGCGCCCCAAACCATGATTCCACGTTGTCGCACGGTGGGGCGTTCCACAATTGCTGCCGGATTGGACCTTTCTCCACGTCGACGCCACACGCGCACACGGCGACTATCACTGGACAAGCAGAAACGCGACTCATCTGAGAACACGACCCTGTGCCATTCCGTCATCCACGTCCATCTAACCCGGCACCATTCCAAACGTTGGCGCCTATTCGGTGGGGTCAATGGCAGTCTTCTTAGCGGACGGCATGAGTGCAAGCCATTAGCAACCAATCGACGGGAAATGGTTCTGGTCGAGATGGAATGATCTAGGGTGTCTTGCACATGTTGCAGGATGGCGGTACAAGTGGCTTGTGGGGCCGCCACTGCTTGTCGAAGGATACGCCGATCCACACGTGCTGACGTCACTCTGGTTGCACCGACATTCCTATAAATTGCCACATTTCCTTGTTCCAACCATCTTCTCCACAGTCGGTGCACCGTGGACGCACCAAGGTGTGTATCAGCTGCGATTTGACGTATGGACCAACCTGCCCTTTTCAGTCCGATCACCATGCCCCTCGTAAAAGCGTCTGTCTGCTTGAATTGCCTCCGTTTACGATGACCTGGCATTCTCTGTTATTACACGTGTCTTTTGACACAAGAACAAAATTTCTACAATGATTTTCCTTGAAGAAATAACGACACGAATACTGTCCTTTCTGCAAGTTCCTTCCCTTATATCTTACTCCATGTGCGCACGAGAGCTGCGCATTTTACATCATTTGCATAACTCGGTTAGGCGCGTCTACCCTGAAATTTGCATAATTTTCTGGCCACTATTTCTTGGTGTTCCATTTTCAATGTCACGCAGTGTATCAGGGAACAGGCTAAATCAATGTTTAGTTGATTTCTGTTCCACTAGATGGAGCCCTGCCTTATGAAACGCACATGTGATCCAGGACAGTATAATATAGAGTAAAAAGAATTAGGCATACGATATAATAACTTGAAGATC
>CP092876.1:10421936-10548731 GCA_030710605.1 Cordylochernes scorpioides | reverse complement strand
TGGCTTCATTCACATAAATCCACAGATCAGAGTGAACAAGAATCATTTGCATTTGAAGCCTCCATGTCTCAAAGTTTTGCTTATTCAACTTCTCAATTTGATATAGACTGGACATGCTTGATTCTTAATTTTCTTAGACAATCAGTTCTGGGCCCATAACCTGTTGAAAATCTTACAATACAAAATATTTTTAAAAAATATTCTAAACTTTCTTTATCCTTTATTTGTTTGGAAAGATATTACCATGGTTCTGTCTTAGCCATTTTTCTACTCTATCTTCACCTCATTCTCTCTCTCTCTCTCTTTTTTCTTCCTATGTTCCGCATACATGACGCGTAACTGCCGAAATTTTTGCGTGAACCTTTTTAGAGCTCTATATTGTTATGAAAATTATAGAAAATATTGAAATTTATATTATTTATACTTCATATTTTACTTTTCCCTATTTTCTTTCTATATTTTAGCACTTTTAATTGTTGAATTAGCTAAATCAAGCACTTAATTTATACTAATGATTATAAAAATGATAAAATTTACATATATACCAAAAGAGACACCTCTCCCTTTAATTATACATCAGAAAGCTACATTATGTTTATCAACCTGGTAATAAAAAAACATCATTAGTATTGATAAAAGGAATGAGCTTCAACTTCTGTGGTACATGAATATCACCCTCCCTCAACTTTATTTGAAAAAAATTACACTCATGGACAAAACTTAAGGAAGTGGAAAGTCTTCGGTCATCTGTTTTTTTTTTTTTTTTTTAGGGAGACGGAGGTAATTTTGTTTACACTTGGTTATCTCGTGCGTCTTCAATAAAGGTCACTGTAATATCTTTCAGAATTATTATCTGAATCCCGATATACGTGGTAAAAGGTATCATAAGAGTTGTCTATGAGTGTGTATACAAGTGTCGAACAATGCTCATCCGCAATAAACTTCGAAAAAGCCCGCTAGGTGCAATAACATACACCCTATTTATCGATAAAAGGAAAGTAATGTCAGTATAAATTCTATAAAAACTATTTATAAATGTTACGTTATCTAGCCTGTGCTTGGCATCCAACAAATGTATTTCGAACTGGATGGAAGAAGCTATGTGGAAAGAACACCTGCACCGAGGGCTCCGCCCTTTTCAAGGTTTCTCCACTTCGATCACCAGCCAGTACCTACCTAGCCGAGTTACATCTCGCCAAGTATCTCACCGACCGGTTCACGCTGTAGGAATCAACTCTTTGTCACCGGTAGCGGCGTATTTCCCACAATGGATATCATTGAGGAAAATGTATATCTTTGTTTATATATGCTGCTAACGAATGTTTCCGACTTCACCCGGGTTTTACCTGAGTTAAATTTTACCTAACAATGGGTTATAACAATGGTATCTTATCAGTGGTAGTATAAACTGTCCTTAATATACACATCTTGATCATTCACAAAGTTCATCATTCACAAACGATTAAATAATATTTGTCCATCATAGTAAGGACAGTAGAAGTGTTATTTGTGAAAAAAGAAACATTAGTGCGTAAATACTTTCATTCTTAAAGTTATTCTATATTGACACAGAGTATATATACGTCGACACATGACTTGGCGTGAGGACAACTGCGGACAGGAGTGAAGACCAGGTTACACCCCCAAGTAGAACAACTATAGTGGAAGATGATTGGTTTTAGTATCGTTCAGTATTTTATAATGGAAAAAACTCGCTCAAGAAAGCTACGTAATAATAATAAGAAAAAAGCGACAAACCTCAGCAACCCGGCGCATAACTCTATATGTATTAGTTATATTTATTCATTTATGAATCTTTGTTACCCAACAAGGTAACTATGCAAATATAGGGATTGAGGCTGGCACATACCAAACAACAGTTCACTTTATGACAGAATCGCCTGATTGTGGGGAGCAAAAATGAAAGGCGAAATTAAAATTGGGCTTTTACTTTAATTGAATGAATGCTACCAGAATATATATCCAGTTATGGCACAATCAACATTACACGAGATACCTTCATTTACCACCCGATGTATCAAATAGAATCTTTGTTCCAATGTTTTATAGAGAAGTTAATTTTCATTGGTTGTTATGACACCTTTACAGCAAACTAGTTCATCGACGTTTAGACCGACACGTTGTGTCAAGATGATGTCATTAGAAACATATAAAAAATATGGCGCTAGGATTGAGTGCATTCGATGATTTGATATTATTGTTCGTTTCCATCGAGTCTCTTTCTCTCTCGAGTTCGACTTTTGGTGACTATATACAAGGTGGGTTCATTAATTTCCAGGACTGCTCTGTATCTTAGAAAAATAAAACAAATAAAAAAACTAATTTAATATTTTTTCAAAATATGCCACTCCTGCCTCAATACACCTGTTCCATCTTTTTTTCCAATTGTCGAAGCAGGAGATAAAATCACTTTTTGAGAGGTTCCTCAAGGCTGCCTTCGATTCAGCTTGTATCATATCAACGTTGTCAAATTTCCTTTCTTTTAACTTCATTTTCAATTTAGGATAGAGGAAAAAGTCATTCGAGGCTAAGTCGGGGGAATAGGGTGGACGAGGGATCTGTATGGTTGAATGCTTGGCCAAGAACTGCAAAACAACATGGGCTGTGTGCGGCCGCGCATTATCGACGTGAAGTATCCAGTCATTGTTTTGCCATCTTTCAGGTCTTTTAAGACGCACGGCCTCCCTTAAGCGCCTCATTATCCCCAAATAAACCTCTTGATTAATTGTACGTCCGAAAGGAATAAATTCATGGTGAACGAAACCATTAATATAAAAAAATGTAACAAGCAATATCTTGACTTTGGATTTTGTAAATCTTGCCTTTTTGGTTTCGGTTCCCCTCTTTCAATCCATTGGCTGGATTGACGTTTGGTTTCCGGGTCATACTGATACACCCATGTCTCATCCCCGGTAATGATTTTTTGCATCCATTCTGGATCGGTCCGAGTCATTTCAACCATGTTTTTGCAGACATCCATTCTAACCTCCTTTTGTTCCCTGTTAGAATCCGGGGAACAAATTTTGAAGACGTCCGGATCATGTCCAAATCTTTTGTTACTATTTGATGACACAGTCCTACAGATAGTCCAGTCTCTGAAGATAAGTCTTTAATAGAAATTCATCTGTTAGATTTAATTAATTCCTTTATTTTGAGCTTGTTTTCCTCGCAACGTAATGATCTTGGACGCCCAGTATGCTGATCATCGTTTACCTTTTCTCGACCTTTTAGGAAGCGTGAAAACCATTCAAAAGTACTTGAACGGGATAAAGCTGCATCGCCAAAAGCTTCTTTAATCAATTCATACGTCTCAGTAGCACTTTTTTTCAATTTAAAACAAAACTTAATGCAGATTCTCTGCTCTTCGAAAATGGTCATTTTAAAATTAGAAATGCGAACCTTACAAGGAAGTTGTTTTGTTCTATTTTTAGATCGGCGCGTGCGCCACGAGACTCGGGCTTTCAGTCAGGTGTGATCGAATGTCCAATATTTAACTCTGTATAAAATTTTTTTCTTTAGCTTTTTTATTTATTTTATTTTTTTAACCAGTCCTGGAAATTAATGAACGCACCTTGTAGATTACATATTTGGTCCATATTGTTTTGTCAGCCGTGCTTGACACAGAGGGGGCTTGTCTGTGTTTTCTTCCTCTGGCTAAATAAATTTGGCTACTCCGCCTTTTGGGGCGTTTTCTCCAGGCCAATGTGCTGAACGTCAAGGCACACACAGAAACGTATTTATTTTGTCTAACAAATACGTTATTTTGCCTGGACAAAGGTTGGCGTTCAGCCAACTGAAATATTGGTGAATAAATTCTTATGTTTGATCCAATATATTCCTTTTTATATGTTATATGTGTACGTATATAAACATAATTACTTCTGAAGGGGTCCATTATTGGGAGCGAATTCTTCCTCCAAGTACAAGAGGTGCCCTTCTTCTTCACTATAATGAGAAGTCGAAAGCTTATCCCGATTTTCATTCGGTCATTTTTGTGTTATCCATTCCATTAAGATGTTTTTCCCTACATATACCGGAGATAAACTCACACTGGAAGGTGCAAATAAGGATTTATTCTATTCATTGGGATTATGACTAAATGGCAAATCTCAAAATCCTTCCAGTACTTTTAGAAGATAGATCTGCAATAAGGAGACGTAAAAAGAGATGCACAAAACTATGCTATTTATCCAAGTAAATAACCTAACACTCTAAAAAACTTTCTCATATCTATTTAGAAAAAGAGGTTCAATTTAAAATGACCATTAGGGGAAATGGAAGATTCCAATTACAATCTTTACATCCCGTGTTATCAAACATCTCTCTGAATAACGTTTATTTTCTCTTTCTCCAACAAATATATATATAAACTTATTCTCTCTTATAGAAATTATCTTTCGTATAATTTCCAATTTCAAAATATTTGAAACATAGAGGGTCCATTATCATATGATTACAAATAAACTCATAGACAAAACTTAAAACTTGGTTATCTGGTGTGTCTTCAATAAAGGTTGCTGTGTATAAAATGTCTTTAAGAGTTATTTTTGTATGAATCCCGATATACATGCTAAAAGGTACAATTTCCTCAAGTCTTGTCCGTGAGTGTATTACTATAATAACCTACTAGGGCAATACATAAAGAGATCATCATATAAAAAATCATATATTGGATTAAAAAATAAGAATTCATTCATCAATATTTCAGTTAGATGAACGCCAACTTTTGTCAAGGCACAACACAACGTATTTAGTTTATGCTTAATAAATACGTTGTTGTGTGCCTTGACAAAGGTTGGCGTTCAGCTAACTGAAATATTGATAATTAAATTCTTATTTTTTAATCTAATATATGATATTTTATATGCACCTTTGCCATTTTTTCTTCCAAATTTGTAAACACATTAAAAATTCGTCTTTCTGTATGGTTCACAAAATGTTAAGCAATTTCTATTTAATAACTTGTATCGTGTTAAAACGTTGATCTTTAAGTGCCATCTTTAATTTTAGACAAAAAAAAGTCATTCGGAGATAAATCAGGATAAAATGGAGGCTGTGGAAGCTAAAGATTTGTAAAAAAAATCTTTGTCAAATAAGCGAGCACCGACTGTGTGGCCGTGCGTTACATGATGAAGCCACCATCTTTATTCTGCCATTTTCTGAGCGTTTCCTTAGCACAACCTTGGTTAATTATCGTTCCAGTTGGTATGATTTCATGGTAAACGAGTCTTTTGGTATCGAAAAAAGTGACGAGCAGAACTTTTATTTTTGACTTTTCCATCCTGGCCTTTTTGGGTTACAGTTTCTCATCTGCCAACCATTGACTTGATTAGCGTTTTGTTTCGGGTTTGTAGCCGTAGACCCATGTTATCACCTTATGTTGACACATTTGGTCTTGGATGGTCAATTTAAGTAAGTTTTCGCAGATCTCTTTACGTGTCTTTTTCTTCTCCAGAGTTAATATCCGAAAGACAAACTTGTAAGATCGTCTTTTTAGGCCCAGACATCATGGATGATGGAATGACATATCTTAAATGACACTCCGGTTTCTTCGGACATTTCTCTGATTGTTATTATGATATTTTGAAACACCAAGGCTTTAATTTTCTACATTTTCCGGAACACTCACCATTTTTTGGTCATCCATACTGTGTGTTGTCTTCCACGGAAGTTAAGCCATCTTTAAACCTTTTGAACCAATCAAATGTTGTTCTTTTAAAAGAGACCTCTCCAAATGTTTTTGTAACAAATCAAAACTTTCACTGGCTGTAGATTTAACGATTCGGAAACAGAATTTCAAACAAACACGTTGTTCCATTTTAATGTCCATTTTAATTTAGCCGCGCTGTTACTACTTTGTCTTCTAAAATTAGAATTATTTAAAAGAATGCGAGGAACAAGTGCAAACAGTTAGGTGCACCTGGTGTTAAATTCTTTCCTCTTTTTAATAGGCGAGTTATTTTTACTCTACCTATGCCAGTACGGGAACCTTTTGATTATATAATGTATATATATTATATATAATATATATAAATTATGAAGAACGTGTCTTGTGGATATATATTTAATATATAAATACACTGCGTGACATTGAAAATGGAACACCAAGAAATAGTGGCCAGAAAGTGATGAAACTCGGCAGACAGAGAGAGACAGGGACGAACAATAAGTGATCTTTATTTCAAAATGATAGTCATAATACAGAGCGAGAACGGCGTCGGCTTAGTAGCAAGTAGGACCACCGCGGACGGCGATGCACGCAGCAACACGTCTAGGTAGAGAGTCAATCAGAGTACGGATGGCGTCCTGAGGGATGGCTCTCCATTCCCTCTCAACCATTTACCACAGTTCGTCTTCTGAACGCGGCTGTGGCAAGGCATGCAAACGACGTCCAATGATGTCCCAGACGTGCTCGATTGGTGAGAGATCAGGAGAGTACGGTGGCCAGGGAAGCATCTGTACATCTTGCAGAGCTTGTTGGCTAATGCGAGCAGTGTGCGGTCGGGCGTTATCCTGCTGATAAAGGGCATTGGGTACCCCCTGAAGGTAGGGGAGTGTCACCGGTCGCAGCACATCATCAACGTATCGTTGGGCCGTCATAGTGCCCTGAATACGAAGTAAAGGTGACCTGGAATCATACGCGATTGCGCCCCAAACCATGATTCCACGTTGTCGCACGGTGGGGCGTTCCACAATTGCTGCCGGATTGGACCTTTCTCCACGTCGACGCCACACGCGTACATGGCGACTATCACTGGACAAGCAGAAACGCGACTCATCTGAGAACACGACCCTGTGCCATTCCGTCATCCACGTCGATCTAGCCCGTCACCATTCCAAACGTTGGCGCCTATTCGGTGGGGTCAATGGCAGTCTTCTTAGCGGACGGCATGAGTGCAAGCCATTAGCAACCAATCGACGAGAAATGGTTCTGGTCGAGATGGAATGATCTAGGGTGTCTTGCACATGTTGCAGGATGGCGGTACAAGTGGCTTGTGGGGCCGCCACTGCTTGTCGAAGGATACGCCGATCCACACGTGCTGACGTCACTCTGGTTGCACCGACATTCCTATAAATTGCCACATTTCCTTGTTCCAACCATCTTCTCCACAGTCGGTGCACCGTGGACGCACCAAGGTGTGTATCAGCTGCGATTTGACGTATGGACCAACCTGCCCTTTTCAGTCCGATCACCATGCCCCTCGTAAAAGCGTCTGTCTGCTTGAACTGCCTCCGTTTACGATGACCTGGCATTCTCTGTTATTACACGTGTCTTTTGACACAAGAACAAAATTTCTACAATGATTTTCCTTGAAGAAATAACGACACGAATACTGTCCTTTCTGCAAGTTCCTTCCCTTATATCTTACTCCATGTGCGCACGAGAGCTGCGCATTTTACATCATTTGCATAACTCTGTTAGGCGCGTCTACCCTGAAATTTGCATAATTTTCTGGTCACTATTTCTTGGTGTTCCATTTTCAATGTCACGCAGTGTATATATAGCAATATATAAAACTTAAAAGTTATATATATATATAATGGTGTATATATTAGGGGTATGTGTGTATAAGATACAATTATGGGGGGGCGCCAGTTATTCCAATATGCAAATATAGATTGTCCTAATCGATAACTAATCCGTACAGGCCAATGGAAGGAGAAAACAACAAAACACGATATAATATAGAAAAGTTTAATACAATTCAGGAGAAGAAAACTTTAAAGTTGAAACAATGGATTCGATGGGAACCGTCTGGAAAATTTCCCGCCTCCCTAGCGGGTTGTCCCCGGGCGTCAACTGGCCAGTGGAGTGCCATCCAAGGGGACTAGACCGACTTCAGTGTCTTTCTATCAGTACAGTTGATTGCTGGTATGACTATTCCCTTCTTACTTATCCCAAGTACATGTGGTAAAGGCCACGATACATCCTCCTCTAACTAGACTCCTTTGTTTTTTCCACAGTATGACAGGACAGGAACTTGGTTTGACGCATGTTGAGAAGATCCCATGTGAAGTTTATCTCAATTATACTCATAGGTAAAACCTAAGAAAGTGAAAATATTTTATATTACCGGTCATCAATTTATAGTTAAACCTGTCTATAGCGCACCCTCTTGGGACTCACCAAAATAGGGTGCTATAGACAGGTCACTTTTAATGTAAATCGCATCGTACTACGTATTTGAAATTGGGCGCTATAGAGAGGAAGGCGCTATTTAGAGGGAGCGCTATAGACAGGTTTAACTATACAGTTTATTACTATTATTATTATTTTTAAGAAGACAGAGACAATTTTTTTCACACTTAGTAATCTCGGGTGTCTTCAATAAAGGTCACTGTAATATCTTTCAGAGTTATTGTCTCGATATAAATGCTAAAAGGTACAACTTTCTTAAGTTATGTCCATGAGTGTACATGTGGTAGAGCCACGATACATCCTCTTCTACCTAAATTCCTTTGTTTTTTCGACAGTACGGAACCATTAGAACATGGTTGTGAATTACTGTATGTAAATACATTTTTAAATACCCGTTGTACAGGCGTTGTACAATTATGGTGGGTAGTTAGAAACTCTTTTTTACTGTGAGTGTACCACATGTTGTATAAGGGCTGTAGAAATACGTTTTAAATATATATGTATCAAAAAATACGCTAAAAATACATATTTATAATATTCAGCGATAGAGGGCTCTAAGTTGAAGGTGATAAAGATAGATATAACTGTGTCATATTCTTATTATGTTATACTTTTTCCGATAAAGATAAATTCCGAAAGGTTAATTGAAACTAAAAAAAAATATTTGATTGATTTGAGCTTTATTTGCTATTCATACTGCAATACACTGTTTAATAATTTAGGAGAAGAGATAAAAAAAGAAGATTTTATTTATATATATTAAATATAATTCATAAATTATATAACAGAAATTAGTACAAGAATAAATATTCATATCAATTTTTTTTCTCTCTCTCTATCGATATTTTTAGCATGAGTTATAGAATAATAGAATGAATTTCACAGAAGTCGCTATTAACATTTTTAACGTTTATTCTAAAACAATACTTTTGTGTTTTTACTGCTCAAATTCAGAGAGCATCACCATAACACCAGCTTATACCAGGGATACTGAAGAAGGAAATGGGCCAACAAAAAAGCTTCAACTAAACCAGTAGTATTTGTAGGGTGTGATTTCTTCCATCACACATTTTACCTCCTATCAACATTTGGTTAGCCATCTAATATATTTGCATAATTACATTTACATATATGCAACGCCTAAAGAACAACGTTACAAAATGTTATTTTTCGGTTATTTGGAGAGTGGAAATTTTAATTATTACGTTATAGATATAAATATTAATACAAATGCAAAAAAAGAATTGGAAGAGAGAAACACAATTATTGCGTCACTTATTCAAATCTCGCTGCCAGAATATACGCAAATAGGTTATTTATCCCCGTACGTCCCAAGTAGAAAAAAAGCACAATGCTGTCTATTAAGTAAACTTGTTAATAGTTACTTAGAAATTATAAAGCATTCTCTCCACTTTGATAAACCAGTAGAAGAGTGTCCTATTTCGAAATCTGGCTTTTTTTACAATAAATAAGATACTTATTGTTAATTTTTATTGATTACTAAACAATGCGCTGTGTAGCTTATGCAAATAGGGTGCATAGTAAATACAGCGTTAGAAAGAGACTATATCGCGGATTAACCCTACGCTTCAGAAGCACAGTGAGTGTTATGATCTACTAAGATCACCGTTCTGTCAGCATGCTATGAGGCAGTGAAATAGAAGACCAGGGAATTGATGGAGCGACCAATAAACAAGAACCCAGTAACTTCCAATTTGGACGAGGAAGATAAAGTACAATTTGAACTTGACGGCACCGGGTAATTGGCTCAATTTTTCTTCATTAGTCGAGGCGTCGCATTCTTGAAAATACAAACCAGTGAGCTTTAAATATGCAAATCATTTTAACACTTAGTTCTTTAGTTTTATTTGCATATGAGACAACGAAAGGTCTTGTTAACTTTAATTAAATGAGGTTATATATGTAACTATACAGAGACAGTTTTGTACAGCACTACTATAAACAACTGATTTTCATTGGCATTATTAGAAAACAATGATACAGAGTTTTTTAAAACCTATTTTTTTTCCTAAAACTGAGGCCATTTCACAGAGATATAATTAAGGAATGTTTTACGCTTATATCGATATGAACTATTTTATTCGAATACTTTTATGGTGCCATCTCAAGCTAATTTGTATTAATAGCATAAAAGGTGTATATTTATATATTGCACAAATAGCTTAACAAGAGGTTTTGTACTAATACCATTATAAATTGCTCTGATACCGTCACAATCTATTCTGTGCTTACATTGTTACTAATGATTTTGATAATAATACCTTTGTATGGGTGCCATTTAAAACTGTTATCTATTGTTACCATTGACACAGGATTTCCTTGATGCAGTTTTAATGAATTTATAACACCACTCTATCCATGCTTGTAGATAAATTACACTCATGGAAAAAATTGAGGAAGTGGAAAGTTTTTGATATCGCCGGTAGTCTGTTTTTTAAAATAGACAGAGGCAATTTTGTTCATACTTGGTCGTCCCGTGTGTCTTCAATAAAGGTCACTGTAATATCTTTCAGAGTTATTGTCCCGATATATATGGTAAAGGTAAAACTTCCTTAAGTTTTGTCCATGAGTGTATCTTTCAGAGTTATTGTCTGAATCCCGATATACATGGTAAAGGTACAACTTCCTTAAGTTTTGTCCATGAGTGTATCTTTCAGAGTTATTGTCTGAATCCCGATATACATGGTAAAGGTACAACTTCCTTAAGTTTTGTCCATGAGTGTATCTTTCAGAGTTATTGTCTGAATCCCGATATATATGGTAAAGGTAAAACTTCCTTAAGTTTTGTCCATGAGTGTATCTTTCAGAGTTATTGTCTGAATCCCGATATACATGCTAAAAAGTACAACTTCCTTAAGTTTTGTCCATGAGTGTATCTTTCAGAGTTATTGTCTGAATCCCGATATACATGCTAAAAAGTACAACTTCCTTAAGTTTTGTCCATGAGTGTATCTTTCAGAGTTATTGTCTGAATCCCGATATACATGCTAAAAAGTACAACTTCCTTAAGTTTTGTCCATGAGTGTATCTTTCAGAGTTATTGTCTGAATCCCGATATACATGCTAAAAAGTACAACTTCCTTAAGTTTTGTCCATGAGTGTATCTTTCAGAGTTATTGTCTGAATCCCGATATACATGCTAAAAAGTACAACTTCCTTAAGTTTTGTCCATGAGTGTATCTTTCAGAGTTATTGTCTGAATCCCGATATACATGCTAAAAAGTACAACTTCCTTAAGTTTTGTCCATGAGTGTATCTTTCAGAGTTATTGTCTGAATCCCGATATACATGCTAAAAAGTACAACTTCCTTAAGTTTTGTCCATGAGTGTATCTTTCAGAGTTATTGTCTGAATCCCGATATACATGCTAAAAAGTACAACTTCCTTAAGTTTTGTCCATGAGTGTATGTAGAGGGTGTGTATTTACAAGCAGGAGAGTTCGCCCATGGAAGTTCTACTGTTCTATGTGGGAAGGGGGGATGATTTATAGAAAGAATCATTCAATTTGACAAGAGGTGCCGCCGCGGATCAGGGTTCGCGCGCAACAAGATAGAGGTGGTCAATAACGACTAATTTGAATTCAACGTGAGCCTTTCACGTCCCTCTAATTGGGAAATGCCTACTTGGAATAGAAAGTTGTTTAGGTCAAATTGGGCTGATAGCCAGGAGTTGGAATTAGCGAGCTGAGTTAAATACAAAACATTCTCGTTAAACGGATTTCAAACGGTATACTGAATTGGACGGAAGATTTGCTTTAATTAGTCCCGACTTCAGGGAGAAAATACGTGAATTAACAGTCTTACATACTTATCACCATAACATGGCCAAAATCTACAAGCTGAGGTTGACGAGAGCTCTTTGTCTACACACCTATACTACCAGGTCTACAATTCGTCAGCAATACTGTAAAACACCGTTAGAAAATGGAAAAAATAAGATAAAGACTCGCTGAGTTTGTTACGACTTTCCACTAAGACTATACACTCATGGACAAAACTTGAAGAAGTTATACCTTTTAGTATGTATATCGGGATTCAGACAATAACTCTGAAAGACATTACAGTGACCTTTATTGAAGACACATGAGATAACCAAGTGTGAACAAAATTGCCTGTCTCCTTAAAAATAGACCATGGGCGACATCAAAGACTTTCCACTTTCTTAAGTTTTGTCCATAAGTGTATATAGCTTATATAGCTAGATTCCCTATTTACATGTTGATACTTTTCATTTTTGTTGTCAATGTTGAGTTGCTTCAAGAGGAAGGATAATGTGAGTGGGTGTAAACACCAGTACCATATTTTTTTTTTTTTGCTAAACCTAGTACACGTGCTACAGGCTATGATAATCATGGTGGGTAGAAGTAGGCGACTGCTTTTACTGTAAATGCAACACATGTCTACACATGTGAAAAGCTGATCATATTTGTGATTACAAAAAGTAAAACCGGCAGGTATCAAAATTCTGTGAAAAAAAAAATCCAAAAAAATCTGTTAATAAAAGAGTCACGTTTGGTTCGAAAAACGTTTATTTTTTATCCAGAGATAATCTCTGTGTATTCATCTTACTCTCATAAAAAAAAAAAAAAACAGAGCAAAAAATCGTCCTAGTAAATAAATACATTTTAACAAATGTGGAAAAAAATAATGCAAAACGTCGCTATTGATCGCTGTCTCACGGGGCAATATAGATTATTTAAATGATAAAATATTCAACAGGTATTATCGAATTACGGTTTGACGAGATTGATCATTAGCGTTTAAAACTTAGGGGGAAATGTAACACTTTTAATAAATATAAAGTATTTCTATTGATCTCTCTTGTACTACTGCAAGGATAACATTAAAAAATGTAATGGGAGGACATAAAGATATTTAAATTGATCTTATTTTAATGTTAGCGTCCATCAAGTTGACTTTTGCTGACTATATATGGATAACTAGTCTTCAAATTTGATCTGTTAGTGACCATCACTCATCTAGTGATCTTCCGGTAGCTTTCTTGACCTCTTCTAGCCAGTCCATTACAGGTCTTCCTCTATTTCTTCTTCTATTTCTTCTTTCTTAAATTTCTACCAATATCTTTTGTAAACCATTTGCTCTCATTATATGTTACAAAACTATTTTAGAGGCGTAATATTCTTTTTAAAATAAAACAATTTCTACTGCCCTTACTGCAATGGAAAAATTAAGGGGAGGGCCTGGCTCATCAGTGGTGAACCCTCCCAGCGGTTTCGCCAGTTTAATCTACCATACCGCTGTTATATTGCATTTTTGGAACTTCCTTTTATAGTTGACTGTTGTAAGACTCTTGGAATGGGTATTTTAGAAGAACTATGGACATAAGCTTTTAGGACAGCAGAATTAAATATAATTATAAATATATAATATGCTTCGAGCAATCGCTCTTCCGCAAATGATTAAACTGGCGAAACCGCTGGGAGGGTTTACCACTGATGAGCCAGGCCCTCCCTTTAATTTTTCCATTTCAGTAAGGACAGTAGAAATTGTTTTATTTTAAAAAGAATATTACGCCTCTAAAATAGTTTTGTAATTTGATAACAGATGGCGCGCTAGTGCATCGTAATATCTCATTATATGACCAAATTAGGTCAGTCTTTGTTCACATATTTGGGATTCTAGGGATCTAACAGAATTGATTTCATTTAAGATTGGAACATTTGACCTTTTATCTGTCCATGGCATTCTGAGTAGCTTTCTCCATGTTCACATTTCAAAGGCTTTAGTGCTTTTTATTTCTTCTTTTCTCCAGTCCAGCTCTTACATCCACAAGTGACTACAGAAATACCAACGACTTTCCAATTCTCTTCTTCGTCTCTTGTATGAAATGCCTTTATATTTCATAATATTGTCCAGTTGATCTTTGATTTGATTGCAAGAGAATGAAAAAGAGGTAATGGGAGGGAATAATTCGTTTTTTTTTCAGCGATTTCTCAGTAATTTCTCCAGTTAACTCTCCAGGCCGCTCTGCTATCGGCTTGATAAAAACAAATAGTTGTTGGCTAAAATTGGCTATTGAAGTGATGCAAGCTTTTGAGCAATTTGTTCTTTTACGGGCAAATAACAAATATGAAAACACAAGTATAAAACTATTTACAAAAAGAAAATAAATAAAGTATTTGCGTATGTGCGCGCGTTTTTTTTTTTTCACAAAAAAAAAAAAAATCTAAAAAATATTAATACATAAATGGGTATATATATTTTACATTGTATAATTATCGACTTTAATATTTAGAGCTTTAATATAGTCTAATTCACGCCCGCGCGTGCACACGCAAAATTCTTTTCTTTTGTTTTTGTAAATAGTTTCCTATTTGTTCTCATATTTATTATTTGCCCGTAGAAGAGCAAATTTATCTGAAAAATGTTGTATCACTTCTATAGTAGAAATAAAACGTTTTGTACCCAATAACCGTTTGTTATTATTCTCTATTCTGCACTTTTATTAATGAATAGATATATGGAAGGTGAGAGTGTTACTATGGACAAACGCCTCTAGAACTGTAGAAATATACACTGATGGACAAAATTCAAAGTTGTACCTTTCAGAATGTATAGCGGGATTCAGACAATAACTCTGAAAAATATTACAGTGGCCTTTATTGAAGACATACGAGATAAACCCAGTGTGAAAACAACCTCTGTCTCCTTAAAAAAAAAACGACCGGCAACATCAAAGACCATCCACTTCCATGAGTTTTGTCCATGAATGTATATACTTAAATTAACCGATAGAGGGGGGGGGGGGTATTATGATGATGGAAATGGTTTTCTATCAGTATATATATTATCTCCATAACATAATAACTTGAGAGAAAACACTCTTGTAATATTAATTATTGGATAATGTGTTTGTCCATATAGTCAATAAAGGTCGAACTCGATGGACGCCAGCAACAATCATAACCACTTGTCTTTTTTATCATAACTTTATGTTAAATAGGAGCAGACAAGCTAATATATATTTGTAAAATCCCCATATCTCCTTTTGTGTTCAAAACTAATCCATTTAACTCATTGTTTGTTTACGTGAGTACAAGGACAACAATTGAGTTACGTTATACAGTGAAGGTTATATTTGCATATCAGCATATGGTACTTTTCCGCTTTATACTCTCCTTACTGATATGAGAAAATATTGGTAAGGCTTAGCTCATCAGTGGTGAACCCTCCCAGCGGTTTCGCCAATTTAATCCTCCAGACCGCTTTTTAGAGCTCTAACACTGTATTGGAGTATTTTACCTATATATGTTACACTGAAGGTTAGAAACTTAGTTATGATATTTATATATATATATATATATATATATATATATATATATAAATACTATTAATATATACTATTAGGATAGTAGAATTACATATAAATATGTTTAGATTCACAAGTATTTGGGATTATAGAATTCCAAGTTTTTTACTGAAGATCATGCAACCTCATCAAATTATTTGAAGAATATCACAAAAGCTCAACTTGCCATGGCTTCTCTCCCACATGGGTATAGATGGAAAATCGAATCAGTAGATAAATTATCAGAAGAAGTTTGCAGACTGAGTCCTCCATATAGTTCCCTACTAACCGACGAAAGACCCTAGAAAAAACGATACAATATTAAACATAAAGGCCTTAGAAATCGTAAAAATTGACCTATTCACTCCTATTACTAAATAAATTAACAGAAATTATCACAAAAATACTCTAAATATAGAGAGGAGCAGTCATCAAATTCCAGATTCACAGGGAAGGTCGTCTTAAGTCTCTCAAGACATTCCCAACCAAATATTAACCCAATATATCCCCATCATGGTCTTCTTGATTGTATCCAAGCCATTAAATTTCGAATGATCCAGGAAAATTCATTAACCATCTGAAACATCACCGACTGAAGGAGTTGGTATGATATTCAATCATGTTTCGGCAAAACAAGAATAGTGCCAATATAATATTACATAGCAAAGCATTAGAGATCTACATGAGTTGAGGCTGTCCAACAAGAGACTAACTAGACCTTGTTATTATAGCGAGCCTGTCCAGGAGTGGCCAATAACAAAGCAGGACGTGTGATTTACGAGGTCGACGGGGGGAATAACAAGCAGTCGATGTAGGACACAATCTGCTGCCATCTATCAGCCGTTTTGTTAACTTCACAAAGCACAACACGAGAAGAAGGAGAACATTTCTAGAACCTTATTATTGATCACTATGATACTGCTATGAAAAGGATCTTTATTCTTAAAAATTTAGCAAAGAATTCGGCTGTTTCTATAGATTTCTGGCATTAATGTTGTCTTCTGTAGTTGCGCCAGATGTCTACGTCTATTATATTAAAAGCAGTTCATTTTCTTTTCTAGTAAACTAGACGGGTGACCCGGGCTTCGCCCCGGGATTGACCCGTGTGCATATCTACCCGAGTGATATATATTTAGACAAGATTTTTTATATAATTGTTTGTTATTAGCATTATCTATTTGTTTGCATCAGCATAATTTAATCTAATCTTTGATAGAGGGCGCTGTTCGTGAGCCAAGTAGAATAATTTGAATATATGGTTTTAATAATTGATTTATATATATTTTTAAAATAGCCTATCGTCTTCCCCGTATTTTTTTACCTATGTATGGAAATTTTCGTTTGAATTAGTAAACTACTGCGAATTTGTATACCGGACATACAAACAAACAAACATACAAACATTGATTTATATATAGATAGATATTCTCGGCTCTTGAGAAGGTTTAGGTCTTCAGTGACGCCATACTTATTTATCTCGACTTCTACTCCTTTTTTCTTCATAGTTTCTCTTTCAGTCCATCGGTCCTATTTTTTTCTTCTTTATGTCGTGTTCTTTCCTTTAATTTTACCTTTTCCAGAACTTTCTCTTCATCAATCCGATTCTTCTTACACCAGCCTGGTTTATTGAGGATTCATCGGGGTTTTTGTTCACTGGTGTGACTGTAGAACAGTCCAGACCTCTCATTCAAAGGTTTTATTAGTAAGGTAACACCAGGGAGAAACACAGCTATTGAAACACGATGTTATCAATTTTTTTTATCATACTTAATTTTCTTTATCAAAACAATATTCATTTGTGAAATGAAACATATTTATACCCGAGACTGTGTGCAGAATGTGACATTATGTCTCGTCAATTATTTTAATTTCTCTGATGTAAAGTCCACAGGTTCTTCTCCACTAAATCACAATGCCACACAGTCTTTGTGGGTTGATGGCTGAATGCTAATCGTGTGATACGTGAGGGTGAAACGTCAATTGTACATTATGGTTTCTTCATTCAGAAGTGTAAATGAACCCTATCACAAGTTGAATAGCCACCTGGAGTTCTGATATTATCAAAATAACCAAATCGTGAGGCGAGAGTTTCTTGTAGGTTTTTTTTATTCGAAGCTTTAGAACATTTCTTCCCTTTTACAGGATAAAAAATAAGGATAAATAAAAATAAGGATTTTTATTCCTGTAGAAGGGAAGAAATACTCGAAAGCTTCGAATAAAAAAAAACTTGCAAGAAACTCTTGCTTCACGATTTTGTTATTTTGAAAATATCAGAACTCTGTAAATAGCAGAGTAGGTCAGCCATCTAATCCTCCTTCGCTCTAACTACTGGATGAGAATCGGAGACTGACTTCGAAATGGAGAGATCTTGTCACCTATTTAATAGAAATAATAAGGCACAATTTGGATTATAGATTATAAACACAAGGTAATAAGACCAAATCCAAATAAATAAATAAATAGTGTGTGACGTTTCTGTAACAGCGTTGTTACCATCTTCAGACAAAAGTACTGAATTATCTTTATTTTATATTGTTACATCATGATTAATGGCGTATTTCTTATATTATTTTTAATATATTTGAAATTTAAATTATATATTTATTTATTTTTATATAAAATATTCTATGATATTTATTTAAAACACAGATTATTTAGATTGTCATTATTTGTATTTAGGTACACGTGTGACTTCACTGCTCTCTTTGATGTGAGAAAATAAATAAAGTATTCTGGAGGCTACTAAAAGTAGACTTATCTCATTATTCCCTTTTATAAATTTGTAGGATGGTTGAAACACGCTCTGGTAAGATGCAAGACCCAGCACAGGAGAGAATCAAGGCTGAAGAGTCTGCCAAGCCGCAGCCTGGTGCAACAATTGGTAGAGATGCTAGTTCCGACCCAGTTGTCCTGAATCCCAACATCGACATCCCCAAGTATGATGGAACGGAAGACCCTCGCCCATGGATTGAATCTCTTGAAGAAATTGGCTTCTTGTACCATTGGGCAGACTACATTATCTCTCGTTATGCCGCCATGAACATGACGGGAAGCGCTAAAACCTGGTTGAATTTACACAAAGCTAGTTTCACGAGCTGGGAAAATATTAAAATCCGCCTCATTCAGGATTTTTCTTTGGACGCGAATAAAGAAGAACTTAGAATGAAGCTCAACAGAATGCAACACTGGAATGAACCAGCAATCAGGTTCGCGGAAGACATTCTAGTGTTGGGCAACAAGGTTGACCCCGCAATGGAAGAAGAAACAAAAATTGAACATGTTATTGGAGGACTGAAAAAAGAGTACTCATTCGCGCTCTACCTGAACCCTCCTAAAACGACCAATGACCTTCTTGTCGTGTGCAAGAAAATGGATTCTTTTGAAAAGAAGTATCGGGAACGTGTGGAGAAATCCAGAAACCTATATAACGGTCCACGCTATTCTAGACCCCAACAACAATCGAGGTACGTGCCGCCGACTGCCGCACGAAACTACCAGACCACTTCCAGGCCCCAAGCCCCTGTTTCCAATAATTACAAGAACGACTCCCCTCCTACCCCCAGACAGTATCGAAACAACTTTCCCCAGCCCTCTACCCCTAGACGTCCTTATAATCCTAACTTTGTGCCGAAACCAAACCTTCAGAGAAACACTTACAATAAAAGCCAAGAAGTGAGCAAAAATAGGACGGAAGATGGAAGACCAATCTGCTTTAAATGTAACAAGCCAGGGCACGTGGCCCGTTATTGTAGGGTCAAGTTTATAAGAATCCTAGAAGAGGATCCAGCAGATACCCAAGAGAAGGTCGAAGAAAAATGCCAAATGAATGAAATATCAGAGAAATCAGGACCTCGGCTTTATGCTGATGTATGTCATAGCACACAGACAAATATTCCTACCCGGAATAGATATTCCGTGTTGGAAGATTTAAACTAAGCGTCGCGCCTGAATCTGTCAATCAAAGCAAGTCGACCATAAACGGAATCAAGAAGTTGGACCCTAAATACAAATTAAAAATTAATGTGGACAAGATAGGGACTTTTGAAGCTTTGGTTGATACAGGTGCTGACCTCTCAGTGGTCGACCTCAGAACGGCCCTCGATACAGGCCATGGTATAAGTAAACTCGCAAAAATTTGTGCAGGACCCGATGGAAAAAAATTGGACATGGTAGGAAGTATATTTTTAAATATAAAAATTGATGACGAAACATTATCACACAACTTTGTGATATTGAAAACGCATTTACGGACATTAATTCTTGGGAGAGATTTCCTTAAGAAAATGAACGCAAAAATAGATTGTAAGCAAGAAACTATAAAATATGATTTGACGAATAATCATGACGAAATCAATTTTGAAAGGTTGAAAATAAAGAGTGCCAAGGATTCCATTGTACCGGAATGTTCCATGAAATTGATCAAGGCATTGGTAGAAACAGAGGATGGAGAATATATTATCGAAGAAAGCAGCAAAATGTTTCAAACAAATGGACTTCGTCTAGCAAGAAGCTTGATCAATGTTATAAATAGGGAAACACACATCTGGATAACTAATCCGTATCCTCGACCGTTAAAAATAATGAAAAACCAAACATTGGCTTTTGGAAGTAGTCCAGCGAAAATAAATGTGAGTCGAGAAAGAGAGGTAGAAAAGAACGAAGAACCTAGATTCCAAATAAACGAAAATCTTTCACCAAAGGAACAGAAGGAATTAAAACAAGTTTTAGAAAGGTATGGAGATCTTTTTTCATCGAGATTAGGGAGAACCAATTTGGCAAAACATCGGATAGACACAGAAGACGCGAAGCCAATTAAACACAAGCCTTACCGGGTAAGTGCTAAAGAACGAGATATTATAAAAGAGCAAATTGACGAGATGCTTACAGAAGGCATAATTAGGCCATCTTCTAGCCCCTGGTCTTTTCCAGTAATATTGGTCAAGAAGCGAGATGGTAAATACAGATTTTGTGTGGACTACAGAAAACTGAATAATGTCACAGTAAAAGATGTCTATCCGATCCCTAGAATAGATGAAGTTATGGATACTCTCCAAGGATCTACACACTTCTCAGCAATAGACCTCAGATCTGGATATTGGCAAGTTGAAGTCGAAGAAAGAGACAAAGAGAAAACAGCTTTCACTACAGCGCATGGATTATATGAATTCAACGTGATGCCTTTTGGACTTTGTAACGCGCCTGCTACCTTTGAGAGAAATATGGAGAATATGCTTGGAAATCTGAGATGGCAAATTTGTTTGTGTTATCTGGATGATGTTATCATATATAGCCCGGATTTTCCAACGCACCTCAAAAGACTTGAAGCTGTTTTTTAGATGTTTTCGTGAATCTAATTTAAGGTTAAACGACAAAAAATGCCGATTTGCTTTTGAAGAATTGGAGATTCTCGGCTATATAACGAGCAAACATGGTATAAAACCCGCGGAACATAACATCAAAGCTGTCAGAAATTTTCCTCGGCCCAAAAAGGTCAAAGAAGTACAATCCTTTTTGGGAATGTGTTCATATTATCGAAAATTTATCAAAGACTTTTCAAAAATTGCTGACCCTTTGACCAACCTTATAAAAAAAAAGTGTATCATTTACCTGGACAGAAAGACAAGAGGAAGCGTTTCAAATACTGAAAACAGCACTATTAAGTCCACCAATTTTAGGTCACTTCAATCCAAATGCACCTACTTATGTTCATACTGATGCGTCCAACATCGGCATAGGTGCAACACTTGTCCAAGACATTGGTGGTGAAGAGAAGGTGATCTCATATTTGAGTCGTACCCTAAGTAAAGCGGAGCAAAATTATTCAACCACTGAAAAAGAATGTCTGGCCGTTGTCTGGTCAATGTCAAAATTACGACCCTACCTTTATGGAAGACACTTTAAAATAGTAACAGACCATCACGCCTTATGCTGGCTCAAAAACTTGAAGGATCCAACAGGTCGATTGGCAAGATGGGCATTGAAAATTCAAGAATATGACTTCGATATAATACATAAATCGGGAAAGAAGCATCTGGACGCCGATGGCTTATCTAGGGGGCCCTTACCAGAAACTGATTGGGATGAGGATTTTGAAAGGCTATTTTTAAATCAAATAACAGACGAAGAGGATAAATTTATCGAAAGTGTTAAGAAAAACCTTAATGGAAGCAGGCGATCAATTGCGCAAAACTTTAAAGAAGAAGATGGATGCCTCTTTAAGAAAAACCCGAACCCTGAAGGCAGGGCGTGGTTGCTTGTGGTTCCAGAGAATAAAAAGAGAGAAATTATGAAGGAATATCACAATCATATGTCGAATGGCCATCTGGGCGTCGCCAGAACCATGTACCGAATAAAGAGTAAATACTTTTGGTCATCCATGCTAAAGGATGTCTCAGAATTCGTTAAGACGTGTCACCTTTGCCAAAGTAGGAAAGGCTCAAACCAATTACCTTCTGGACTACTACAGCCCATCCCCCCAGCCAACTTTCCTTTCGAAAGAATTGGAATTGACTTTGTTGGTCCACTACCATCTACGAAAAACAGGAAAAAATGGATAATCGTGCTGACGGACTACTACACTAGATATGCAGAAACAAGAGCAGTCTCGGAAGCAACAGTGAAAGAAGTTTCTAAATTTCTAGTAGAGGATATTTTTCTTCGGCACGGAGCCCCACAATATCTTATTAGTGACAGAGGCTCTCAATTTACCAGTAATTTAATGAAAGAGGTGATGAAAACGTGCAAGATTAAACATTGCTTCACAACGAGCTATCATCCCCAGACTAATGGATTGACAGAGCGGTTAAATAGAACATTGATCAATATGCTCAGTATGTATGTGAACACTGATCAAAAAAATTGGGACGAGATACTCCCATTCATCACTCACGCTTACAATACTACAATTCAGGAAACCACAGGATATTCTCCCTTTTTCCTGATGTTTGGAAGAGAACCCACGTCTCTTTTGGACGACAGGAATATATCGGTGGACATTGACAAAGATGATTATGATGAATACATAAAACATCACTTAGACAAAATAAACAGAACAAGAAAATTAGTTATTAACAACACAATAAAGACTCAAGAAAGAATGAAAAAGAACTATGACAAGAAACACATGGAAAGAAGCTACGAACCAGGAGAATTAGTAGCAGTTTGGACACCAATTAGGAAAATAGGAAAGTGTGAGAAACTACTGAGAAAATATTTTGGCCCATATAGAATATTAAAGAAGCTGTCTAACGTAAATTACTTAATTGAGCCAAAAGATAATCCTGGCCAAGACCCATTGATTGTCCATGTCTCAAGACTCAAACCCTATTTTGAGAGAATTGATGAGGTAACTCACGAGGACGTGACGACCTCTGGAGAGGGGGAGGTGTTACATCATGATTAATGGCGTATTTCTTATATTATTTTTAATATATTTGAAATTTAAATTATATATTTATTTATTTTTATATAAAATATTCTATGATATTTATTTAAAACACAGATTATTTAGATTGTCATTATTTGTATTTAGGTACACGTGTGACTTCACTGCTCTCTTTGATGTGAGAAAATAAATAGAGTATTCTGGAGGCTACTAAAAGTAGACTTATCTCATTATTCCCTTTTATAAATTTGTAGGATGGTTGAAACACGCTCTGGTAAGATGCAAGACCCAGCACAGGAGAGAATCAAGGCTGAAGAGTCTGCCAAGCCGCAGCCTGGTGCAACAATATTATATTTATATATAATTACGAGTGAAAGTTTGCCTAACGAATATTATATATTATGAAGTATAATAAACAATGTTAAAGATTAGTTTTAATTATTAATCAAGATTGTGTGTGAATATGTGAGAAAGATGTAATATCGTTGTTGTTTTCTTGGCCGACTGTTTTACATATGGTGTTATCTTAAAATTGCTTGTTTTGAATATTATTTAGATTGAGTTGAATGAATTGCTGAATTTTTTTTTTTGTATTTATATATAAATAAAATTAACTCTGTTGATTTTTTTTGTATTTAATCGATAACAGCGAAGTTACGAATGTTAAAGTTAGGAAAAATATTTTGATGTTAAGCAAAACCTGCTCCATCTCGTTTTACATAAATGTTGAAAATTTGGCGGAAATTGATGCATTGTAACGAAAGATTTTAGCGAACACCACTTATGAAATTTGCATTTTATAGATTTTATTCATTCAGTACTTTTGTCTGAAGATGGTAACAGCGTTGTTACCGAAACGTCACACACTATTTATTTATTTGGTCTTATTACCTTGTGTTTATTTAATAGAAACTTTGATATATAAATTATGAATTAAAAACACACACAACACATTATGTTTATCACTATAGTAAAAAAACCTCACTAGTGGGTGATAAGGAATGTGCCTCAACACCAGTTTTGGAGAATTCAGACAAAAAGCCAAATTGTATACCGTGGGCTATAGCTCTCATCAGTAGAGGCACACATATATAAAGTACTGTTTCAACAATAAGTTTAGCTCGTGGGTCCAGGAGCGTACCTAATGCCACAAGTTATGTATGGTGATTTAATAAATACATAGAGTCATATTCTTTCGGGTTTTCTTTGAATAATTAAAACATAGAGAGATTATAACTAAATAATTAAAATAAATTATAAAATTATTTCTACGCCACATATTATTAACAATACTTATATACACAGTAGGTTATTGAATAAAAATAATAATATTTTCATAGTTTTTTTTTATTTAAAATTCGGGAGGCTGTTTATATGTTGTTATAGATCCTGTGGAAATCTAAATAGAAAAATAGTTTTTAAAATAACAACAAAGTACTTAAGACAGATCCATGTCTATAACAACATATAAACGGCCTCCCGATTTTTAAATGAAAAAAACTATGAAAATATTTTTATTTTTTTTATTCAATAACCTACTGTGTATATAAGTATTGTTAATAATATGTGGCGTAGAAAATTTAATTATTTAGTTATAATCTCTCTCTATATTTCAATTATTCAATGAAAACCCAACAGACTATAAATCTATGTATTTATCAAATTATCATACATAACTTGTTCACTATTTTTATTATGTTCACTAGATGTGCATAATTATTTTAGAACTTGCATTCGTCAAGTCGTGCTAACGTAACAAATACATAATATTTTACGTAATCCTTTATCTATCACGTCACTACGCTCCAATATAGACTAATACACATGGTACAGTCCCGCATTCAAAGCCGAGTTGGTTATGCACACATTCTTGCATGTGGAAATAGGGCATTATGTTTGTACAGCGTGTATATAATCTATGTATTCGTAGTTACACCTGGTGTCGTCTGGGAGCTGCTATTCTGGGAGGCCACATCTACGTGATCGAAGTCTGTTTATATTTAGAGACAGCTTCCTCTACGTCTTTCTATGCCGAGAAAACTTTAACATTTCTACGCTAATGTTGATGCAATCTTTCAGAGTCTATCCAATACAATGGAATGTATACCACCTCTTTCCAGGGATTCGTGAATTTGTGTTTCATCGTAGCATCTCAATAGTTTAACAGATTAGATTTAACACAGTACAGTGAGAGACCACCTACCTTAACCATGGCGAAATCCGATCTCTTCAGAGACACTACCATGCCAGGCCAAGTGTTTAAAGATATTTTCAACCAGAATTTAATATCAGATGAGAAACCTCCTTCAAGAGAAACCAGGTTTAACTATTTTCTAGGCTATGGTATCTCAAGAGACTTTAGTGAATATTCAATTTTAACAGGATAGATTCAAGAGACCAGTTTATAGATCAGTAATTACCAGAAGTTTGTCAAAGGAGATGTTGTCGGAAGTCTCGGTGGAATTTATCTGGCTGATAAATTGTGAGAGTCAGCGGCACAAGGCGGGGAGATATTGGATCGGGTTACGGTGGAGCTACTTGGGTTACAAGACAAATATCCCGGAGCTTGCTTGCTACAGGGTACGTAGTTCTTTACCCGACTGACTGCTATGGTGCTCTCTCCTTGATCTCCCACTATCACAAAGTTAACATTTATATATTGCGCTCATAGAGACAAAAATTAAGGAAGTGGAAAGCTTTTGATATCGCCGATGGTCTAGTTATATATTTGAAGGAGACAGAAGCAATTTTTTTCTGTTCATACTTGGTTATCTCGTGTGTTTTCGAATATATTTCAGAGTATAAATCCCGATATACATGCTAAAAACTTCCTTAAGTTTTGTCCTTGAGTATAAATTCAATTGCAATATATCGATAAAATTTGTATTTACTATTTTAGGCAATATGTATCTTATGATATATATTATCCAACATTGTTACACTGTCGTGGAAGATTGCCTTACGCCAACATTCGATATAAAAATATTTAAAATATTTCAGCAATTTCCAACGCGATGGTCGCAATTCCAGGAATCCGAACTACATCAAGAGGTTGGTCCAACATCTAGAACGTGAGGGACGAGTAATCACTCAATAAAACAGATTTATTCCAACAGTTTGTCCAGATATCAATCAGCAGACTGAGAGATCTATTTATAAACGAGAGAGAGAGAGATAACCAAGGGAGCACAGAACGCCAACCACCCGGGCTGTCCATCTCACCAGTATGGACAAGTTAGTAGCACTTTTAATCACGACTTGAGTGAATTAATGAGCTGAATCAGTAAGTTCCATGCTGAGTACACACTTGTTCGGCAGTACAACTACTACAATAGGAACGCTACAGAGAAGATTAACATGTCCCCTGAGCAAGGATGACACACAATCGTGAAACATGCCGAGTCTGGCCATAGATGTCGGGTTGAGGTGAGCAAGCAGGGTAGCTATATATAAACTAAACATTACCATATAAAGTGCTAACCTAGCGTCACGTGACTGGTGAGTACGCCACCACAGACAGTAAGTGTTACGTGACAACATTGTCTCTCTACAGATTTTACTGCAGTGTTCGTTAAAAACACCCCTAAGCTGCCTTCAATAGAAAATGCACGGTATATAAGGAAATCAATCCAATACAACAGTAGAGCGATCATTTGTCTAAACCGCTGAGAGGGTTTACCACTGATGAGCCAAGCTCTCATCTAATATTTTTTTTTATCATTGAAGTATAATTTATTGAGACAATATTTAACAATATAGATCATACGAAACATAATGACAAATAATTCATCACAAATTAAGCGCATTTATTATTTTAACAATAATAAGTACCTTTTTAAAACTTCCTACCATTTGCATATGTGTTTTTTCGTTATTATTTTTAGATTAAGATTTAACATATTGATGTGCATGCATTCCCTGTGGTATCGGTGGTTATATTTTATTTAAAATATGTAATATATGCAGTAAAATACAATATTACAGCGGTATGGCAGATTAAACTGGCGAAACCTCTGGGAGGGTTCACCACTGATAAGCCAGACCCTCCCATTATATTTTATCATTGCAGTAAGGACAGAAGAAAATTGTTTTCTTTCAAAAGAATATACGCGTCAAAAAATATTTAAAACTTCTTATAACAGATAGGGCGATATTGCATCATATATGTGCAAATATGAGCGACTGGAGAAATACCGAACTCTGTTATGGTTAACTCACAATTTAAAACCCTAACGAGATCTGTTTCTCCATATTACGATTAAACTGGTTTCAAGCCAGGAAATACTTCACTGCCCTGATATACGTACAATAAAATAATTTTATTATGTAAATACAGTATATAAGGCATATTATATGTATACACCAATACCTCGCTTTGCGTCGTTTCGTTTTGCGTTTTTTCGAAGTTGCGTCGCTGCTTAATTTTTACTGATTTTCACTGTGCGTCGTTAGATTTTCGAATTTGCGTTGTTTTGGATTCGAGTCTTTAATTTTTTTATTTATTTTTTTTCCTAAAATATGGCAACACCTTTGTTTTTGATTGCGCCATGCCATCAAAATTTTATTTTCACTTTGCGTCGTTTCAATTTGCGTCGTGGTTTTTTGGAACGTAACCACGACGCAAAGCGAGGTATGGGTGTATGTAACTAAAAAGAGGCACCTTTTACTCATACATCAGAAAGATACATTATGTTTATCACCTCTGTAAAAGCTTTACTAATTGTGATAAGGGATAAGCCAACAACACCAGTTTTAGCAAATACAGACAAAAAGCCAACAACCTGTATACCATGGTTTCGGACTATGGCCCTCATCAGTACAGGGACTGATGTAGCTCATTCTTTATCACCACTAGTAAAGTTTTTTACTTGGGTTGCTAACATAATGCATCTTTATGATGTATAATTAAAGAGAGAGGTAGATTCTTCTTTAGGTACATCAACATAATCCATCCACAACTTTATGTAGTATTCTAGCCTGAATATCGGCCCCTGTCACTTCACCAGTTTAAACATCTGTTTGGTGAATTGGACCGATTTGATAACTTCTCTCGTAGGATGTTAGGAAATCGAAGCCACCCTCTGTACTGATAAGCCTGAAACCATGGTATATAGGTTATGTTTTTGTCTGAATTTTCCTAAATTGGTGTTGTGGCTCATTACTTATCATCACAATAAAGGTTTTTACTGGGATTAAAACATAACGCATGGTTCTGATGTATAATTAAAGGGAGAGATGCCTCTTTAGGTATATGAATATCATCCTTCCCGCAACTTTCTATTATATACATGTAAGATTTACTGATGAGATATTTTTAAAATTTTTATTTTTGTATTTGGGGGACATGAATAAAAATCCCTTTTCGGCTTGAATTCCTGCCCAGTTTTCCGTCCTGATATAGCATCGGATCGTTTTAAAACTTGTGTGTCTTGAATAGATTTAGGATCATTATATCATGAATTTGTGTGGAGCTGTGACCATCAATGGGTGGTCCCATTGCCAAGTAGGCGGGACCATAACTCACCTAATGGTTGCATTCCCTCGCGTGCACCGCAGTAATATATCTCTTGTTGGCTCCCTGCACGCCATGATCTTACACAAGATACATAGGGACTGTTCACTCACTCTACAAACCGTTTCTTGATTTTTTTCAAATAAAAAGAACCGTTTCTTGATTTTTTTTTTAAATAAAAAGATTGCACATAGATTATGATCTTCTTGAATTCCCAATCTCGAGTTAGGTAACAAAGGTAATCCTTCCGTCAGATATGCAACTTTATACTCAGTTACCAATATGGCGATGGAGCCGAGTGGCCATGCCGTGTGCACCTGAACTTACAACACCGTGTGGACCTCACTTGTACCATGTTACTTGGTTTTACCGACGTCACTTTAGGGCTCCGAGAGCACCCGAGAGTGTATGAAAGGAGACATACTTCCTTCTCCTTGACATGTGGGGGTTTATTATGGCAGAAATTCGCTTCCTTACTTTCCACTTCCTCAAGTTGTGTTCATGAGTGTACGTGGAGACAAGAAACTCGTGTAGAGTAGTTTTACCATTTCTTGCCACTCTCTCTCTCTCTCTCGTGTCGATAAACAAAACTATAAATATTCTAAAATCCCACAAAAAGCAGTTTATACTCTCTCGTACTCTTCAGGTTGTTAATTGTATGCAAATATAGGTAAAACCTCATCATTTCATTAGAAACATGAAGCTTTCTTTTTTGGCCGATCGAACTCTATGATACGCCTTATAAAGCCCAGGGTAGCCTAGTGGACATGACATCTTCCCGGTAAGGGGAACACTGTGGGTTCGATTCCCATCCCTGGAAACTTTTATTTTTCCGTTCATCATTACTCTTCACAGTTCATCCTTTCATACTTTATCCCTAAGGATAGACATAGTCGTTATTTCTCCTTCAAATAAATTACGATTTTTCGTTCAAAAGAAACATTTGCGGTAAAACTCGTCTAAC
The DNA here is from genome assembly GCA_030710605.1 of Cordylochernes scorpioides. NCBI lineage: Eukaryota > Metazoa > Arthropoda > Arachnida > Pseudoscorpiones > Chernetidae > Cordylochernes > Cordylochernes scorpioides. Next base: position 10,519,381 of record CP092876.1, on the reverse strand, counting down.
GTTGTTTTACGTTTAACACGCCATATAAAGCTTCACGTTTTAGCCCGTTGGACAACGTCGACGAGGCAACATTTGAATCCCACCAATATGAACGACGTGTCCAGCTCGATAACTTTCAATTTGACATTCCCTGATAAAATATGTAACGGGACGGATCGATCGGAGTCCCCGGCGACGTCAAATTATAGAACAAGAAGAAAAAAAAACTAATATTTGAAAAGAAAGAGAATTAAGACAATCACGCGAACTGTCGGCCAAGTATAGAAGTGAGTATTACATAAATTGTGTTGGTCAGTCCTGCACGACTTCCCGGAAACAGATAAACTTCCTCTACTCGGAATAGTAATGAAAGGCATTATAACAATATTTGATGTTAAAATAAAGCAACTATATATGTTTTATTTATATATTGAAGAATATTTTTTTGGGAAGAAATTGATCTCTTAAAATTAAGGTCACCTCTCCCGTCAAAATAGACGCTAAAATTTAGCGCCATACATTGACAGTCTCCACAAACTATCGCACTCAGGTCAGTGACACGACACCAGCTCGGCAAACTGAGAAGCATCTGCCTGGAGACCATTACATATGTGTATATGCATTTCAATACTTATAATTATAAATCATTTTGCGAAAGTTTTTATTTATTCGTTTAAAATAATTTTCTATTGCCGCTCTCAATGCAATGAGAAAAATGCTTAGGAGGGTTCGGCTTATTATTGGTGAGCTCTTCCAGCGGTTTCGCCAGTTTAATCGACCAGAAATCTCTAATATCCTATTGTGCTTTTCTGCTATCCACCACCTTTGGGAAAGGTATTTGAGGAAACTATGAACATAATATTTTTTTTTTTGGAAACAAAAGGAATATAATAGAACAATTGCTCCTCAATTCACAAAGAATAAATTTCTTTAGCATCAATTCACTACAAGTCAAAATCATGCGAATACAAAACATCACAAGACGCCGCATCTATTTTTATTTGCTTTGTTAAAGCTGGTTAGTTAGCTCGAGAAAGGCTTGCCCGAAAGCTTCCTTTAACCAAGCAAATAAAAATATTTGCAGCGTCTTATATATATATATATATTTTAAAAATGGCATATCCTGACCAGGAGCACAAGTGCTTTACAGAAGGCAGAGCGCCATCTGGTGGAACAGAAATCAACTAATCATTGATTTAGCCTGTTCCCTGATATTTGGCCAACCCAATTTCTTGATAAATCAAGAAAAGCCATCCACGAACGCGTTTCGCGCTTTTGGCGCTCGTCAGCGTGGAGTAGGCTGAACCACTGCGACCAAAAAATAATTTTTGGTCCCAATGGCTTCTTGAAAAACCAAGAAATGGGTATTTAAGGCCAAACTTGCGTAAATACGCTTAGCACATGAAAAAACGAAAGAAAAAATAAAAGATAAAAAGATCAGGTGTTGAAATCAATATTAAAAATGGCATATCCTGACCAGGAGCACAAGTGCTTTACAGAAGGCAGAGCGCCATCTGGTGGAACAGAAATCAACTAATCATTGATTTAGCCTGTTCCCTGATATTTGGCCAACCCAATTTCTTGATAAATCAAGAAAAGCCATCCACGAACGCGTTTCGCGCTTTTTTTTTTTTTTGGGTTGGCCAAATATCAGGGAACAGGCTAAATCAATGATTAGTTGATTTCTGTTCCACCAGATGGCGCTCTGCCTTCTGTAAAGCACTTGTGCTCCTGGTCAGGATATGCCATTTTTAATATTGATTTCAACACCTGATCTTTTTATCTTTTATTTTTTCTTTCGTTTTTTCATATATATATTTGTAATCTCATTGATTGTCTTCAAGCTACCTAACAAGGTTTTAGCGACAATCAAATAAAAATCAGCAAAGTTCCGAGACATCGTCAATTTATGGAGCTGGTCTGATTATCTCTATCAGACCATATTGTGCGAAAATGTAACAGAGAACCAACTAAATATTAGTTGTTTGACTTTAGGAAAAACACTCTTGAACAAGAAAAGCCTGCAATTGATGCATCTACGCTCGGGTTAGTCAAATCTTCCCAATCTTCAGTATGCGTATTTTTCTGATCTACTGACTTTCTGCGAGGACTCTGTGCCGTCGTACGTACTCTAGCACGCCGGGCGTTCAGTCAGCAACGTGATTCACTTCGAACGAATCATTTCCATAACCCAATCGTCGCACGCCAAGCCTAAATTTAGGGGAAGAAAAAATCGATAACGATTTTGGCTGGGTTCGATCCACGGTTCAATCCGTGAGTCTTTTTCCTAAGGCATCGGAATAATCCATTTAGTAAAAGATCAAAAGTTACCTCTTCTTTTCTTGTTTGGTGGATAATTGACAAGAACACCAAGGGCCGGCCGTAGAGTCGAATAAGACAATTCGCCAATAGCTGAACAGAATGGAGTGACTGTCTGTAGGACCTGTTCTCAGCAGAATGCTAACCAAAGGTTAGTTCCTGGAGCGGCAGCCTCCACGCTGACTTAGTGTATAGATTAGGATATGTTTTTCCTCGAAGCTCTTCCCTAATCTGAGTAACGCGACAATATAAGCTGGTCAGGACGTTCTCATCTCCATCGTCCAGAACAGCAGCTCCTCACTGAAGTTTCGCTTTGAGAGATATTGGTTCCTTATCCTTGTGGAAATCTAATTGGACGAAACAAGTTTGATTAGTCATAAGGTTCTATAAAAATAAAGATAACCTCTCCTGTCAAAATAGACGTCAAAGATAGACACTATCTAGATTTGACCCATCTAGAGGAGGACATGTAAGGCTATAGAAGAGGACCTGTAGGTCTATAGAGTTGAAGCTATAGGCAGGTAAAAGGTTGCCTCGACACTACAAGATACCAGATGTAGACATCAGTGTCCTCCCTGTGTGTTATGGATAATTATCTACAGAAATGTAGGGATAGAGGCTGCCTGGCCGGCATTCATATTTATTGAAAATAAAGATACTTCGGCCAGTAAATCTTTTTATTATCTCGACCTTTCCTCAAAGAGCCTTTGTCCTCGTCAGGAGCAAACAAAAATTAAAACATTTGGCAAGTATTTTATTTTGGCCAAATGTTTTAATTTTTGTTTGCTCCTGACGAGGACAAAAGCTTTTTGTCGAAACGTCGAGGTAATAAATGCATATAGTAGTTAATAACTAAATGGAATCCTCTCTTTCCTTTTCCCAGTAAGAGACGCCTACGGAAGCCAACAGTACATAGACAGATAAAGCACATAGGCTATAGTTATTAACTAACATATGCATTTATTTAAGGCGCCAATTTATAATTGTAACAAATAGTATTTGAATCAAAACATTCAATCGGGTAAAACACGGGCGTTGCCCCGGGTCATTCGGCTAGTTCTTGTATATCAGCCATCCCGACCAATCACAGCTTCTGTTTACATCTCCGACGTCCTACAGTTGGTGCGGACACTGATTGAATACCTTTGGTACAAATTACAACGTAAATAAAACCCACAATATTCCATCCTTTGAAAATAATAGTTTGTTGTTGTAACAAAACGTCGTATTTATTTGTTCAATTTATTGTAAAGTTTGTTTCACAATATGAGAAATTTTTAAAATGTTAAATTGAAAATAAATCGACCGGAATGTAAAAATGATTTTTTATCTTGAATTGGTATTTTATTCCAGAGGAATATATTCCATTGGTTTTATATAAGGAGATTATTTATAACTCATATTTGCATATAAATGTATATGATGTACTAGAGCGCCATCTGTTATCAAATTATAAAACTATTTTAGAGGCGTAATATTCTTTTTAAAATAAAACCAAGTTCCAAAAATGCAATATAACAGCGGTATGGTAGATTAAACTGGCGAAACCGCTGGGAGGGTTCACCACTGATGAGCCAGGCCCTCCCTTTAATTTTTCCATTGCAGTAAGGACAGTAGAAATTGTTTTATTTTAAAAAGAATATTACGCCTCTAAAATAGTTTTATAATATAAATGTATATTAAGAAAAAGGCAGTTCCCGATCTTGCAACTAAAGGTCGGTGATCGCTTGCGCTATCGGAATAAATATAAACTAATAGTTTATTTTTAATATTATTCCAGATTTGGCCCCTTTTTTATTAATCAAGATAAACTAACCACGAACGCGTTTCGGGCTATTGGCCCTCATCAGCGTGGTACAAGCTGTAGGCCAAAAACAGGTCTTTGAGGCTTCCTGAAAAATCAAGGAATAGGTATTTAAGGCCGAAATGGCGCGAGAACGTCAAATCATTTTGTATATAAAAACCAGTACCAAACTGTACTGGGATCTCAGGTTGATAAATATTAAGGAAACCGTCTGATGGCGCATCATCCCATCATCAAATTTTAGTTACATGATAAGGTAATGCTTTTCTCTTCATTTATCAACCTGATATATTTTGGTGATGTACAACAACAACAACAAAAGCCTTTATTGAAGCCCTCTTGTCCTATAAAGGATTCGCCAGTTTACAGAGTAATTGAAGAGAAGAGAACTAAGAATTATTTTGGTGATATATTTATTAATTTCTCGAAAGTGTTATAGGAAATTACGCTCATGGAAAAATTTAAGGAAGTGAAAAGTCTTTGGTGTCGCCGGCTTCTTCTTCTTCTTTTTTTTTTTGGGAGACAGAGGTTGTTCACACTTGGTTATCTCGTGTGTCTTCAATAAAGGTCACTGTGATATCTTTCAGAGTTATTGTCCGAATCCCGATATAAATGATAAAAGATACAACTTCCGTAATATTGTCCATGAGTGTTCGTTTTTTTTTCTTTTGGTCAATTCCTAATAGCTAATCTGTCTTGAAAAACAGTTCTTTAATTGGGCAATGACCTACTTTCGATCTTTGACTCAAATTAAAATTACGAACCTTTAAATTGGGAGCATCAAACCTATTCAATGCTCAAATTACATTTTAGTCACATATAATCTATTTTAAATTAAGCAAAACATATGTTTTATATATTTTTTAAATGTTTGAATCTATTTTTCGGCTACATGAACTCAGTAGAATTTAGTTTAAATATATATACGGATAAAATAATTACATGAGGAGCTTATTTTTAGTTTTATTGCGAGCTTTCGAACCTTTCGGTTCTTCTACAGGCATGGATAGTATGGATATACTAACAAGATATATACGCGTTTGAGCCATTATATACATACATACACATTTACATACGAGGCAATAGTTTCAAATATAATTAAAATAGAACTAAGTATTATGAGACTATAAAAAATATAAAACTATGCAAATAAAATTTAAACATTAAAAATTGAATCTATGTACCCCATAGGAGAGGACAACTATCACTTTAAAACAATGTATTTTGTTTTAATGGGATTCCCAGGACGAGTGGTCTCAACTTTGGTTTTCTGCCGTTAAGACCCGGGATCAAATCTCGCATTGAACACTTTTCCTAATTAAAAAAAAAATGCTCCAATTGCTCCCCATTCTTGAAAAAGTCCAACCTCACCAGCGAGTGCAAGTAACCAAACGGGGTTCTGACACATTTATAAATGCAAAAGTCGAACTGCTTTTTACGTGTGCAGACATATGGTGTACTTACAGTAAAATCAGTCACCAACCTCTACCCACCATCATTATCATGGCCTGTACCATGTGTACTGTGGATATAAAAAAATTGAGCAATGCACAGTTGGCAACAGAACATTTGTACACCACAACACCAGTTTAGTCAAATCCTAACAAAAAGCCTGTATACCATGGTGTCGGACTATGACCCTCATCAGTACTTCGAGAGAATTTGCAGCATTCTAAGAGAGGAGTTATAAAATCGGTCAAATCTATCAAAATAATATTCAGACTTGTAAAGTAATAGGGCCGAGTTTCAGGCCAGAACATAATGCATTATTGAGAAAGGAAACTATTAATGCACCGCTCCCTTTAAAACCTCTCCGAATTGATTTAAAGCAATGCCCCAGCTCCCTTACCAAAGATATAAGTAGGATGCCCCAAGTTTCAAATATATCCCCTGCGCTCCTAAATAAATTCAGTTAGATCCAAAAGGTGTCAGGTGTCTTCTGCACAAGTTTACAGCGGTGCCAAATTGGCTGACCGCCGTGTGGCTCATAAAAAATTCTCTGGTCATAAATATCTGGTCCGCCTGGAATATATCAATGAATATTTCAACGCCAGCAGCTCCTAGAGCGGCCTTCCTTCAGGATATTTATTTGATTAGGTTAGGTAGGCCTAATGGGATTTTTTTAAAGCTTTAAAACACACAAATAAAAACTTAAAGATAAATGGACCTACTAGAAAAAGCTATGTGAAGAGCTATCATTATAAAATAAAAAGATTTAAGTTGACATAGCCCAACTCTAATGAGAGACCACCACCAGAAGAGACTTGGTTTTTTTTTTTCAATACTATCTCCATCATGGAAAAATCTGTCTTGGACTGACGATGGCTTTTAGCCTGAAACCATAGTGTCCAGTTGGGAGTTCTGAATTTACCAAAGCAAATGTTGTGACTGTCATCAACCCGAGTACGCTAGAGTGCGGAGACGTTCAATAGAGTTCGCAGAGTTTTTGCGTCATTTTTAAGGGAGAGGAGTCTATCATAGAAATGTCAACTATATGTATTATCTTCCATGTTGCCTTTTAAAACTCCTTCTTTCAAAACTTTGAGAGCGTATGGATCAAAGTGATAAAAAGTAATCCATTAAGAAGCTATTGAGTGAGAGATATTTTGTAAATAAAAATCGACTACCTTCTGACTTTAATGAAAAAATGCTGGTAATGCCTGGCTCATCAGTGGTAAACCCTCCCTGCAGTTTCGCCAGTTTAATCAACCATACCTCACTACTATTGAATATGGCAGTTCTGTTTATATAGCCGGCACTTTAGTGGAGTTCATAGTGAAGGCATTTAAGGAAAAACTCTATGAACATTAATTAATAAAAAGGCATCTCCTTATCGTGCAACTAAAAGTTGCTGATGGCTTGCGCCATCTATCGGAATAAATATCAACTATTCCTGTTGATTTTTAATTATTCGAGAATTGGCCAATTACCCATTCTTGATTAATCAAGAAAAGCTAACCACGTACGCGTTTCGGGCTGTTGGCCCTCGTCAGCGTGGTACAAGCTGTACCTCAACGACCAAAAAAAAACTGGTCATTCAGGCATCCTGAAAAATCATGAAACGGGTAGTTAAGGCCAGAATTACGTGAGACCGCGAAACAATTCTGTGACACAATAGGGATGGAAAAACACACCTATTACCGCTCAAATAAGCCACGCTGACTGCTCAAGACATGTCCCTAATTGAGTTTTCTTGATTCATTGAAAAAATGATTTGACCAAAATATGGTGAAATAAACCCAAATAACGCTTAAGGTTGAATAATAGAAATGGCGATTGAGCCGTTGAAAATTTCTAATTAAAAAATTGAATTACAAGAAAACTTTTTTAAAAGAGTTTTTCATAAAATTCACCAAAAATGAGAAATGAGTATTTTAGCCTCGGCCAATGAACAATTAGATCTATAGGAATCAAAATAAAAGCGGCGATCATCGTATATTGAGTGTAGAGGTAAAATATTAAGTGAAACATAAACACAAAGTTTGTTTGTAACCGATCATCCCGAAGTCTGGGATTTTGTCAACTCGCATTGTTAGCTGAAATGAGCGGTTACACTTTTTTTTACCTCTTTTTTTTTGTGTGATCTGGGATTATATTAAAAATTTTAACACAAAATTGGAAATTGATTATAAAAATTAAAATTAGTCCATTGCCGACCACCCAGAAGTCTGATATTTTGCCAACTTGCATTGTCATCGGGTTAGAACAAATATACCAAATTTCTAGGTGTGTGCTCTGTAAGTATATTAACAATTGGTGACAAGATTTGTGGACAGAAAGAAAGTTAAATAAAAGCTCTTAAAGTATATTTCAGCAGAAGGGGCCTTTTTTGTAAATTGTTATTATAGAAGAACAATGATTGATGCAAATATACTTCTATTATCCTCTAAACTTATATCCGTAAAATCGTTAAATACAATAACCAAGAATTCCCTCCAAGGGCCTGATACCAAAGAAGAATAGCTCAATATAATATTATATTCGATATCACATAGCAGTCTGGTGGATTAAACTGGCGAAAACGTTTCGAGGGTTTACCACTGATGAGCCAAGTCCTCCCTATAGAGTATTACATCGGGGGACAGGTAGGTCCTTTTTTAAAATAAAAAAGGTGATAAAATGGTTTCATTTCTTATGATAGATGTGCACTCCATGTCGTAGAAGGTGTTTGCCAGCTCTGAGCGCGGCGGTCACGCAGAACCCAGGGGACATATGCAGAGCAGCTGGCGCGACCCGCATGACAATGGCGCCTCCCATATCTCTCTCTGTCACGGCATTCATGCGACACCGAGTCTTGCGCACCAATGTTGATGAAAGTTTCAGGTTGATATATCTCACAGTAGATATATAAATACTGTTTTTAAAAATATTAAATACTAGCGGAGGTACCCGGCTTCGCCCGGGTTTTACCCGAGTAAAGGTTTGTCTAACGAACATTTGTTAAAACAATTCTCTATAAATTTATTTGAAAAAATAATATATATATTTTGATAATTTGAAACCCGTAAATTTGAATCTCTCGATAAAGTGAACATTTTTCCCCGGTCCCTTGAAAAATACTCGATAAGTTGAATAAAATCAATATTAATTGGTTCCCTCGGTAATTGGAAGTTAAAGGAATAGTATCTTGCCTTGGAATTGTATCATTATTCTTGTCTCAAATAAATTGCCGTGTCATCCTGAATTTTGTCTTTCCTAATTTTCTACATTACAAAATCATCGTAATCATGATAATATTTAGAGCAGATTGTTGAATTATAACAGATAAATTAGAATATTTATCTTGATTATTTTTAGGCGAAAAGTTATTTCAAAAATTTTATTTGCTAGAAACCTTCCCAGTACTATACTAAATAACTTCCCAAAGTTTCATGGCGTTCCAATGAGTGGTTTGGTCAGGCATAAAGGACAGACACACACATACATTCATTTATATATATATATATTTAACACTATTTATTTTACAGATTCTCTCTCTCTCTCTGTAAACATGTCCTATCCCAAAACATATATTCCATCAATTCACTTGTACATTGAACTGAGTAAATGCACATATCCGAAAGCTTCTGGTCCGAAAAGTTACGGTATATCTTTTATTCGAGTAATAGCAAACTTGTGTGTTGGGATATACTTTCGCAAATGACTTTCTCAAGTTAACTCTTGATATAGATTTATAAAACATGAAGAAAGAAGAACCCTTATGCTCAAAACTGGGCAACCCTGTGCTTCACTTCCATCAATAATTGACAATATGACCCAGAATAAGTATATTGCTACGGCGTTTTATGGTTTCCACAAGTCTATATCTCAGAAGAAGGCCAAGTGACACTCACTCCTCACTTTCTTACTGCTACTCTTTTTGTGTTGTTTTTTCTTGCTTCCCTCTTTCTCTTTCTTTTTTTTTCTTCTTCTGTTTATATTGTTGTTTCCTTTGTTTCACTGCTTTGTTCTTATGCATACCTCTGGTGAATCCTGTATAGGGTCAGTGACCCTAAATGAAGGCTTTTTTTGTTGTTGTTTTTTTATTTATAAAACATGTAGAGGGGAATGTAATGTCCCTGGTTGTGGGGAAAAGCTACACGTGCGAGGCGCCGATTGTTAACTGCGCAACCGAGATAGTTCTGGGTCTAATTTGACGAGAGATGTTCACTTTTTTTTTCTTTTTCTAGATAAATTTCTTCCCTTCAAAATATTCTCCCCACTCTATATATAAATAAAGGGGATAGATCATTATTTATATAAAAAGGCAATTTTCTTTTCGTATAAAATTTACATACTTGTATTAAAAAAATCTAATTTTCATTTTTTTAGAGATCTCTGACTGCTGTCAATGGCTGTATATACGGACGGAAAGAAAACTAGTCAATAAATACTTTTTGTTATTTTTGAAAATTAACACAACTCTTTGCCACTCTAAAATATTGCAACAAAGTATTTATTATTTTATTAACAGAGTATAATTTTAAATGTTTATATTTTGCTACTCTGTACCGCTGGTTCAAAATTACTTTATTAGGTACCGCTCAACAAGAGCAACCCAGTTCATGATAATTGAAACAATGAATAACATGTGAAGGTTATTCACATATTAAACAAAATGTTAAGGCAGGATTCAATCCCAGTTCATGACTGTCGGGAATCGAGGGTGTTGCCCACTCGTCCACCGACTTTTTTATGCTACTCTGTAAACTTCCCTCATTACTTATCTTTTTTTTTTTATCATTCATAGTTTGTTCTTACCTTAAATAAATTTCTGTGTTATCCTGAAGTTTGTCTTTCCCAATTTTCCACGTGGCAATATTGAAATGTTTCAAAGGACACCTGACCGCATGACAAAGCAGGACAAAGATGGTTACCGCCATCTATCAGACAAAAAACAAGTGGTTTTTGTGTGTGTGATTACCGCAAATACGCATGTACAGGATCATGGTTTGTGGTTAGAAACTGCCCTTTTAAATACGAGGTAATAGTGCGTTATCTGTAGGGATAATTTAGGGAACATTTCTTCTTACAAATAAAACAACTTCCTACTGCGATGGGGTAAATGTCAGGAAGTCCTGACTCATCAGCGGTGAAACCTCGCTGCGGTTTCGCCAGTTCAATATACCAGATCTCTCTACTATAGAGCTTTTAACGTGATCATACATCACACTCAAGCCATCACCAAATTTCAGTTGTACAATCAATGAAAATGCTTTTTCTTAATTAATTTTACCTGTTTCTCTTTTTACTCTTGCTCGAAATTTATTATCAATAAATGGATTAATGGATTCTTGATTAATCAAGAATACGTATTTGGCCAATTCTGGAATAATTAAAAATCAACGAGAATAGTTGATATTCCGATAGATGGCGCAAGCCATCATCAACTTTAATTTGCACGATAAGGAGATGCCTTTTTTTATTTATAAGAAACGGATTCTTACTCGAAAGTTCCCCGAGTTCCAAATAAATAAAATGATTGGGACATATCAGCCTGTAACAGGAATTTTGAATTCATCAAAATGGCTGGTAAGAGAGGTGGTCCCTCATCAGATAAGTCGTTCTTGAGAGGTTTGACTGAGGTATTGGTACCTCGCAGACCGCTGGAGCCAGAAAGGAGAAGTATTCGGGTCGACCTAATCAAATACCAAGCAATTAAATCCCCATTGTTGGGTTGATCCCAGCACGACAAGTTTTATTGGGGCGTCTCCAACAATGACCTCTCCTACAATAATGGAATCTATTCAGCCTAGTACAATAGGTTAGCAACCTGGAATAGACAATGGAATGAAAGGATATTTGTTTTAAATGATTTATATAAGTAATTGTAGAATATGTAAAATATATAAATTCTTTTGTTTGCACACAGTAAAAAATTATATTATTAACTTTTACCGCGAGATTTCGACTTCTCGATCTTCAGATCTTCAACGGGGGCAATTGGTGACAGTAAGAGTGAACGTGGATTGAAGCGATCTCTCATATATTAAAACGGTTAAAAAATGGGAACACCTTTACTTTTAACATCGCCTTCCTGTTGAAGAGCGAGGACACGACAGCTCGCGGTTAAAGTTAATAAAAACCTTTTTTGCTAATGGAATTTTAGTTTTTAGATATACTATTTATTGAAATTTATTCAAGTTTTTTTATAATTGTAGGATTGATGGAAACAAAAAATAGCGACAAAGATTTAGGATGAGTTTAATTATTAAAATGCATAGCGCTTGCAAGTTTTCGAGATAAAAAGGCTCTTCCACGGGTCTAAAAAAAAAACTATTCCTGAGACTTACTGGCACTGTGGAAGAACCGTAGGCTCGACCGCTGGTCAAAATTATAGGATTTAATATAAGACTCATAGCTTTAACCGTTTTAATATATATTTTAATCATTAGTTAATGTTACCGTATACAGACATGCGAGTTGCTAACATTTCTAAAACTGACTTGTCCAACCTCTGAAGAATGACCACACCTCCAGGAGTTTCTTTGTTTATGGGCTGTGGTCTCTCCTAGGATATTCCCGAGTCTCGCTCGACCTTCAACAGCAGTAATTATAGGATTCCTTACAGGCCACACCTGGCCTACGCCCTATAAATAACTCACGGCAAACATTGTTCCCAAGTCCTAGACAGTTCTTTGATTGTAACCAATTGAACGGATTGGGAGGAACGTAATTCAGAATATCTGCCTCGGGAGTTCTGTCATTTCCCTCTCCTATGCAGCTCTAAACTAATCTGGTCTGCAATCTTTTTTTCACCGATAAATTAACCAGGCTTTGTTCTGCAAACCTGCACTTCCTTAAGCCCAATTCCTCCTCTCTCATTAGATAAACCTATTCACCTATATGTTTTCTTTGATAATAATTGCTATTAATCATATGTCATTATAATTTTATTTATTCATCCCTTTCTTTCTCAATCTTACCGAACATTATTTCAAAATGGCCGTTATCTTTAAAATTTTTCGATCCATCAATTAATATCTAAGTCTATGTTTCGATTGGATGATTACTCAAATGTATTTTCCCAGGTCTGCCATTGACACCTAGGATTGAATTTTGATAGGAGGGAGGTCTTAGAGGGTCCGGAACTCTGAATATATCTTACACTCATGGACAACACTTAAGGAACCTTTTATCACGTATATCGGGATTCAGACAATAACTCAGAAATATATTACAGTGACCTTTATTGAAGATACACAGATAACCAAGTGTGAACAACCTCTGTCTCCTTCAAAAAACAGACGACCGGCGACATCAAAGGCCTACCACTTCCTTGAATTTTGTCCATGAGTGTATATGCCTTTTTTATTATTTCAATATATACACCATTTGTGTGCGCGTGTTATTTTATAGCTATATACACTTTTTAAAAATAACAAATAGCATTTGAATATATAGAAAGCCTTTTCTTAAACGGTTACTATATACCGGTAAAGTTTCTAATTAAAGATTGACGACATATATAGATACATCTCTCACATAATATATTCAACCTTAATTACGATATCAGTTTTAGTCTGCAGCTCTCATTCTTCTGGTGGCAAATCTTCTATCGCCCACGTTGGTAGCTTTAGTTCCGACAAAATATTTTTTTCTGAGAAACCGAAGTGGCGCTTTTAAAGAATGTTCACAGTGTTTAATATTTTCTTCAGGTTGTACAACAATAAAAATATTAGGTAACTACATTTCATTTTAGAATTTGACTCTCGACCTTGAGTAAAAAACAATGTTAAGATTATCAATAATTAAATACAATTATATATAGTTTTGCAGTAACACATGAAAACTCCGAGGATAAGTTTCTTTATTTCATAAATGATATCTCGAGCTTTCGGGTATCGTAAACCCTTCGACAGGAGTGTATAAGACGAAATGAATCACAGTTTTTAGCTATTATTTATATATGGTATGTTATTTACATATTTTAAATTGTGCAAATTTTTTTTAATTAACATGAATATTTTATGCCTGAGTTAAATTTTATATTTTACATATACAAAACAAGTGAGAAAATATACTATTGCTTATCTGGAATGTAGTTTTATGTATCGGGGTAGTGTATCAAACTATTGTATACCTCTGGGATATCTATATGTCTATTAATGCTCTGGTGTTTCGTGGATATTATGGCCTCAAGAATTAGTCTTTTATACATAGCCAAACCAAAAACCTACTACACCAACATACATAATAAGTATAAAAGACTAATCCTTGAGGCCATAATATCCACGAAACACCAGAGCATTAATAGACATATAGATATCCCAGAGGTATACAATAGTTTGATACACAACCCCGATACATAAATAGATAAGCAATAGTATATTTTCTCACTTGTTTTGTATATACAAAATATAAAATTTAACTCAGGCATAAAATATTCATGTTAATTAAAAATTTTTGCACAATTTAAAATATGTAAATAACATACCATATATAAATAATTGCTAAAAACTGTGATTCATTTCGTCTTATACACTCCTGTCGAAGGGTTTACGATACCCGAAAGCCCGAAAGATATCATTTATGAAATAAAGAAACTTATCCTCGGAGTTTTCATGTGTTACTGCAACTTATACATCAGAGGATTCTATCTTACGATATACAGTTTTGGTGGTTAATAAGCAATTCGTGTCTTCTACTAATTGAAACATTGTGTTTATCACCCCAGTACACAACGTAATTGTGGTTATACAAAATGAGCCGCAACACCAGTTTAAAAATTACGAAACTATTTTAGACGCGTAATATTCTTTTTAAAATAAAACAATTTCTACTGCCCTTACTGCAATGGAAAAATTAACGGGAGGGCCTGGCTCATCAGTGGTGAACCCTCCCAGCAGTTTCGCCAGTTTAATCTACCATTTAATCTAGTTTAAAAGGAGAAGTTTTTCTTTTAGCACATGAACATTATCCTCCTGCAACACTTCATGTTATCTATTATAAGGAAAATATATGAAAGTTTTTTGATATATTTTTAGTTTATATAAAGTCGCAGAGTGTGTCCGTCGCACTGTGGGTGGGGGTAGTTACTAATGGTGGTGTGGTTTGCAGGACAATGAGCATGGAGGGCTCGGAAGCTGTGCAGATCCGCCTGCTACCACACTTTTGATGCTGCGTCTCGATTAGGAATCAGCAAGTAAGTATTTATATACACTCATGGACAAAACTTAAGGAAGGGGAAAGTTTTTGATGTCGCCGGTCGTCTGTCTTTTTGAAGGAGACAGAGGTTGTTCACACTTGGTTATCTCGTGCGTCTTCAATAAAGGTCACTGTAATATCTTTCAGAGTTATTGTCTGAATATACATGCTAAAAGGTACCTTAAGTTTTTCCATGAGTGTATACGTTTACGTTGTTTTAACTTGTATCTATCACGCCGCTAACACAACGGATTTACTTTATCTTGTACATCACTTGTACAGACTTTCAGCAACCACAACTATGAACCCACACTTTGCTAATTATACAAGTACAGTTAGATCACAGGAACAGGAACAGTAGTTCCTGTACAAGGTACACTTTCATCAAATTCCCTGAATTTTTAAATAGAAAATAATGCGCGCGCGCAAGATCAAAGTAAAAGTTTATATAATAATTTTAGAAAGAATCTTTTTCAGCATCTAATCACTATGCAAATTAATATTTTATCAGATTCTATCTAACCACTATGCCATCTCGCTTCCTTAATTTCGTAGCATTTTTATAGTCTTCTTCCAAGTCTTTGTGGAACCCCGGCGATATTATGTCTTCTCGTGACTTGAATCTCTGCTCTTTAGGAGACAGTTTACTGTATAGATAAGTAATTTGGGGATAGATACGGTGAGTATGGGGGCCTGAAGAAATATATAGATATTGTATTCTGGGCCCAAATATTCAAAACAGCCGTATCGAATCTGGCGTTGGCTAGGAACCTTAAACTTGCCGAACTTCTTTTCCAATTGCCATTTGTTGTGAATAATGGAATGAACCAATCCGATCGAAGGATCCGTTATCGCCGAAGGTCTGGTATGATAGTTTATTACTTCTGTTTTCTGAAATTTGGTCGATGTTTGATTCTATTCTTCCGACTCTTGTATTGAGCCTCGTTCAGCGGCTAAACTGCGGTTTTCTTTGATTGTGAAATAATTGAAAGGATTTAAAAATATATATCAATCGAAATAATTTACAAAAAGTTTCTTTATTCAATAAAAATGGCAAGCTTCAAGCGTTAGCTCATCATAAGGCCAATTGTTTCTCAAATTCCTACAATATATATATATATATATATATATGTGGTGTATGAAGTATTTACATATTTACACATTGAAAAAAGTTTAGCAATTTTTCTTTAAACATGTCTCTCCGAATGTATTTCAAAGCATTAACCACTTTTCTGAAACTTGAATTTCATTTTTTTTCTATAAAGAAACGAATGCTTATTCGTTGTTCCAAACCGCCGACGACACTGATGGTAAACACAGATTAGTATATTAGAAGAACGTAAGAATATATTTCTAAAAACAAATGCTTGAAGTTTTTAAGACTCAATGTTGAAAAATTGTAATCACGTGGTCTTTTTTTTTTTTTTTTTGCTTAGCGGTCAGATAAAAAAAAAATTAAATCCTTCCGGGAATTTAACAACATACACTCATGGACAAAACTTAAGAAAGTTGTACCATGTTGTAGCATGTATATCGGGACAATAACTCTGAAAGTTATTACAGTGATTTTTTTGTAGACCCATTAGATAACCAAGTGTGAACAAAATTGCCTCTGTTTCCTTCGAAAAAAAAAAGAAGTCCGGAGACATCAAAGACCTTCCGCTTCCTTAAGTTTTGTCCATGAGTTGTATTTCATTTCCCATATTTTAACACGCTTCCATTATTCCCATTTTAACCCGCTTCCTTTTGATAAGATGAACGGAATGACGTTTCCTGTTTCAGTAGCCATTACATAATTGGACGCTGCTGCTACACAGGACAGTTTCCATTGTCAAAATTACCATTTCAACACATTACCTGCTCTCTGGCGATATCTCTCCAAAGGACACTTGGGCTCTGAAACTAGGTGTTGTCCTGTTATATCTCTTTGGTCTTATGAAATTCTATGAATATCATAACGTTTCCTATTTATAAATGTGGTGATAACAACAAAAACGGTCTTTATCTAGTAACAAACGGAGTCAAGTACAATCAGAGGGGAAGGGCATGTAGAAAAAACAGTGAGAAGGCATCAGGAGGGCGTCGACATATCAGTTGCAATTTCTCCATCCATCATCATGTCTTCACACAACGGAAGGGTAGTCTTCGCTCTTGGGGGGGTAGATTTAGTTTCTGTATCTAGTTTTTTAGTTTCACGTTGCTCGATGATGTCATCCTGAGACGCTTTACGCGGTCTTTTATTCGTCGGTGTTCCTGCTTTTTCTGCAGTATCCAAGTTTCCGAGCTCCGTCATTATTTGCCTCATTTTCCCTATTTTGTCATTTACGGCTCTTCTTTGGTCTGTGTTCAGGTCTTTGAATATTTTGGCTTTAACTACTTCCCAATCCTGGAGGTAGCGGGAGATCCTGATCTTCAGGTCGGGATGTAATTCTAGTTGTTGTTTGACCTTAATCAGTCTAGAGACTCCAGCTCTCCTATAGATCGTAGCGATGATCTTTTCGAGTTCTGGGTTTGTTCTGGCATCGCATCTCATCAGCTCCTTCTGGAGCTGGGAGGAGTCCATCGACCACTGTGAGTTCCTGGTGGATGTGTTTTCATCAAACTCGCTGGTCTCTGTGTCGGTCCCCGAATCAGAACACGGGTGAGTGGCTGTTCCTCCGCCTGGGGGGATTGGTTTTGTTTTTCTACCTGGGCTAGATGCGGGATGTCTCTTATCCAGGGATGTTTTATTTCCTTTTTCGGTGGGGATGCTTTTCTCGGTTGGAGGCCATTCTGGGGTATGGGTTCGTGGCTGTGTGGTTGGACTCAGGGCGTCTGCAAAGGATCTTGTGACTGTTTCTCTGATCCGGGGGTCGAAGGGGCACTTGTTTCTGGTATGGCCGTGTCGTTTGCAGCCCATGCAAACGACATCTTCAGAAATGAAGATCTTGAAGCTATTACCCATATAGTCGATGGTGAAGACTGCCGGCATGGATGTTTCCTCTTTCTTTTTGAAGACTATCTCTCTCCTTAAGGAGGAGAAGTGTTTATACAGAGGGTTGTTGGTGGGGAAGGGGAGAGGTCGGACACTCAAGACGTGTCCATAGGGTCGTAGGGCTTTCGCGATGTCTTCAACCTGGATAAACAGCATCACGCCGGACAGGATGTATTTTTTGGGGATGTTAAACAGTGGGTAAGGGTAGATCGTTTGGTTTTTCACCTTAAAGCCGGTGTTGATTAGCATTTCTGCCTGTTCAACCCCGGCCAATGAGACTATGGCCTGACCATTTATCTTTCCGATGGAGTGGATGCTGGGTCGTCCTATGACATCGGCGATTTCGTCTAGGTGCTCTTCTGCGGTACGGTCCGGGAGTGAGACGAACTGTATCGTCGATTTTGTCGTTGAACTTCTATTTTCATACGTCGCCTTTCTGTCTTGATCGAATTTTTTAAGTTCTTCTTGAGAGAAGAT
This sequence comes from Cordylochernes scorpioides, assembly GCA_030710605.1. Classification (NCBI taxonomy): domain Eukaryota; kingdom Metazoa; phylum Arthropoda; class Arachnida; order Pseudoscorpiones; family Chernetidae; genus Cordylochernes; species Cordylochernes scorpioides. The sequence continues at coordinate 10,501,202 of CP092876.1, read as the reverse complement.
GGGTCTTTGGGAAGTGATATTTGCATGTAGCTCTCTTGCTTGCGTCTTGTATGTAGATTTGACAGTTTGTGGTTGCGATAATGATGATGTAAATTGTGATTTCTGATCAGCGAATGAGGTTGGCGATGGCGTCGATGACGCAACATCTACAACTTGTAGATTTACAAGTCTATGAAAATTAAATAGTTGAAAATTTCAAACTTGATGAAGTGACTTTAAATGTGGCTCAGAATGGGGCCCGTCTAATGGTGATTCCGATGATATGAATGAGGTTTAGTAAAAATGGCAGTCAGTCAAATCAGAGGCGAAAAACGCGGAGCTCGTGCGACGCGTGGCCGCACGGTCAGCGTATGTATATTTTGAATTTAATATATATTTCAAAACAACAAATTTAACCATAATATGTAAGCATAGTCATATACAAAAATGCATAAACAAAACCAACACAATGTTGCCGACTACTCAACTATGAATAAAAAAATCAAAGAATAAATAAATAATTTGCATAAATAAATAAATACAAGGGGCATGTTACATATTGGCGGTATAAATATTATCATCATTGTGTTTACTTTCATTTTCATTCCTCTGCCTATCTGAATGTAATTTGTAATTGTGCTGGTAATAAATTACTATTTATAATACCCTAAATAAATAATACTACACAGGTGTTGGCTTCTACTATAAAGAGAGATGGTCGGTGGATCCCTCGATTCCCGACAGCCATGAATCGGGATCGAATCCCTTATTAAACACTTTGCTTCAATATGTGAATAACTTTCACTCGTATTATTCATTGTTGTAAATATCATAAACTAGGTTGCTCATTTTGAGCGATACCTAATAAAGTTATTTTGGAACCAGGTTCTACTGTAACAGGTAGAAGAAAAAAAAAAAAGATGCACGCACAAAGTTCCTAACCATACAAATAAAAAATAACGACTTTCCTCACAAACCCTAACGTCTGGATGTCTAAGTATTCCAATAGGATTTTCTAGAACACAACTCTCTCACAATTACTTTCTATCTTCATTATAAATATACACAAAACAAAATTTTAATTAAATAATTACCGATTGAGTCAATTTGCTTAATGAATGGATTACGACAAAATTGAGGGGTAAAAAAAAAAAAAAGAAACTCTGGGGAGAATATTGCATGTTAATTCTCGTTAAAGAAGAAATTAACGGCCTAATTTACCAAAATAATAGGTTTTAAAAACTAGGGAATGTTTTTCATGGCTATAATTTCGGAGAAATGCATATTTTTATTTAATTGGATGATGGCAATATTGGGTAATGCGGCGGTTATGTAAATTAGTATTCATTTATATATTACAAAAAAGTGGGGGAAATGTCAGTTGCTATGACAACGGCAAAATGTCTCTATTCCAGTCACACTTTCTGGGAGTTGTCCGTTCAGACACAAATATTTAATCTAGTTAGAGATAACCGGATAATTTTTATTTTTCAAAATCCTCTCAAAATTCTCATCTTGCCAGAACTAAATTAAACCAGAAATATTTATCTTTTCGTATACTTTCTTCTCTCTCTCTACTTTACATATTGTTGTATGGATGTGTAAATAACTGAGTTAGATTTAATTTGAAATAAAGATAATTCACAAATCTATGAATTATTTATTTATTTTTGACCATTGATCATTTGATATTTTTTGTTTGTTTGTTTGTGTTATAAACAGGTAACGCATTTTCCGTTTTGTAAAATAATTTACCATATGTGTACTCTCCAGTAACCTGTATTAACCAAATAAATTATATAATTAATATATATCACTATGTTCTAGTTAGTTTTGACCATTGACCTTTGAGGCTTGAGTAATTATAAGAAAGTAAGCTATAGATCTGTAACCTAATTTCTACCTCTCTCTCATCCGTTTATATTTCCATAAAGAAACCGAATGAGAAATTGGTCATGTTACGGCCCCACATGTTCGCGGTGCTGATCAATTATGATAAAATATGACCACGCCAATTAAATGGTGAGATAGCAAGCCCAGACCTTGGCACTCTTTCAGGATCGATAAAAAGCAATTTGTGAAGTTCCATCTAATGTTTTATTGCCTACTGGTGAAGAAGACTTATGCGGCCGAATTAAAGGAAAGGTAATAGGACTCGTCTGTATTATAAATGATAATCACCTTCTTTGCATATCTCCTCCTCCTACCTGCATATTGCCCTAATTACATACTCCTGTCCTCACGTTACTTGTCGTCTTGGACAGTTCTCCACTTTGTTTCAAATGGGAACCTTATACTCGATATTATATATATACATTTTTCTCTTTTGTTAATAAAAAAGACATATGTTGGATCATAATATATACATTCATGGAAAAAAATTGAGGAAGTAGAAAGTCTTTGGTGTAGCCGTCGCCGGTCGTCTGTTTTTTTTTTTTTTTTTTTTTTTTTAAGGAGGCAGAAGCAAATTTCTATTCGTGATGAAATTGTGAAAACCTTTAAAATTACAAAATGTATTTCTCAGAATGAGTTTCTTTTTTTTTTAAATTGCTAGTATTCACAACACATGCGATAATCGCTCTTCAACGGGCTTAATAAAACATCGACTATATCTTACAAGAATTATTTACAAATACAAACGCGCGCAGCGTGGATATTTGCAACTGAAATTTTAAATTTGATATGTAATTTAACAATGTTATGGAATATGCCTTTTCATTTTTAGAGCAACCAGAACCTATAAAATTGATCTATTGATTCATTCTAAGATATCTAAGGTATTGTGATGGTATCTTCCTGTTTATGCTGTTATATTCATTAGAAATGAAAGATTCTAAAAGTAACCGTTGATATTTGTTCTTAATATTTTTGTAGTGGCATTTGGTTTATGTTATGTTGAATTGGTGACCGGCAATATGTTAATAGATTTGGTCTTTAGTTCTGATATTTTTATTGGATTTTTATTAAGTCTAATTTGTATTGATCTTCGTGTTTCACCATTGCAGTCTTGGCATTGAATTGAGTAAATTGCATTGGTTTGAAGTTTAGGTTCCAGTTGTTTTCAGATTTAGTTATGGGATTTCTAAGAAGTCGACCTATGGATTGATGTTTACTAAAATACGTTTGAATTCCTTGTCTGCGAAGAATATGTGCTATTTTGTCATTACATTACATTTTGAATAAGGAGAATGCATTTGTTTCTATATACTTTAGCTGCTCTATGTGGCGAGGCGTTAAAACTGTGTCTATTGATAAATTGTGAAGAATAACCTCTTAGGCTAAGGTTCTTGGGGATATTTTCTTTTTTTCCAGCTTCTTAAAAACAGGCAGGGAACAATGGGTTTGGATTCTTTGACAACTGTTATTTTATGTCCTATTGGATTGTATGATCTGAAGTGTAATTCTTGTAAGTTATAGTCGATATTTTTATTAAGCCCGTTGAAGAGCGATTATCGCCTTATGAAAGCTAGCCATTTAAAATAAAAAGAAACTATGATTTAAATACTTGTATAACCTAGTAGTGAGTGCACGTACCTGAATGAGGCCTTTTGCACATTTCTACATATGGGGAAATAGGCTGTACTCACATAGAAGCTATCGCTAACCCTAATTCACTATGATTATCATGCTTGCACCATGTGTACTTGATGCCTACTTTCTACAACCATTACTGAATGATTGAAGAAGTTAAATCGTTGGTAGAGTGAAGATATTTTCAGTCTCCATAATGTTGAATTATATTTTAAAGGAAATCAGCTATGTTTTGAGCGGACACCTGTTGTGTCTCTAAGCTACTCTCCTAACAACACAAACTACAGTTTTGTCTGTTGACACCCAATGAACGACTGTGTGTGCAGGGAATGCTCTCGCCCCTTCTCGTGCTGCTGCTGGCGACGGCGGGGTCCGGGCTCATCACCCCGCCAGAGCCCGACCCTCTCGTGGTGGAGACCAACAAAGGCTATGTCCGGGGCAAGTCCATGCAGGCGGCCACTGGCAAGTGGGTGGACGCCTTTCTCGGCATCCCTTTCGCCGCCCCTCCCCTGGGGGCGCACCGTTTCCGACATCCCAGGCCAGTGGATCCCTGGCAGGATGTGTTGAACGCCACGACCGAGCCCAACTCCTGCTGGCAGATCAACGACACTACCTTCAGCAACTTCTCCGGGGCCGACATGTGGAACGCCAACACGCCCATGAGCGAGGACTGCCTCTACCTCAACGTCTTCGTGCCCAAGCCGCGGCCGCGCAACGCCGCCGTGCTCGTGTGGATCTACGGAGGCGGCTTCTACAGCGGGACCATCAGCTTGGAGGTGTACGACCCCAGGATCCTGGTCTCCGAGCAGGAGGTCATCTACGTCGCCATGAACTATCGCGTGGCCAGTCTCGGCTTCCTCTACCTCGGCGACCACGAAGCGCCGGGGAACGCCGCGCTCTTTGACCAGATCATGGCGCTGGAATGGATCCGAGACAACATCGCCTTCTTCGGAGGCAACCCCCAGAACGTCACGCTGTTCGGAGAGAGTGCGGGGGCTTCCAGCGTGGCATTCCACATGCTGTCTCCGCTCAGCAGGGATCTGTTCAGCCAGGCCATCTGCAGAGCGGCTCCCCAACTGTCCCCTGGACCTTGTACGATCGCGACCTGATCAAACGCCGAGGGCTCCGGCTCGCTCGCATGGTCAACTGCCCGAGCGACCAAGACAAGATGGACCAGGTAATCGAATGCCTTCGCAAGGCAAGCCCAGCGGATCTGGTCAACAACGAGTGGGAAAACTTTGGCGTCGTGGAGTTTCCCTTCGGCCCCATCATCGACGGAGCGGTCATCTACGAGGACCCAGTGGTGAGTCTCCGCACGGGGAACTTCAAGAAGACCAAGATGTTGATTGGGAACAACAAGGACGAGGGTACCTACTACCTGGTGTACTACTCGGACCTGTTCACCAAGACGGAGGATGTCTACATCTCGCGGCCGGACTTCCTGCGGATGATCGACGACCTCTACCCCACCTACAGCCCTGCCGTGCGCAAGGCCATCGCCTTCGAGTACACGGACTGGGTCAACCCCGAGGACCGGATAGCCAACCGCGACGCCTTGGACAAGGTCGTGGGGGACTTCCACTTCATCTGTGGCGTCAACCAGTTCGCCAGGGACTACGCCGCAGCCAACAACGAAGTCTTCATGTATTACTTCATCCACCGAGGCTCCACCAATCCCTGGCCGGAGTGGATGGGAGTCATGCACGGCTACGAGATCCCCTTCGTGTTCGGCGAGCCGCTGGACCCGCGACACGGCTATCGGCCTGCTGAGGTCGAGCTGGCGCGCCGCTTCATGGCGTACTGGGCGAACTTCGCCCGCACGGGGTAAGTGACATTGTGCAGACTTACTCACTCCTTCTCTATAGACGGGCTAATAGTCATTTATAATACTGATTATATTACAATATAGAGGGAGCTACACAATATAAAACTGATGTAGAAAACTTATAGAATATAACGATGGACATGTATGGGATACGAAAATTCTACAATGAACCTAAGAGAGAACGAATTAAAATTTAGTGGTACCATTTCAATAGCTGTCCATACCTAACGATTCGATAGTTAAATTACGTTACTCTTATTTCCAAGTTAACTAAGATACCCTGATTTTGGTAATACTGGAACGTCAGAAAGAGTCAAATCAGAAAAACTATTTATAATTTATAGAGTTTTTTTTGACTGATCATTTTGGGATTTACTGCTTGGAGATGTATTAAAAAGAAATTACATCAACCCATTTTTAATTTATTTATATCATCGAGGCAACTTTTTACCTTCTACCTCAGTGGAATATTTTCTCTTGAGGAAGTGAATCATCGTAACATCCCAGATTGGTTAATGACATTGAATTCCGGAATAAAACAAAGTATGCGCTGTTCCAATCCATCCATCACTTGAGAATACTAGCTTGAAAGCAAACCTTCTAGTAAAACTTCACGTCTCAGGTCACGTTTGTCTTTTTTACCTTTTTTTTATTTTGACGACGGCTCTATTGTGCGTAAGATCTAAAAAAAGATTCGTATGAATTAAAAGTTTTTCCTCTTCCCGAATGTTATTACAAGGGGAGGAAGCAAGCAGACAAAGCAGCGAGGAGGTATGTCTGGTGAATAAGCCGGGGCTGCAGAGATATTTACGGCTGTGTATTGATTGGGTAGGTCAACACGAGCTATTCTGGAGCTACAGGTCTCTTCATCGGATTACCTTCTGCAGAAACTTCTTCTTTCGTGTTTGACGTCCTATTTGGGGGTAGAAATCCCTAGTATGCATAGCCACGACAATCATGGTGGTTAGTTAGCGCCTGATTTTACTATAAGTGTATCACATGTCACCACATTCAGAAAGAATTTCAACTTTTCAACTTGCAAGGTGTCAGAGTCCCGTGTGGTTACTCACACTCACTGTTGGGGTTGAACTTGTGAAAGAAAGGGGGGTCATTTAAACAATTAGTTATAATATAAAAAGCCAGCGGTTCCGCTCCAAAATATGGTAAATTGCTGTTTTACTTAAATAGCCGGTACTAATATATATGTGGCAAAAATATGTATAATATATAATTCAATAGACTTTTAAATGGTTATTTATTGATAACTACATTACACGAAAAGTTAATGCTTTTTAAAATATCCAAAATAATGTGTTCCATAAGGAGACACCAACCCGCATAAATACCTCCAAATTCTTTAGAAACCCCACGAGAAATATTTAGATTCCACTGGGAACCTCTGCTCTATTCGACCACAGAAAACATCAGGTAATACAACACAAGCACTGAGATAGAGTATCGTTCCATGTATAGAGAGAAAGAGAGAGAAATGAAAACTCTAAATAATTATAATTTCAAGAAAAAAAGAAACTGCTCAATATTCTCCTAATTAATTGGAAAATGTTCCGGTAATTATTTCCATCCCCCCCCCCCCCCTCTAGCTAATTGGGACATTGGTAATTAATGGTAGGTGTGATATAATGTGGAATCTATTAGGACTAATTAATTGAGGGGGGGGAGGGACAAATTACTGTGGGGAGTTTTATCCTGACTGCTCTGAGAGAGATTTCCTTTCTTTCGAGTACCGACGATAGAGAGAGAACTATTGTCTCGAATATAGATAACGGTTAAAGAAGGAAAATCACACAAGATGGGGGAAGAATAGTTTATTTCTTATATATAAAAATGAATGTATGTGTGTCTGTTTGTTTGTTTGTTTGTCCTTTATGCCTGACCAAACCACTCATTGGATCGCCATGAAACTTTGGGAAGTTATTTAGTATAGTACTGGGAAGGTTTCTAGCAAATAAAATTTTTGAAATAACTTTTCGCCTAGAAATAATCAAGATAAATATTCTAATTTATCTGTTATAATTCAACAATCTGCTCTAAATATTATCATGATGATACGATGATTTTGTAATGTAGAAAATTAGAAAAGACAAAATTCAGGATGACACGGCAATTTATTTGAGACAAGAATAATGATACAATTCAAAGGCAAGATAATATTCCTTTAACTTCCAATTACCGAGGGAACCAATTAATATTGATTTTATTCAACTTATCGAGTATTTTTCAAGGGACCGGGAAAAAATGTTCACTTTATCGAGAGATTCGTTAAACAAACCTTTACTTGGGTAAAACCCGGGCGAAGCCGGGTACATCCATACAAGAATAATGATACAATTCCAAGGCAAGATACTATTCCTTTAACTTCCAATTACCGAGGGAACCAATTAATATTGATTTTATTCAACTTATCGAGCATTTTTCAAGGGACCGGGAAAAAAAATGTTCACTTTATCGAGAGATTCGTTAGACAAACTTTTACTCGGGTAAAACCCGGGCGAAGCCGGGTACGTCCGCTAGTTTCTTATATAAACGTTACTGTAAAGACGCCCTTCTACGGGAGTATAATATATTAAATACTTCTTTGGTGTATTGCACCTGTAGAAGGGACATTTGTCCGAAAGCTTGTATAACAATTTATAAAAGAAAGGAACGATTCTCCCATCTTGTGATTTCTCTTCTATTAACAAATAGGAAGATTACCTTCATTGTAACACTAAAGATTATAACAACATGAGCAATATAATGACATGCGACATCCGCATTTTAAATTATTAACTATTTTCACGCGTAGGTTAATTTATTTTCTGTGAAAATACAAATTTTCATGCTGCCCTTACTGCAATGATAAAATACACTCATGGGGGCAAAACTTAAGCAAGTGGAAAGTTTTTTATGTCACTCGGTTATCTGTTTTTTTTTTTCTTTTTGTAGGTGACATATGCAATTTTTTTCACAGTTGGTTATCTCGTGTTTGTTCAATAAAGGCCACTGTGTATCAGATATTTTTCAGAGTTTTATTGTCTGAATTCCTATTACATGCTGAAAGGTACAACTTCCTTAAGTTTTGTCCATGAGTTTATACAAATCAATGAGTTAATAAATGTTATTTAATATTGCACATGAACACCAAAACTCTCCACAACAATTGTGTACAATGTATTTAGACCTACGATCAGTCACATCACCAGTTAAATCACCCTTTTGTTAGATTCGACCCGTTTCATAACTCCTCCTGTATCAGTCCCTGAGTTCTATAGCCTGCTATATACAGTTTGATCTGTCATAATTTACCAAAAGCTAGAGTTGTGGCAAATTGATTAATATGAATTTGTGCGGTCCGCGCAAAGAAGAATCAGATGAATACATTGTTTTCATGCATTTAATGTTGTTGGAGGTTTTGCTCTTCATTAGAAAATGGGTACCGTTGCCACGTTAGTCATCTTGGATCTGAATTTAGTGGAATATTCCAAGGTTCTCCAGGGGGGACTGGTGTGATCGGACTCCCCCCCCATCAATGCATTTAATACATATCTTTTTTCAAATGCATTCATCAAAAAAGAGAAGGTACATTTATTGTGTGTACCCGCTATTTTACAGATCAAATAATATATTGTCTCCTTCCCGTTTTATAATTTATATTTTAGTAAAGGGCAGTGTGTTAATCAAGTATTCAAACAAAATCTTATATTTTATTATGTGCATGTGGATAGATAAATGACATGATAAAAGAAATGATCGCTAAGTTCTAATACATTTTGAGGATATATCTGAGCTTACCCATCTTATCCACATACCAATAAATGGGCCAAGGAAGAGGAAATACGGTATCATTAAGAGCCATAAAGCGTAGACAAATGGACATGCTGTAAATTCTCAATTCGCATCCATCTCATTTATATATTCCTTTCTGCTCTATACTTTCCCGCCAAAAGTAACGGATTTTTTTTTTAAGGCAGACGAACTTCTTCTTCAAACTTTCTTTTTGGCATTCTTTCCAAGTCTCGTGGGAATTTCAATATTTGGAAACAGTTCAAGAAAATAAATTGTAAGAAGGAGAGAAAATTAAATTTCAGAGAATTTGACTTTAAAATTTTAATTAAAATATTAATCATTGTTTTTTTTTTCAATCTGCGCCTTTTACTTAATTGTTTTTGCCTTTGCATATGTATATATGTCGCTTTTGTTTTACTTGTATTTTAATTCTCCATAAGTTTACGATTATATTTCACCCACAAATGACTTTCCGGTTAGTTATAAAAGTTTGAATATATCTAATGAACTAATGACACACACTCCTCCCACGATATAAAAATAGGAGGACACGTAGTATTTTGTTAAATAATAAATAAGCTAATTTCGGATCAATATAATTATTTGTTCCAAATCAATATTTCGACTCTCTCTTTTAGGAAATTCTTTCTTCTATCCGGGCTATGGGTATATACGCAGGAATCGAGAATAAACTCATTTTTGAGATTAATCGACATTTCTGTAGATTCGATATAAGCCATCGTACACATTGATGACAAACTTACTTCCACTTGAAGTTTAGGTATGATTGTGGTATATCTATTTTATTTGGCAACAAATCATTCATTCTATTTATCCTATGTATCTGCTTCTAAATTTTTACCATTCCATGTTATGTTAATCCCCTTAAAGAATAAAGGATCTTCGCCTTTTTACGTTTTTTCTTCTTCTTCCTCCTAAACTTCCCAAAAAGAGCCAAAAAAGAAATAGATCTAAAGGACAACCCGAGTAGCTGTTGACATCTAATGTACGCTCCACTCCAAGAACTTGCCTCGTTAATTTTATATTGACACGTGGAAAATTAGGGAAGACCAACTTCGGGACCAGACAGGAATTTATTTCAGGCAAGAACAAACTATGAATGATAAGCAAAAGATAAGCAAAGAGGGAAGTTTACAGAGTAGCAAAATATGAACATAAAAAATGATACTCCGTTAAAATAAAATACTTTGCGACAATATCTTGGATCAAACAAATCCTCCGATATTTCGACACTCTCCCATATTCTTCTAACACAATTTCCCTAGAACCTTTCTACCGATTGATCTGTATATCGGAATCTGGCCTTTTTTTTAACAAGTGAGTGACGGGAATAAACTAGTTTTCCATAAATTATCGTTTCACATATGTTTTTTTTGTTGTTGTTGTATGAAAATGATAAGGTATTTAGCATATTAAATATGCGGTGTTTTAAAAAATGTAGTCGTAATTAATTTATATTAATATATATATTTAATTTTCAATTAAAAAGGCATATATTGGATCAAAATATCATTTATTTTACCAATATTTCAGTTGGCTGAAGCTGATTTGATCCAATATTTGAATGTATTCATACTGTCCTATAAGCTTATGTCCATAGTTTACTTGAAAACCATTTCTAAGATTCCATCCTTCAGTGTAGCATATAAAAGCAGAATGATCCAATACAGTATTAGAGCTCTGAGAAGCGGTCTGGTGGATTAAATTGGCGAAACCGCTGTGGGGTTCACCACTGATGAGCCAAGCCCTCCCAATATAGTTTTTCATCGCAGTAAGGACAGTAGAAGTTCGTTTTATGTATAAAAGAAACATTCGCGCTTTTAAATCCTTTTATTTTATATGTATAGATGGCGCGTTATTCCTTTGTGTTAATTTATTTATGGATTGCTCTATTTTCAAAACATATTACTATGTATAGATTTCTCTCGCTGGCAAGTTTACCCACACTGTTAAGAGCCTTATATGTTATATACAATAATGGGACAGTATATAATTGGTCACCTCCCTGGACATCCACCTTTATAATGGCTTAACCTGACATAACCCTATCTCCAATGAGAGACTACCTCTAAGAGAGACCTTAAGTGAAGTGCCCATGCTTTTTAAGCATATTTTAGTGGAATATATTAGAGTGATTGAAAAATAGTTGTGATATTATTATTATTATATTTTGCTTATCCCTAGTACACGTGGTACAGGCCATGATAATCATGGTGGGTAGTTAGCGACTGCTTTTTACTGTAAGCGCACCACATGTCTACACATGTGAAAGCAGTTCGACTTTGCACTTACAAATGTACCAGAGCCCCGTTTGGTTACTTGCACTCGCTGGTGGGGTTGGACTTTTGCAAGAATCGGGGAGCCATTGGAGCATTTTTTTTAAACAGAAAAAGTGTCCAATGCAGGAATCGAACCGGGTCGTAGTGGTCGAAAACCAAACGGTTTAACCAGCCTTCCACCGACCCCCCTTGTGACATTATAAAAAAAGGTTCAGTCAACATTTAAAAATATATAATTCACACACAAATATATTCCGTATATATCAATTCCACATATCAAAAAGACGGCAGTCAACAGAGCCAATCGTACAGGTGTTGCCCGTGTATGGTCATCCATCAACAACAATAGATTTTCCCAACACCGATTAACTTTTCTTTATTTTAAATTAACAGTTCGCGTGTGTGAAGGGAGCGTGTGCCAAGTTTGGAAGTTCCCTCCCTCGATGGCAAAAATTTCATTTTAAACTACTTATATTAACTTGGGTAAAAGGAAGGGGCTCCTCAGTTAAAAAAAGGAATTAACAAAAGAAATAGATGGACACCTCTCAGGTTTACAGTCTTTAAGTAGAACAACAACAGTTCTCAACTTCTCCCTCAATGTATCCAGGTTGGGGGCTTTGGAATATCTAGAAAAATTCTTCAAGATATTTAGGCATTATTAACTTATAAATTTAATTGCCATCTATCGTTAATATTTTACACAAATAAATTTACTGGCAATGCGTTTCTTTTAAATATCATCAAATATTATCTCTATAGACCTTACTGCAATGATATGAGCCAAGCCCTCTCATTCAATAACTCATATCATTGCAATAAGGTCTGTAGAGATAATATTTGATGATATTTAAAAGAAACGCATTGCCAGAAAATTTATTTGTGTAAAATTTTAACATTAACTTAGTTGGTCTGTTTTTTTTTTTTTTATAAATACCCTATATATATAAACCACAAATTTGAAAATCCTCTAAATAAAACAGAAAAAATAGCAGTATATAATAGGGATAAATAGGAAAGGCATAAATATTATTTGAATACAGTCTACTCTCGTTATAACGCCACTCGATATAACGCCACCCTCGCCTTACGCCGCTTTTTCGTTTTGTCCCAATTGACATCAATGTATTTTTCTCGATATAACGCCACTCCCTCGCTGTTCGCCTTCCGCCGCTGATTTTTCGTATCCCAAGTAGCAAAAAACCACTCGTTATAGCGCCGCTCACAACGTCCCTCACCCCCCCCCCCCCGCTCCCCCTTTCCTGTCTGCATTTTTTACGCCAATGGCGTCGGACTTTGTTTGCTGTTGACACAACAGATAACAGATTGTGTGAACAGCCAGCAGACCCTTTTCCTGCTTGTTCCTGGGACATACACAGTCGCTTCATCCTTTGCTAACGTCAACACAACAACTTTATTGTCGTATCATGAGTTCCCAAAAGCGTAAACGTGAGTCGATCACCATTGAAAAGAAGGAGATATGCCAGTTGGCAAGAAATAACCCTACGATGTCGAAGAATGAGATTGGAAAGCGTTTCTCACTTCCACGAACAACTGTCCGTGATATTCTCACTCAGGCTGAGAAGTGGGAAAATTATACTGTTGGTTCTTCAAAGAGACAAAGAGTCGGAAAATGTAGTGACTTGGAAGACGCTCTCTTCAACTGGTTTACCCAAAAGTGTGCCAATAATATTATTATTACTGATGATATCTTAAGAGAAAAGGCAAAAAAAAAAACTTGGCGAGCATTTGGACGTACCAGAAAATTTCGCGTACAGCAGTGGGTGGCTGCAGCGATTTAAAGGGAGATTCCATATTTCGCAACGACGGCTCTGTGGGAAGGCGCATCGATTTCTCCAGCTATCATTGATAAACATCTTACAAATTTGAACAGTATTCTGGCGAACTCCGGATATGATCCAGCTAACATATACAATGCAGACGAAACAGGATTATTTTTCAGCTCATTCCTGACCGAACACTTGCTCACAAAGATGAAAGCTGCCGTGGTGTCAAAAGGATGAAGCAACGAATCACTGTTCTACTGTGCTGCAACTCTAATGGAACAGACAAGCGGCGATTGCTGATTATTGGAAAATCGGCAAAGCCTCGATGCTTCAGAAACTTTAGTCCACACTTCTACTGCACTTACACATCTAACAGCAAAGCATGGATGACCTCTAGTATCTTTCAAGAATGGCTACTGCAGTTCAACAAGCAGCTTGTCTCTGAAGGACGTCGTATACTACTGTTGTTAGATAACGTCTCACTGCGTCCCTAATGATGGTCTCAGAAACATAAAGATACACTTCCTTCCACCAAATATGACTGCCAATCTGCAACCACTGGATAGTGGCATCATCAAAAGTTTCAAGGCTCAATATCGCAAGCTTCAACTCCAGAAAATGGTGGAATTGGCGGATGCCCATCTACCCACAGAATTACGTCTGGATTACGCTGTGCGCTATTGTAAAATGGCTTGGGATTCTGTGAGCCCTGATTCCATCAGCTACTGCTGCAGTTGAGCCTCTTAAATATGGAAATCTGCTCGATCGCATTCGCGACATCTTCGCTATTACACCAGAGATTTTGATGACTGAAAGGGAGTTTCAACTGGTTGATGATTCCCAGGAGGCGGAAATGAAGCTAACAATGACAATTTTCTGGTGTCCACTGTTACAGCGAAAGAAGAACTTGGCGAGGATGATGATGCAACAGTGACCCAGCGCCTACCATCGTTAAGGGAAGCCAGAACAGCTGCTGAGACAGTTTTGTTGTTTCTTGATCACTCCAAGAGAGCAACATCTGACGACGTCAATCTATCTGCGGATTTCTTACGCCGTGTCTATGCCATAAGTGAGGGAGCGAAAACACAAGTTGTGATCACAGACTTCTTCAAGAAAATGTAATTACTTTTTTATGAATAAATTATAAATTAATTATTCCTATTTGTCATATTAATTAATTAATGCCGGCATTCTATATATTGACTTAGGGTATAAGTTGTTTTTAGTAATTGTTATAAATAATTTATTGTATCTTCAAATTCCACATTTTAAACGTGTTCGATACAACGCCACCCTCGCCTTACGCCGCTTTTTTGCAAAATCCGGATGGTGGCGTTATAACGAGAGTAGACTGTAATTGCAAAATTAAAAACACAATTTATCAATGAGGGGGAATTGCATTAAGTTTCTTTAAGTGACACAATTTGTATTGCCAAGTTGTTTTAAGGACGTGATGTGACATTTCCTGTCTTAAATCCGAATTGTTCTCTCCGTTATCATTCATCATCATTATCCTCAGGTCGTCCACCGTCTCCTGACAGGGTCTCGGGTGTCTGACGGAGTGGTTGGTCTTCTTCTATCCCGTATTGAACTAACGAAACAAAAAAAAAAAACGCATATTGCTATTTATAGTCAAGTTAAATATACAAAAATAAATCACACATTTATAAACATTCATTGTGGTCTTATAATCCAGCCTATTTAAAGGTAATTTTGAATTTGTAATTCTAAAATGGCTTTAATCTTAAATCCAGATTAATGACTACTCGCACAAGTTAGAATACTTTCAAGTTTTTTTTTAGAGAAAACCACACCAGGATGCTCTGCGGTGAGGACCCGATTTGTACCTTCTGTAATTCAAAACTAAAAAATGAAATCACTCACTATATTTTTGATTGCTCTGCTCTGAAAGAAGAACCCTTATGCTCAAAACTGGGCAACTCTGTGCTTCACTTCCATCATTAATTGACAATATGACCCAGAATAAGTATATTGCTACGGCGTTTTATGGTTTCCACAAGTCCATATCTCAGAAGAAGGCCAAGTGACACTCACTCCTCACTTTCTTACTGCTACTCTTTTTGTGTTGTTTTTCTTGCTTCCCTCTTTCTCTTTCTTGTTTTTTTTTTCTTTTTATTCTGTATATATCGTTATTTCCTTTGTGTCACTGCTTTGTTCTTATGCATACCTCTGGTGAATCCTGTATAGGGTCAGTGACCCTAAATAAAGGCTTTTTGTTGTTGTTGTAAAAATCCGGATTAATCTTAAATACGAGAGGTCTCCTAATGTGTGTGTGTTATCGGTACTCTGTAATTGAATTACGAACTCGGGAAAAACTTTGTTTGGATATATAAATAAAAAAGCATGATGTTGCAATTAAAAGTTGATGATGGCTTGCGCCATCTGTCCGAATAAATATCTACTAATCGTTGATTCTTAATTATTTCAGAAATTCCAAAAACCCATTATTGATTTAATCAATAAAAGCTAACCACGTACGCATTTCGGAGTGTTGGCCCTTCTGGAATAATTGAAAATCAACGATTAGTTGATATTTATTATTCCGATAGATGGCGCAAACCATCATCAACTTTTAGTTGCACGATTAGAAGATATTTTCTTCTTAATTTATTCCCCTGATCCCAATAATGTAATATTTTTTGCTTTGTTTGGATATGTTCCTTAATTTTGTAGGTTTGTTTTGAATCAATGGATCAACTGTATATGAATACAAAATGGGGAGGGGAACTGAACTTTGCAACTGTGCATTTCGTGTTTGTGCAATAGCGTTGGTGTTAGACCGAATGGATAGAAGTTAGATGTGAGTCCAGCTACGTGGTGTCAAATGGAGGAATGCGGGGAGATAGACGTCATACAGCACGGAGAGATAGCGACGGGAAATTATTTAATCGACCTTACGTAACGCCGCGGTTCGATCCCGCACCAAAATAGCCCCAAATTAAATCGGCCGAGATAAGGCTAATCAATACACGCCACCCCTAGATAGTCAGCAGCCTATACCCCAGCTCTTGTGTTCCTCCTCCTCGACTTACAACGGAGTTTGTAAACCTCGCTCTCTCGGAGCCATCCACACGGACAAACTTAAGGAACTTGTACTTTTTTAGCATGTATATCGGGACAATAACTCTGAAAGATATTACAGTGATCTTTATTGAAGACACACGAGATAACCAAGTCTGAACAAAATTGACTCTGTCTTCTTAAAAAAAAAAGACGAACGGCGATATCAAAGACTTCCCACTTTATTTTTATCCATGAGTGTAATTAAATATTTATCTAGTTGAAGTTTATATCACATAATTGGTTTACACGTTTTATATATACTTGTATTTATGAATATTTCGATCAAGTTGAACGCCAGCCCTTCCCAAAATAACACAACCTATTTATTTGGGTGTGCTGGTAAAGGTTAATAATGGTATTTTAGCCACGGTTTTACAATCCAATATATGCCTTTTATTCTATCTATAGTCTTACCTCTATTTTGAAATATAAAAGAAGGTTGAATGGAGATTTGAATCAAACAAGTACTTCGGTCTAGATAGCCTCTCCGCCATATGTACAACGAGCTGTTCTTGTTGGGGTTATGTAAGATGTTGCAAAATCCTTCCACATATATGGCCAGCCTCCCAGACTTTACCCAGCACAGTATTCTCAAGTCAACTGGCTCTGCTCAGAAATCCACTCAGACCGCCATTAGAACTGTTGGTTTGTGCGGACAGCCTG
This sequence comes from Cordylochernes scorpioides, assembly GCA_030710605.1. NCBI lineage: Eukaryota > Metazoa > Arthropoda > Arachnida > Pseudoscorpiones > Chernetidae > Cordylochernes > Cordylochernes scorpioides. Next base: position 10,484,250 of record CP092876.1, on the reverse strand, counting down.
GAGTTTGGGGAACCCGAGTACATATCTCCCTCAAGATACCTCTACCTATAACGCAACATATACATCTACCAGACTAAATATCAACTAAACGTTGTTTATAACACAACTACTGTCCAAAATTGAATGCAGTCAATGCTTCTACTTCGGAATTGAAAATAAATCGATATGTTTGACTGTGATGTTGGGGGGTTCAAAGAGAAGTTTTACAATTCTATAAACTTACCTGGAGCAGTCTGGAGAATGGGATATCTGGCCTGGGGAGATCTACATAGCTCTGAAACATTCAAATAAAGTAGGAATCCCTACCTCAAAATTTGTTCCAGAAAATAGTAAAACACTGATTTCTCCCTTCCTCACCTAATCTATATAACTCAATAAAATAATCCCCAGTATATCAAAGCTCGGAATATGCAAATTATCCGTTTACAGGATAATCTACATAATTCCTGTTATTCCGCATACGTCTGCTCCACAATATTTTACCTCTGTGCGGAAACATTTACAACACTATATAGAGTATTAAGGTGAGAACATCAGGCTTCCAGGAATAAGTTTATTTTTATCTTTATTATATTTTATTATTTTCAGTTTTTAATTAAAAAAACTTATTCCTGGAAGCCTGATGTTTTCACCTTAATACTCTATATTGTGTTGAAAATGTTTCCGCACAGAGGTCAAATATTGTGGAAACAGACGTATGCGGAATAACAGGAATTATGTAGATTATCCTGTAAGCCGATTAATTTGCATATTCAGAGATGTGAAACTAAGACTCAATCCAGACCTTACCGTGTCATCCTGATAGATATGCGGAATAAATACACAGTTCTATCGATTGTATCCTCCGTCGAACGATAAAACCTCAATTAACCTGCCTTATCGCCATTGGCTATTTCAGTCCACTACTAGTTGAGACCTTTGATGATAGATTTTAAACAACTCTCTTCTCTATCTTATGCCGCCAATTTTATCGAAATTCCTGTTTATCATCAAAAGTATTCTTTGGAATGATGACTTGTAAGATTCACACATGTTCTTTGTATTGGAAAGGACAAGAGATCCCTGTACATAGAACCAAGAAGAGTTTTTGAGCTTCTTTAGATTTTGTCTAATTTAGACTAATAAAAGGATAAGTAAAAAAACACATGTTCTCTGCCACACATCGACTACCGCTGTATTCTTGAAGTCATGTTTACAATATTCTGGTTAGATCTTCCTCGTCCAATCCCCCAAACTGGATGGAAATTTATTACTCTCTCAACTTAATCAATCTGGTGTAGAGGTAGATAAAACAAACCTTACATAAAAACCTAATTATTTTTTCCTCTCTCTACACCTTCTGTCATACCTTTATCAAGGGAAATATAGTTTGGGGATCCTGGTCTCTATTTAGGTACAGTTTCCTGAAGCATATGTAAAGCCTCGATATTCATATGCACGAAAAGTAAATTTTACTACTAGGAAATTTGAAGATCATCGATTTTGAATAAATAAAAATAAAAGGACGAATTTGTAGGGTGTGAGAATGATTTTCAAAATAATTTTGTTGATGGAGAAACCTTTTGCTTTACAACGTACACAACTAGCGATTGATTGTCATCAGTCTAGTGTATGTTTTTTAAAGAATGATAGTGTATGATTTTTACCGGAAAAATCCACATCCAAACTATTACGTCATTTATTGACCGTCTCCGCAATCTACCAGACTTGGGTCAGTGACAAAGTCACGACATCAGCTTTAACAAATTCGCTATCTCAGATAGGTTGTAGGGAGGGTCAACAGATTGGGTCTACTTTGACGGGAGATGTATCTCCCCCTCCCCGACCCCATTTCGATCGAGTGTCTATGGTTATTTCAGAAAGGAAAGAAAGACATTTTCCAAATTTCACAAGAATATAAAAGTGACCAACCATCCTTTCAACAAACACACATAAAGTTACGTTCAATAGCTCTTCCTCCTCCGTGGTCAATAAGAATCAACATAAGTGCCAGCGTCCACTACCTTCTCTCTTTAATCGCAACAATTCGGATACAAATCACACACACACATATATATATATGTCAACCAAATAGATTGAAAAACAAATCGGGAGGATAAAAAAAATTCACAAAAAATAACAATAAAATGTAATTACATTAACTACTAATAAATGAAATTATTATGGGTCATCATAGGCCGTATGTACGTATATACATAAACAGCTTAACTAATTTGCCATTGCTCAGGAGTAAATAGAACCAAAATTATAAAATTTAACTTCTCTCCCCTTTGGCCTGATCTCAGTTTGTAACGAGATCGCTTTTATTTTTTGTTCTTCCTATCGGGAACTCAAATATCCGCGTTTTCGAGCTCTAACACTGTATTGGACCATTCTGCTAATATATGCTACACTGAAGGGTGGAGTCTTGGTTATCGTATTTTAGCAAACTATGGACATAATCTTTTAGGACAGTAGAATTATATATAAATATCTGCATCGAGCAATGCTCTTCCGCCAACAATAAAGCCAAGGCTATAGTGTATAGTTTAAAACACAAATATATAGATTTCTTACTTCGCCTAGAATTTATATTGGCACTCTATTTTTTTTCTATTCGAATTCATAAGTGGAAGATAATTTACATAGTTTAAGAGTATTTAGGACAAAATATTAATTCACAACTTAGCAACACGCGAATGGTGGTAATCTATGATGCTAGGCCAGCCAATCAGAGGTCCGGAAGGAAGGAAGGAAAGAGGGCGCCACCTATCTCCCTCCCTGTGTCTAAATACTTCTCTCTCGATCCGCCAGGCAACAAAAATCAATTAACTCTCCCATGTAATCTATATCCCCCTACATTGGTAATCTGATGCCAGGATTCCCCAAAAATGTCTTAATCTATCCATACACCCAACTTTCAGAAGCCTCGTTAAAACAAACGTCCAACCAAGCTGAAAAAATGAAGAGAAAGCTGAAGAGAACGTAATCTTCAACGAGATTTTGTGGTGATCCCTGACTCTATACATGGGGGACCAAATAAGAAATTTTTACAATTTGACCATTTATAATCCTTTATTGACTCCAAGTCAAAAGTTAACGAGAAACAAACAAAGTTTCAAATAATTGATTACAATCTTTAAAATACTTTTCTCCCGGTTGTTAGAACAAATTATTTTAAACCCTATTATAAAGCGCCAACCTCTGCAAAATGCTCCTTTCCAAACCAACAATCGATATAAACAAGAATGGTAAGAGAGGTTGTATATATAGGTTCAATAAAAAGAATACAAGCGCTGCAATATATCTTTAGTATTACAAGTAGCGATGCTTCACTAAATACTTTTGAAAAGAGCATGCTCTCGAGAAAATAAACGGCTTTTCCTCTAGCATTTTTTACAGCTGATACCAATTTGATTTAATTTGACCAGAATAATAAGTGGTGATCAAGAAGCCAGTCAAAAGTTAGGTATTGTCAGTCTTATTTAGTTGGGGGATATTAGTTAAACATTCTCTAGCCATTATATATTGGTATTTTAAACCCCGTGTCTTGAATATTGTAAATTCTACGCCAATTGGAAGGCTCAATCCTCGCTGCTTCACCGACTTCGGACGTTTTATTTTCTTTCCACAATTCCCCCAAAACATATTTTTGAATCTCAAGTTTTTTTAGAGAAGTTTAAAGTTTGAAATATCTTGTAGAGAGAGAGAGAGAGAGAGAGAGAGAGAGAGCCTCTCTCTCTCTCTCCGTCAAATAGGCCTAACAGTACTTTTGGTATGAATATCTCGATGACCACAGAAGTAAATATATAGAGATGGATATTTTGCCGAGAGGAAATTGATCTATAAAAATAAAGGTCGCCTCCCTCGTCAAAATAGACGCTAAAACTAAGCGCTATCTATTGACCGTCTCCGCAAACTAGGTCGGTGACAAAGGTGGGGAATACCAAGCATAGTAAACTTATCTTAATTTTCTTATTTACATATGCACAATAAACACAATATACGAAACAAACAAATCGATGTTTACATAGTGCCCCACCCTAAGAGATAAAAGTACACACACATACCTATTAAAATAAAACATAATGAGAAGGATAATAACAATTCTAGTTAAAAAAAAAAGGCTTCAAAATAGAACCACGTCTCTCTCAAAGGGGGGAAAAAGGAGGAAAAGTAGCTGCTGCGGGAAAGTTTTATGATAATGGGGGAGAAGCAATTGAAGAGAGTGTGGTAAAGATATTTCAATAAACACCTGGAGAAAAACAAACGACGTTATAAAATATGTAGCGGGAGGAACATTAATCTTAATTCTGCCCTGAGGCGGCGTGCGCTAATGGCTCGTAAACTGAGGGCGTTTTAAACTGGCCGCCATTGTTGAACCTTGCACCTCGGAAACCTGATTGACTAATTGACTTTATCTTCTTTTGGCAAAGGGATATTACTCGAAAGTTATAAAATAGGGTCTTCTATACATAACGGTAGATGATAGCGTGTTTTTGACTTCTTAATTTTGTCTATACTTCCAGATATTTGTTTCTTGCTGTATTTTCCTGGAATTATTTTTTAAATGTAGATATTGGTTTATATAAATTATAAAGAAATGCGGATAAAATTATTTCCAAAAATAATAGTTTCCTTTATCTGGATAAAACTTTGCTATGATACAGAGTTCAGGCTTAAAAGGAGTCACTTTCAGAGTATTTCCTAGAATATGCTCATTTGTACCATAACGGGCTGAATTAGCATATAACGGAATATGTAAAAGGTTATGATAATTTGTTAAAAATATTGCCGCGAATTACTCTATAATTATTACTATTATTGTTGCTATTGTTGTCGTGTCCAATGAAGAGTCTTAGATGTCTCCGCACATCTATCCCAGCAATGTTCTCTATCTTGGGTGTGTAAAGCTGTTGTTCTGGGTCAATTTTCTGCAAGGCCATTGCTGGACAGGAGAATATGTAAGTAGGTTCCACACCAGGACAATTGTTGGATGTCCTGTAGGTTCTTCTGGATGTATTTTCATCCCAAGTTTATTCTTGGTGATGGTGTTGAATCTAAAAACTATTTCTAAAAGGGATTCTCGGAATTTGTAGACATTTTACTAATTATTTTGTATCGAGCACTGTTCTTCCGCTTAAAGGAGAGGACAACAAATACATAAAAAAATTATCACACGAGCAAAAAATACTAATGTCGGCGTTTAAAATGCACTCATGGGCGAAACTTGAGGAAGTAAAAAGTCTGATGTCGCCAGTAGGTTTTTTTTTTTATGAAGGAGACGGAGACAGTTTTGTTCGCACTTTGGTTATCTCATGTGTCTTCAAAAAAGGTCATTGTAATATCTTTCAGAGTTATTGTCTGAATCCCGATATACATGCTAAAAGGTACAACTTCCTTAAGTTTTGTCCATGAATGTAAATTAGGATGATGACATACCGTTATATAACGCTGTGTGTCATACCTGCTTATGGATGGAATACAGCTGTTCCCGAACTTCTCTCCAATCCACGAGAAGAAAAATAGAGAAAGAGAGGGATGGAAAAACCCCCAATCGATATATTTGTAGGGAAAATAATGAAACGACATCCCTTATTGGTTCTGACTTAATTGAAGGCAAATTTTACCTGGCTGAGCAATAATTCTACATCGATGCTTAGCTAGCAATTTCTCAAGGATTCCTTCCTAACCAAACAAATCTGACAATTTGGATATCAGCAAAACTGTTAGCCACATATTTACCTAATTGTTATGTCTCGACAGATGCCGCATACCAATTGAAATCAGAGTTTTAAACGACCTGTGTTTTCATCGTTTTTATATCTTTTATCTTATTTATTTATTATTATTATTATTTTTTTTTGCTTATCCCTAGTACACGTGGTACAGGCCATGATAATCATGGTGGGTAGTTAGCGACTGCTTTTTACTGAAAGTGCACCACATGTCTACACATGTGAAAGCAGTTCGACTTTGCACTTACAAATGTGCCAGAGCCCCGTTTGGTTACTTGCACTCGCTGGTGGGGTTGGACTTTTGCAAGAATCGGGGGGCCACTGGAGCATTTTTTTTTTTAACAGAAAAAAGTGTCCAATGCGGGGATCGAACCCGGGTCGTAGTGGTCGTAAACCAAACGGTTTTAACCAGCCTTCTTTTATTAATTTACGGAGTTACCTCAAATGTGAGCGTCTATCTTTTTTTAAATGAACTTTCTCAGAATGTGTGTTTCTAATATATACACATCTTTTCTGACAAAATTAGGAAGCTTGCGACTTCAAAGATGATATAAAACAGGCTTCCGTTGAGGTTCAAGGTAAGAGATCGAGTCTATATTTAAAAATACGAGAACTTATAATAGCTTCTTTATTTCGATCAAACTGGGCAAACTTTCAAGCTAAAAGGCAGTTTTATCCAAATCTGGAAACTTTGATAGGGAGGTTTTTGGTCCATAAAAAGAAAGGCCACCTCTCCCGTCGAAATAGACGCAAAAACTATAGGCCATCTATCGACAGTCTCTGTAAACTAGCGGACTCGGATCGGTGACAAAGACGCAACACCAGCTTTGGAAAATTCCGAACTCCCAATTGGAGCCCGTGGTAATGACCCTCGTCAGCACGAAACCATGGTGTCCAAGTAGGCATTCGGAATTTGCCAAAGCTGATGTTAGGTCTTTGTTACCGACCCGAGTCCCCTAGTTTACAGAGACGGTCGATAGATGGAATATAGTTTTTACGTCTATTTTGACGGAAGAGGTGGCCTTTATTTTTATGGACCAATAATCAAAATGGTCAAAAATCCTATCAATAAGTTTTCTTTTAAAGTCATAGAAGACACCGGGGCAGTAAATCTAGCATTACAAAGAAAAAGTGTTGGTTGCGAAGGTGGCCAGGTAGACGTAGAGCGAGGTAAGGCTGGGATATTGGGTTTGCCGGCTTGATCAAACAGCGCACTAATAAGATCTGGTGAGTCCACACGGGGCGTCTTTCTTTTATTTGTCGCGCTGGCCGGTGACTTCGTATCATAACCTTCTTGGCCTTCCTTGGTTCTCTTTAAGGTTGGGCATGTTGTGAACGGACGATTGGAATATAGATTCTCTCTAATAAATTTGTTTTCATGTAATTAAAATTTATTGTCAACTATTTTCCCAATTTATATAGTTCGCCATCAGCCGGGTTCCATTGTTGATACATCTCTGAATATACACTGCCAATCAACCGGGTTCCATTGTTGATCCATCTCTGAATATACGCTGCCAATCAACCGGGTTCCCTTGTTGATCCATCTATGAATATACGCTGCCAATAAACCGGGTTCCATTGTTGATCCATCTCTGAATAAACGCTGCCAATCAACCGGGTTCCGTTGTTGATCCATCTCTGAATATACGCTGTCAATCAACCGGGTTCCATTGTTGATCCATCTCTGAATAAACGCTGCCAATCAACCGAGTTCCATTGTTGATCCATCTCTGAATATACGCTGCCAATCAACCGGGTTCCATTGTTGATCCATATCTGAATATACGCTGCCAATCAACCGGGTTCCATTGTTGATCCATCTCTGAATATACGCTCCCAATCAACCGGGTTCCATTGTGGATCCATCTCTGAATATACGCTGCCAATCAACCGGGTTCCATTGTTGATCCTTCTCTGAATATACGCTGCCAATCAACCGGGTTCCATTGTTGATCCATCTCTGAATATACGCTGCCAATCAACCGGGTTCCATTGTTGATCCATCTCTGAATATACGCTGCCAATCAACCGGGTTCCATTGTTGATCCACTCGTGTATTGTAGCTTTTATTCCTACAATATATGATGGAATATCAGACAGACCAACTTTATTATTTGATGAGAGGTCATTGAATTCTGATGATATTTCCTGGGTGTTCCGTAGTTCCTGTTTTGTGGCTTGGATACAATCAAGAAGATGTTGTAAACGGTTTTTTTAGCACTTGGTGCCTGTTTGGAATGTCTCGATTTTGCCTATAACCAGATATACTTGGGAAAAAATGCTTTATATCGTCCTAAGTCAATACCCTTCACGTTAAGATTCCACCTTGAAAAAGGACGACAGTGGGTCGCCAAAAGCCATGAATGTTTGAAGTCGTTGATGCGTCTCTAATTGAGATACTCAAGGTGTCCAGACTCAAATCTGTAAATTATATTGGCTGTTCTCCTCTTCTCTGTTTAGTAGGAATTTGTCATCCTTTCAGTGGTTATTGATATACCAAAGGTGAGGAGCACAACACAAAAGGAATAGTTCCAAATTCCATTCAATTTTCCCTGTGTTATATGTGGCCAATCAATGGTTGCTGATTATTTACGTGAGACCACTTATAGAAGGCAAAATATTTTTTTACCGAGCCGGTTTTGCAGTTTGAATCCCCACGTTGAATTCTCGAAACCCGAGGAAATTGTTTACGTCTTTTTGTGTGCTATCTTAAGCGGTTGACATCCTTCTAACCCTACCTCCCAGGCGGCTGTGGAGAATTGTAGGCTCTCGCCAAAGGCTCGTATACCGAGGTGCCCGTTACTTACTTTTTTTTTACTTATCCTTTTATTAGTCTAAATTAGACAAGATCTTGGAGGCCGTGTTCATAAAGAAGTTCAAGAACTATTCTTGGTTCTCTGTACAGGGATCCTTTGTCCTTTCCAATACAATTTAGTATATGTTGGGGAGTGGCCTCTTCGGTTTTGCACCTAGTGCACATGGGGAAGCTTTTGGCTCGATCTTTATAGACTAGAGGGCGCAGGTGACCAGATTTCCATCTGGCCAACTGTGTCGACTTCCTTCTGTTTAGTTGGAGGGTCTGTTTGTTGGGGTTTTCTATTTGGTACCAAGAATGATGGAAACTATCTCTATGGTTCCTTATCAGTTGTAGTTTTAGTTTGTTAATATGGTCCCTTGCTGAAAGGTAGGTCTAGGAGTTTACCACATCAGGATGTCCAGCTGCAACCTTCCTTTGCCAATCTGTTGGCCTCCTCATTTCCAGGGACTCCCACATGTGATGGAATCCATTGTAGACTTATTTTGGTATTTTTGTTCAGTTTGTTGATTTCTGCAGCAATGTTAAAGTGGGTGAAGCAACGAAGATGAAAACATCGGAATGCCCGTATTGGTACTTCGCACTTTGTCTTAGAGAGCCGTGGGGAGATTTCTGTACGATATCTGCTATATTTTCCTAATTACGATATCTGCCTTTTTGTCAAATGAAGATACATTTTTGTTGGATAAGAAATTGAAAAATATCACAAAGCTAACAAAAAAAATTGTACATTTGGGGATAATATTTTTTTCCTCGCATGTCACCCTTACGTCAACTTTTTTCAATATAAGCTCTATTTTACAGTTTTGAACAAAACGAATACCTCCTCCATATTGTATAAATGAGTGTTGCAGAGTGGGAGAATAGGTACACACATCCCCTATGAAAAATAATAAAACAGTATCCCTTCATCGTGAAAATGAAAGTTGCTGCTAGTTTTCGCCATCTATCGGAATAAATTGAAACCAATTGTTGATTTTTTTTATTATTTCATATTTTTAACCACAATTTATTTACAACTATTATTTTTATATAATTTAAAATAAAATATTATTACGTACACGTTTCGTTCTGTTGGCTCCCGTCAGAGTGGTGAAAGCTTTACCTCACCTCCCCACTTTTTATATTATTAGCCATTGCAGTCTGTAGTCACAATATTCTATATATAAACTTAGGACACATCAATAATTATTACAATTTTCACCAAAATCCACTTAAATATGCCGTGCACCCAATTTTCTCTACAAAAACACACACCTAAAATATATTTTAATTATAAAGCTCTCTAAAAAAATCCCCACACAAAAAAATGCGGTTTTCTTAATAATTATTTTTTAAAACAAAGAATGCTCCGTTTTATTACCTAAGGGGAAGTTTCCTCTTATATAAGAGAGACGAGAGGACACAATTACCTTTGTTTGCATGACGCCATCCAGCGGCGGGGAGAAATACAAGCAAGAATTAATTGCGACATCCCCAATTTACGATGCCGCTGAAAAGGGGGGAAAAAAAGAAGAAAGCACTCAACTTCATTAACACTCGTTCCGTTTAAACATTAGTGCAATTAGCCAATAACGTAGCTTTTTATTCTCCATTCGCTTGATTAGCTGATTCTTCCCTGTTTAATTCAGAGTAAACATCTTTCTTCTTCTGTGTTGTAGTCAGTGAAGCACAAGGAAGTGGTTTACTTTGTCGTAACATGATGGAAATTTGTGTATTGTCAAGGTAATTCTCCCGTGTTAACGACGGCAGCTTGTTTGTTCATACCTCCGTTATAAAATGTCAATTTTAAGTTTAGTCAACATCGTGCGCCATCTATTAATTAACATCAATATACATTTGTTTAATATTTGTGGGAGTATATTTGTTATCTTCGTAGCTTTTCACATTGATTGACCTACCCGATGGCAGAGAGAGAATTAAGACATAACCCGTGGAGCGTCAAAAGTCAACCATCCTGGCTGTGTCCACCAGTCCAGTATAAAGTTCCAGCCACAGTCTGTCCAGTAGAGCTGAACCAGGAATGCTTGCAACAAACGACACAGGATCGAGCTGACCCAGTCCAAATAATAAATACTACCCACAATCTGTGTTTCAAGAAATCTGGCAGTTAAATATGATACGGTCAGTGGTACCTCCAAGCAGTGAGAGCCAATTGGATCACGGTATCAGACATTGACAAGATATAGAGTTAGGAACGAGTCACAGTTTCAACCTTTGAATATGAAAAATTAACCAGTAAATAGGCTAATTTGCATATTATGAGGTCGAAAATGAATATGATAATAATAATAATAGTGATTTCCTACCTTCATTAATATGACTGATAAAGACAATAATACACCTTTGTTAAAGCAATATTGGTTGTGCAAGCATCACTCGAGGCAGAACCTGGGACAAGCTAGTTAGTTAAAATATTTAAAATCTTTTTGTTTCTCCTTTTTTTTTAACCAAAACCTCTACAGACTTTACAACAATGACTTAAGTAATAATGGGATTTACATCAGTGCTGTCTCTATCAAATTATTCAAAATGTCAATTGGTTTATGAGCACTTTGATGCACACCCACATCTTCAATATAAGGTGGCTCAATATATAGCCAATATTTCACATCCATGTTTGAATGATACCACGAACATTTTACAAACACAACTATACATTTGAGACACACATATAATGGGCTTCTTAATCTTCTTTTAAACACACCACTGATAATTATATTTTGTATATATATTTAAGTTATATAAATTTATTAATAATTCACATTTGAATATATCATAGGTTTTGCTTATATTTTTAGATCGATAATGATAATAAATAGTAATTGTAGATCTCTAGAGAGCTCACGATTTTGAAATTTATTATTTAAAGAAATTCTCAAACTAGATCATCGCTTCTTTTTCAAACATTTTACGTGACATATTTAAACCTTGGTATCTTGTGTTAGATTACATCGCTCTTCAACCTTTTATTTCTCCCTCGGCCTGAGAGACAAATAGTATGAGACTTATGTCCAAAGGTTACCTAAACACAAGGAAATCCTCAAACTTATCGTACTAAAGAAGCCAAAACAATAGTGGAACAGTTCTGGCAAAACCGCAGGTAGCATTGACCTCTGATGAACCTATTTTGCTCATTTTCAGCAAGGCCGGTAGAAAACAAGAAACACAGCATCTATCAATTCTAAGTAAGTTCTATTAATCTCTCTATAGTGACACCTTAAGTCCAGAGCAGTTTTGACGTAAGAGAGAAGAGATATGTTCGAAGACATTTGCTGCGGATATAAGACAAGAAGAAAAGTAGACACTTTTTTTTTTACGAGATCTAAAATTACGCTTTCAGAGAGATCATTTATCTCATTGATTTTATTCCCAGTGTAATTTAGAGGAGAACTGTGGCAGTTTACAAGATTTAATCCTAACCATTTAACGACAAATTGAAGAGACGGTTTTCCATAGCTTATATATCTCGGGGTTGATGTAAATTACAAAAATGGCTCTAATAAAGTAGAGCACAAATATTACCACAATTCCATCAAATTCCTTTATTATTGTCATATTTAATCAAAGAAATATCTCGTGATTGTAGTGATTTAAAAAAAAAAACATTTCAAGTTGTGGCGTTACATTTACTACTTCTTTCCACGCGACCATATTTCCCTTTCTTTTTTAATATCTTTGCTCTCTTAGAGCATATATTGAACCAAATAAATTATTTTATATAAATCCACAATAACGCGATACCTGTGCATTGTTCATATATTTCACACACACCACAATATATTCATTAAAATAATTCTATATATACAGTTAAACCTGTCGCCCCCTCTTGGGACTCACCAAAATAGGGGTGCTATAGACAGGTCACTTTTAATGTCAAATGTTTACATTTTAATATTTAACACAAAGCAATAACGCGCCATCTATACATATAAAATAAAAGGATTTAAAAGCGCGAATGTTTCTTTTATACATAAAACGAACTTCTACTGTCCTTACTGCGATGAAAAAATATATTGGGAGGGCTTGGCTCAATTTTAATTTTAATATTTAAAATCGGGTGCTATAGAGAGGAAGGCGCTATTTAGAGGGGACGCTATAGAGAGGTTTAACTGTATATATAAAGATCACCTCTCTCCTCAAAACAAACGCTAAACAACCAAGTGCTATCTATTTAATGTTGGTTTTGACGTTGTGACCTTCTTTCTATAGATCAATATCCTCCCTGGAAAAATTCCGTCTATTAAAAGATAATTATTTATATTTCTCAATGAAATATGTTTTTTTTTTTTTTACAAAGAGAAAAGAATGAAGGAACAATATAAACAACCAATCAAAGAGCCGGGGGACGACAACAAAAGACCACCAAATGGACCAATCAACAGCCGACCTCGGCAGCTGATTCAGTTGACACGTCTTGTTAACTCGGGGACATCATTTGTCGCCATCGACAAACATGTCAACCGCCTTGTTTTTTTAGATATATATACATGACGCTCGGTTAAAACACATAGCTCCCATTTTATCCTAAATTTCTCTAGAAACCATCGCAATAAGATCTTTAATTTTTGTTTGTTTGTAACTTAACATCACACAAAATGCCTTTTGAAATAAATAAATAAATAAATAAAAAAATATATAATAAAACTTTTTCGTGGAAATGTATAATTAAATTTGGAGTTTTTTTTAAAATCAATTTTCGGTTTAAATAAATTATTGTGTGTGTGTTGGTTTAATGTATAGCTCTCATCAAAATGCCGGAATATAGAGAGTGTCATGAGCACCATTAATTGAAGGACATATCCAAGACACATGTGTACACAAGTGAAGAGATATATTCATATAAACAACACACTTTGTGAGGGTTGAGCGAGCCTACAACTTGGAATGTCGCCTGTAGAATCACTTGATGGCAACTACTCAGTGTGTGCGAGGTGATTTGGGTTTTGTGTTCACGTTGAAACATTCCCCTATATCAAAATTCGAAAATATTTTAAACGCGTAAGATTCTTTTTGAAATTAAACAATTTCTACTGCCCTTAACTGCAATTTATACGATAATAACAAGGGAGGGCCTGGCTCATCAGTGGTGAACCCTCCCAGTGATGAGCCAGGCCCTCCCATTAAATTTTCAATTGCAGTAAGGGCAGTAGAAATTGTTTAATTTCAAAAAGAATCTTACGCGTTTAAAATATTTTCGAATTTTTATAACAGATGGCGCGCTAGTGCATCATAATATAAATATTCCTCTATACACTCTCAAGGAGACAAAACTTGAGGAGGTTTTAGCATATATAACGGGATTCAGATAATAAATTAAAATAATACAACAGTTTTCTGGAGATGAGTTTCTTTTTCTTTTTAAATGTAATCTCAACCTTTCAGGCATCATTAATAAACAAATGATCTCCAGAAAGCTGTTGTATTATTTTAATGTATATCTGGGAGATATAAATCAAGTGAATTCAGACAATAACTCTGAAAGCTATTACAGATATGACCTTTATTGAAGACACATGAGATAACCAAGTATGAACAACCACTGTCTTCTTAAAAAAAAAAAAAAAAAAAAAAAACGACGACCGGCTGCATCAAAGATTTTCCACTTCTCAAGTTTTGTCCATGAATGTATCTACAGGAAATGAAACCATTCATTGATTTTTATTTCAAATAAAGCCTACTGTCTTTACTGTGATTAAAATATTAAGAGGGCTCGAGTGGTGGGCCCCAGTTGTTTAATCTACCGCTCTTATATATTATTGGACAGTTATATTCGACACCTTATTCTTCATGGAGGTATTTAAATGAATTATGTGCGGACTGAGAGGATATAATTGAATCTCCCATGAGAGACCATAGCCAAAAAATATGACTAAACTCAATCTACTCCTGGGGGCTGGTCCTTATGCGAGTCTTCAGTTTGAACCATGACTTGGCCTGACATAACGAGGTTTCCGACCAGATTGAACTATGTTTTAGGCGGTATCTCATGCGAGACTCTACTATAGCAGCACACAATATACACCAATACCTCGCTTTGCGTCGTTTCGTTTTGTGTTTTTTTTTCGAAGTTGCGTCGCTGCTTAATTTTTACTGATTTTCACTGTGCGTCGTTAGATTTTCGAAGTTGCGTTGTTTTGGATTCGAGTCTTTAATTTTTTTTTTTTTTCCCTAAAATATGGCAACGCCTTTGTTTTTGATTGCGCCTTCACATATTTTCACTTTGCGTCGTTTCAATTTGCGTCGTGTTTTTTTGGAACGTAACCCCGGCGCAAAGCGAGGTATGGGTGTATATAGAAATACTTGCTTCGAGTAATGATATTTCGTTTTCAAATACCAACACTAAACACCCACTCATCACACTCCTTGAGGAACAACATACCCCGGGATAAGAGATGAGAGTGCTGTGCAGGAACCCCAACCAGGCCCGTGGGTCCCGCTGGGAGGACGTCTACTGGCCGCCCCACACCCCGGCGGGCAAGGAGTACCTCACCCTCGCCCCCAACGACACCTCCGTGGGGAAGGGACCTCGGGCGAGACAGTGCGCCTTCTGGCAGGACTTCATGCCGCAGCTTACAGCGACCCTCGGTAACCTTCTCTTTGATCACATATTACATGGAACAGAAATACATATCTTTCATCAAAACAATCTAACAAAACTTAATAAAACATTCATATTCCACATGTGTTGTAATATCTCTAATATTTCCTTATTAAATTTCTATTATTTAAATGTTACTCGACACTCAGTAGAACATACACACTCCACGAGAGGACAATATTTACATCTTCAATTCATAGTTGCATATAGCTTTCTGTCTTACACACAGTATAATATGAAAAAATAATAATAGAAAAAATAAATAAAAAGGTGAGGTGTTGATATTAAAAATAAAAAAGGCATATCCTGACCAGGAGCATATGTGCTTTTCAGATGGCAGAGCGCCATCTAGTTGAACAGAAATCAACTAAACATTGATAAATCAAGAAATTGGGTTAGTCAAATATCAGGGAACAGGTTAAATCAATGTTTAGTTGATTTCTGTTCCACTTGATGGAGCTCTGCCATCTGAAAAACACATGTGATCCAGGACAGTATAATATAGAGTAAAAAGAATTAGGCATACGATACAATAACTTGAAGATCCAAATATTGAAGCCATGTGATTGTCCATCAATTCTCCATTAATTTATCGTTTTTATGGTTAGATCCGTTGATGAGCCATTAGTTGGAAACCTCATAATTACTCGGCTAAATAAAAAGTAACGCATCCAACTGAATCTATTTTATGCAAAACATCTTAATGACCCGGCGTTTACTTAAATCTGCAATTACTCGATGCAAACACGAAGTCTCATGGACCAATTTGGAAGATGGCCATTTTATGTAGAAATTTAGTAAAATCTCTACAACATTTTTACAATTTCATCTCAGTAAGAGAGTCCTCATTCCAATTATGGAGCCTCGTTAGAGTTCCACTCCCGTTCTCTTATATTTCAGTAAAGACTAAGTAAAAAAAAGGTTTCCGCGTATAACAGATTGAGTTTCGTTTTAATTGTACGTTAGTAAGGAAAATTTTAAAGGATATCGTTAAATATCGATGGAAGCAATCGTTATATCGAGGTTTATTTAATTTTTCAGTCAGAGTAAAGGAACACATTATCTAATATTAGAGATGACATTAAAAATCATTTTGCATATCTAATATTAGAAATATGCAAACTGACTTTTATGTCATCTACATTTTAGGTGAGATTCTAAAACACAAGAGCGATGGCTGTTACAGCCACAGCAAAAGCCTTTTATTAAGACATCTTGTCTTATATAGGCTCGTCCTGGAGTGCAAAAAGGAAAAAAAAAAACGTTAAAAAAATATGTTAATAGGTAACCAGTTATATACAGTCTTGGTGGAGAGATTAACAACTATTACGTAGTTTCTTGTTATCTTCTTTTTCAGTTTTAACGGTAAACTTTTCTGTTAAACTCTAGAACTGGTCGTACAAAGCTCTCGTTGATCAATGAATCAGAAAAATCATGAAATAACGCGCCATCTATATTTAAAAACCGCAACTACTAAAGTACGATTTAAAAAAAAATAATACACACTTTTTATTAGATGGAAATTTTGCCGGGAGGAAATTGATCTAAAGAGACAAGGGTCGCCTCTCCCGTCAAAATAGACGTCTAAAACCAGACGCCATCTATTGACCGTCGCCGCAACTAGCGGCCTCGGGTCGGTGACAAAGCCCCAACACCAGCTGGCGTCTGGTTTTAGACGTCTATTTTGACGGTAGAGGCGACCCTTGTCTCTTTAGACACTTTTTATTGTCCTTAACTATAATGAAAAGTATTGGGATGACCTGACTCATCAGAGGTAGATTAAACTGGCGAAACTGCTGGGAGGGTTTGCCACTGATACTTTTATCCCAATACGATCACAATACTTTTTTTTATCACAGTTAAGGTGAAAAGTGAGGTGTGTTTAATGTGAAAGAAAAATGTATGCATTAATTGTTTCGTTTTTTTTTTTTTTTGAAAAATAAAAATCTTGTAAATATTCGATTCTTGTTAGTGACTATTTTTACAAAATTTGTAAGAAACGATGTCAATTTGAAACTGTATTTTCCAATTTTTTTTAACGATATTCTCAACTTTTCTATTAAACTGTAGAAATGGCCGTACAATTAAACATAGCTCTCAATTACTCATAGAAATCCTTATAAATCTTCAACTCTTGTTACAATTATAGTATTTTACAATTGTAATAAGAGTGTGTAATGCCACAATTTTGAACTGTGTTTTTACAGGGGAAGGATGTATTAGCTCTGCCTCCCACCTCAAGGTAGCAGTTGTTTGGATAGTGGTGTCGGCATTTCTTCTCGACCTTACCTGTTCTATCGTCTGATTGGACTGTACAACACTGCCGAAGAGTTCTGATTGGACGAAGGTGCTTATTCCCCTCCCCCCTACCCTTTTCTCTAGTGTTTATCGCAGTTTTACACCTCCTCGACACCCAGCACGGAGAAGCCATACTTCGCTGCAATTCTTTATCTTAAAAAGAACGTTGAAACAGAACTCTATCCGCCGCTTACATTTATCTAGAAAATGTATCTTTTTAGAATAGATAAATCAACACTATATATATCTCTTAAGCACTAGAAAACATACCGCAATGGAGTTTAAAATATAGAGCATAAACTATAGTACACACTTTATATATATATTTTATATTCATATAATTTTTTTCATTTAATTATGTAATATCATATTCATAATATATTTTTTATTTGGTATATATATATATTTTTTTATTTAAAAGGTGTGTTTCTAAAAATTTATATTTTGAAATATATTTGTTGGTTTGTTTCTCTCTCTCTCTCTCTCTCTCTCTCAATATCGTTTTTATATATATTTCATATTATATATATAATTTCAGATAACTTTTATTTCTATATGTTTTCAAATTCTCTAAAGTTAAAATGTTTCTTTAATTAATCTATGCCCTCCTTTTTAATTCTAAAATTATATTATGAATAGTATATAAATGCTGAAACGTGTAATCAAAAAATAAATTATATATTCAAAAATTTATATATGCTATTATATTAAAATAAAATCAAATTAAATTTTTATTGTTTTGATATTATTTATTTATATATGAATTCAGAGTATTTATATAATGTCAAGAAAAATGAAATATATCTATTTTAATTTATACAAAAATAAAACACCAGAAGATATTTTGAGAAATATTTGTGTAAAATAATTTGGAAGTATTTACCTTAAATCCACGTGCATAGATTTATATAATTCCTGGGTTTTTTCTTATATTAGAAACGTCATTTATATTTTGATTATTTTTTACTATCCATTATATATTATATCTTATCAAATGCCTTATGAAGTTTTTTTCCCTCTAGCAAAGTTGTGACCAATATTAAAATAGAATAGTAAATCTCAAGTCAAAAATAAATAAATATTAATTTTTCACACACTGGCTGGTGCAAAAGTTAAGATATGCAAATATATATTTTTAGAATCACATTTTCAATTTGTAAATTATTTGTTAGCCCCTGACATATCATGCAACTGCCAAATATATTCCATGTTCATACAAAATACAAAATTCGTGAGGTTTTGCCTTATCTATTTATTATTTTATTTAAAAATATGTATATTTGGAATTAATTTGTGAACAGAGCCACACATATCTAGAACAAATTTTATGTTTATACATTAAATCTGAGAGTTTTAAAAATTTTATATATTTATTTATTTCCACAAATTTACATTTTTAAAATCTGGCCCCAGATAATA
This sequence comes from Cordylochernes scorpioides, assembly GCA_030710605.1. Lineage (NCBI taxonomy): Eukaryota > Metazoa > Arthropoda > Arachnida > Pseudoscorpiones > Chernetidae > Cordylochernes > Cordylochernes scorpioides. Next base: position 10,465,397 of record CP092876.1, on the reverse strand, counting down.
AATTACAAGATCACATTGCATGTGGAGGATATTTTCTTAACGGTAAATTAGCAATTATATATCCTATATATACACATATTTTTGTTTCTTTTCTATTTTTAAATAACACATATCTCTACTTATCTCTATATATTAAATAAATTTTGTATTTATTTTAAAGTGTGTTAAATGCTCCATATTGCAATGTTTAAAAGCTTTAAAGCATAGATTTAATTATAAAGAACACTTTTATTTTTGTAAATAGTGCTCGTTCCCACAGAAATCACTGGAATGTTGTTAGTGTTACTATATATTAGACCAAGTAGTATGTTGACAAAGTTACATATCGTTTATGTCGTGTGTTTATGTATATATTACAAACACTCTATATATATTGTATTTTCGATAAAAATTATTTCCAATTATTAATGTGGTATTATGGTGATTGATATAATGTTAGTGAGATACAAATATATATAGAATATATTAGTTATATTTTTATATACAGAGTCAATAAAAAATAAATATAATGTGAATATAGGTTATATATAAATAATAATATATGAGCTTATATAGATTGGTTTTAAACTGATTCTTCTTTAATATTTTCCGTATGCTCTTTAGAAAAATGGATTATAATCAATTGCTTGCTGATATTCGTAAAAGAGGAGATTTATCGTCTCGTTATATAATGAAGTTATTCTTTTCAATATATAGTAAATATAATCTATGTATATTAATATATTTGAAAGTAGAGCAATCCATATTTAAATCATTAGATGATAAAAAGGCATATATTGGATTTAATAAAATATTGGCAAATAAATATTTTAGTAAATCCAATATATACCTTTTTATCATCTAATATTAATATATGCTAAATAAAATAATGAAAAACATAAATATATTACAAATATTTTCAAAATATAAACTGAGGATATAATTTAATTCAAAATATAGGCATTCACAAATTTTAATTATAAGATTATGGATAAAAGACTAGAGTTTTATATTGGTAAATGCTTTAGACTATTAAAAATATGAATTACAAATGTAAATAGTAATAAACCCAAAAAGTAATAAATGCTGACAAATTAACATATGATTCACTAAAATATGTATTATTAATATTTTTGTATATATTTTAATTATTTGTTATTTTTTGATTGAATAATTCCTCAATGTACGAGCAGAATATGTAAGTTTTATATTTTTTATTTTGATAAATTCTCAAATTATATTTAACCATCTATTTTAAATATAATATGCAGTTTTCGTTTGCATAAATAAATAATATAAATAAAATTTGAATTTAGATATTATTTCATAAATTATAAAATAAATTGCAATTAATAAATAACTTATACTTTTGTTTTTGTATATATTATAACATTCAGATAATTTTTTTTATAAAATAAATTAATTTCAAATAAAAATTTAAAATATGATATTTAAAGTAATGGTGGGTGGGTAATTTTAAAATATTATTTTGTAATATGATTTTTAAAGCAATCAAATTGATTTTTTTTTCTTCAGGAACGTTGATTAATTTAAACTTTATAGACTTATTCCTGCCTGCCTTTTTTGTTTCAAGAAAAAATATTTGGGTAAGGATATTTGAATCATTTGTAAGACATTTCTATTGCAATTATAAAATTTAGTAGTATTATAAATATATATTAAAATAACACCATTTTTATTTGCAAAAAAAATAAATAATATAGTGTATATTTCGACCGAATAAATTATACATATTTGTTGTTTTCAAAGCGTTCAAATTTATAAGTATTTAACTAGTTTATTTAATATTTCTCAACCAAATGAATTTTACGTGTATCGAGCTCTATCAATCACCATAAATAACCACAGAGTTGTGTATTCTCGGATCAATAAAAACGTATTTTGCACCACCTTGACTAGACTTGTCAACCTTCGCGTGACACCCAGCACAATAAGATGAAGTCATTGATGTTTCTTGAAGAAATATCTGGAAAAACACAGTTATATCTCAAAAATTAGGAATAAACTTCCACCAAAAATATATTAAATAATAACACAAGATTTGAGGTTTTAATATATCAACGATATATATATATATAAACAATAGAAAAATAAATAAATAAAAGGGTCAGGTGTTGATATTAAAAATAAAAATGGCATATCCTGACCAGGAGCACATGTGCTTTTAAGATGGCAGAGCGCCATCTAGTGGAACAGAAATCAACTAAAAATTGATTTAACTTGTTCCCTGATATTTGGCCAACCCAATTTCTTGATAAATCATATTAATCTTGATATATTAGATATCATATATTATTAAAGCCAAAGATATAGAAGCCGAAATTTGTCAGATACAGAAACGCGCGATGTTGACATACAGCTGCCATCTATCGACAAATTTTTGAACCAAAATTATTTTAAATAATTCAACCTACAAAATCTCATTTGTATTTTTTTTTCTATTATAAAAAGGATAACCTATTTATGAAAGGTATAAAATTTTATAAGTTACCAGTGATAGATTATCTGTAATATGTCTTAATGAATAATCGAAATGAAAAAAATAATATACACTCATTAAAAACTAATATACACTAGAAAAGAGAGTAGAAAGTCTTTGATATCACCGGTCGTCTGTTTTTTTTTTGTTTTTTTTTTTGAAGGAGACAGAGGAAATTTTGTTCACATCTGGTTATCTCGTGTGTCTTCAATAAACGTCACTGTGTATCAAATATTTTTAAGAGTTATTGTCCGAATTCCGATATACATGCTAAAAGGTACAACTTCCTTAAGTTTTGTCTATAAGCTTATATATATATAGATGGAAATTTTGCCGGGAGGAAATTGATCTAAAGAGACAAAGGTCGCCTCTCCCGTCAAAATAGACGTCAAAAATATAGGTTTTATATAATGATTGAAGGAATCTTTAGAATAATTTGATATCGAATTAAAGGTGTTTTCTTTCATATACTATAACACAGTGTCGGGCAACCTTTTTCGAGTTGCGGCGCACTAAGCTTAATTTCTTTTTTTTGCGGCGCACCTGTGAGAATTTCGTAACAAAAATATTTTTTTCCTTTTTTAACCAACAGATTTTACGGTGTACAAAACTTATTGTGTGAATGTGTGTGTGTTTTACAACATGCAAAAAAAATGAAGAATTACTACAGCAATACTTTGACCAAAACTCCGAATAAATTTTTTAAATAAATTTATAATTATTTTTTGTTTTCTTTTTTTTTAAGCTTTGTAGCTTTGAGTCTCTATTAATAAACAGCTGTGACAAAGATTGTAAATGACGGTTAAGTTTGGACATATTATTTTAAAAATTAGGTATTTTCCCCCGCAGTATGTATTCAACTTTATTAAATAAAGTTGTTTTCGCGGATTGTTTTTTTTTTTTAACTTATGATTTTAAATAGGTACGTACCTATTTGCATTTTTATTTTTTAATAATGGCACGTGCCAGTTATGTACGTCAAGATTATGTACATACGTTATATGAAATATAAAATTATGCAAACTGTTGTAATTATAATACCAAAATAAGTTTTATATAAAATGAAATTTGCTTTTTTTAATTTCATTTTTTATATGAAAATTTTTGAAAAATTTATTAAAATTGAATAAAAATTATAAAAAATATTTTTTGAAACATTATTTTTAAATTTAACCAAAAGTTCTAAATACCTACAAAAATGTTCGCGGCACACCTAGAATTCTTCGCGGCACACCAGTGTGCCACGGCACACCGGTTGCCCGACACTGCTATAACACTACTATAACAAATTTCAGAGTAAACCGAAAATATAGTTCGAAACTACAGACACGTAAGATTCTTTTTTTAAAATAAACAATTTCTACTGTCCTTATTGCGATGGAAAAATTAAGTAAGAACAGTAGAAATTGTTTCTTTTTAAAAATAAACATACGTTTCTATAATAGTTTCGAATTTTGATAACAGATGGCGCGCTAATGTATCGTAATGAAAATACACCTATCCCCCGATTTACACGGTACTTGTTTTACACGTTTTCGCTTTTACATGGTTTTCCAAATAAGTTTTTTATCGCACTATACTAAATGCTACTGTGATTGAACACATGCGCTGTGTACACATCTCACGAGGAATCCCGAGCTTATGTGCTGACTTGCTGCACACGCACACTGTGTCTGTATTTCTTCGCATAAAAATTTCGCGAAAATTTTTAATTTTCGATTTACACATTTTTCTCAGGAACATATCTACCGTGTAAATCGGGGGATAGGTGTATAGTAATTATTTTTATATAATCAGCAAATATATTTAGCTTATACATTAATTTTGTAAGTACATGTAGAATGTTCCTATAGGTGCATAAATAGACATTGCAATCAGCTTTGAAGAACGTAATAGGTTTAAAACGGCAAAGAAATTAATTTCTATTGAAGTTTAATAGTGGGTGACGTTTCGGAAACAGCATTATTACCATCATCAGACAAAAGAATAAATTAAATATAGAAGATTCTTCTTATTAAGATATGTAGCGATTTAATAAAATGAAAAAAGACAAGTTTCTTTAATCATTTAACGACGATGCTTTCGGGCAAAAACCCTTCAACAGGCAAGCTAAAGCATAAATACGACACTATGAACGTAGATAATAAAGGCTGATATTATATACGTTCATAGTGTCGTATTTATACTTTAGCTTGCCTGTAGAAGAGTTTTTACCCGAAAGCTTACGTCGTTAAATGATTAAAGAAACTTGTCTTCTTTCAATTTATTAAATCGCTACATAAAAGAATAAAAGATCATTATTTCTATTGAAGTTATGACCTACTTTCCAACCTTTTTACTTCTACGCGACTCGTACATTACAATATAAGCTATCTCAGGTTTTCATTGTTAGAGGAGACCAGAGGTAGAAGCTTTAAATTAAGAAATATACATTCTCATTTGCACAAACCTATTTACACAGTAGTATTTTTAATTTAATTTAAGTATTTTTTATGAAATTTGCAACATACAATTAATAAGGAATCTATATTTGTTTACTTTATTGAAGGCTGTATTTTTACGATTTTTAAAGGATATTTTTGTGTTATCAAATATATATGAGAGATATTTTCTAATATATAGGTATATATTTTGAAAATAGAGTAATCTATAAATAAATCTTTAATTAAAAAAGGCATATATGGATCAAAATATCATTTATTTTTACCAATATTTCAGTTGGCTGAACGCCAACCTTTATCAAGGTGTTATAACATTGCACACATTAATATGAAAAAAGGCATCTCCTTATCGTGCAACTGAATTGTATTTCAGTTCAGCTACAGGTTAAGGAAATGCCTTTTTAAATAATTATGCACCTAATCCCAGTACAATATCACATTTATACTACTTTTTCACCTATTAATATGTTATAATACCTTGATAAAGGTTGGTGTTCAGCTAACTGAAATATTGGTAAAATAAATGATATTTTTAATCCAATATATGCCCTTTTTAATTCATAGGTATATAGAGAGAATTAAAATCATTATTAAATATATACTTTTATAAATATAATCAGAATGTTGTAAATGTGTGATATATTTTCTCAATAGGTTTATAAAAAAGGATTAATATCTATTGAATCAATCTTTAAAAAAGAGAAGGAACTGTGTTTAGGAAAAGTTGTAGAAAACTTGTATGATACAAGGGAAATGTCTACATTGTGTACGTGGCTGAGAAATGGTAGCATTCTTGGAGCGTAGCGTTGTACAGCTGAGGTCTAAAGTGTATGGAACTTATATTGACGCATTGTTAAAGTTTTCCACAAATAAATTTACTGGCAATGCGTTTCTTTTAAATATCATGATCATCTCTACAGACCTTACTGCAATGATATAAGTTATTGAATGAGAGGGCTTGGTTCATCAGTAGTGAACCCTCTCAGCGGTTTCGACAAATTAATCTCTAGACCGCTCTACTATTGTATTGGATTGGAATATACCCTGTATTTTCTATGGAAGGCAGCTTAGGAGTGTTTAGTAAACTATGGACATAAGCTTATGTTATTATAGAAACATTGTAACTACATTTAACTACCAGTATATATTAAAGGTAGATGTTAGGTCACTTACATGATGCTACTGGAAGGCGCAGGAGAGAAAGAGCAGAATTGCCATCAAGTCAAATCCAAAGATGAGAAACTTTCTTGGTATGCAAGACGCCATGACTGGAGTTTCTTTGTCCGCCTCCAGAACGATGATTTGATTGGAGGCGAAGGAGAGTGGCAGTTCACAGATGTCGGTGTCGAGGGGACATTGTGAGATGGCTCTTTGGGGGTCGAATTTGTGTCGCCATAGGGAGAGTCGGACGTCGGCTGCGTTCGGCAGCAGTTCCAGTACTGGCTGGTGTGATACCAGGACATAGTAGAGGTCGGTATTCTGGACGGTGAAGTTGAAGGCAGCCCGTCTCACGCAGCGGTAGCTGGCTGGAGCCAGTACTCTGCCCATGGTGGAACAGCTGGAAGCATGGAGAATGGCATCCGTCTCGTTGGAGACGACACCCTGACTACTGGATATGGAGGACGTTGCCTCATCACTCTCCTCGCTCGATGCAGATCCCTCGTCTGACTTAGGGGGCGCTCGCAGTGTCCTCATACAGTCCCTCACACGTTCTCCACGTATGACCGACACAGAGGTACCGGGGAACCTTCCACAGGCTTCCACAGTACCTGTCGATCCCCCAGACAGAAAGAACGCCCATCGACTTGGAGCACGGAAAGCCACACGGAAAGTCTTTTCGAAAGTTTCACTTTCCAATGGTCCCAGAATATCCTCGGACGGCAAGACATAAGCACGGAACCTACCGGGCTGGCCAGTAATCTTGTATCCCTGGCACCAGAAAGTGGAACAATCCCGCAGAGGGCGCTGGTCGGAGACAATGCGGGATGTGGGGCGGAGTTTGCCGAACTTGTAGAGCAGGGGCACAGAGAATAGCGCGGCAGCTGCGACCAGCAGACACGACACCTTGGCGAGGTACACCGCTGCCATGGCCAGTGTCCACCACGTGAGAAGATAGCACCTTGACCCCACGCCGCAATCTTATCATCCGGAATGTCTTGTTGCCCAATTGTGCCGACACAGACGCTCCGCTGGAACGTCCCGTCTATTTCAGCCCAGACTGAACTTCTGTCTTGAATCAACATACCCCACTGTATACCATCAACCAATACACCATTTTATTTTTTTTTAATTATCGCTAAAGTTTTCGTTCCATTCTAAATGGCACAAGAAAATGTATTTAAAGGAATTTTCAGATTTGCATAGCAGAATGAACATATGCAAAGTGTGACAGACGGCCTATAAATATGCTGCGCTATCTGACGGATGATAACAAATATCAGTTGGAAGGTTCTGCAATCTCAGACTGGGATGGAGCGCACAACCTTTCTGGACAATATTTGGAACATTGTTCGTACTGGAAATACACTGTTTACATATGCAAATATCAGAGTGTCCAAACATAGTCATAACATGGCCTGGTATTATATTTATCAACAACAATAGATGTTGACATGATAGTTGGACATTATAGATGGTGACAGGGGACAGAATAGATGGTGACAGGGGACAGTATAGATGGTGACAGGGGACAGAATAGATGGTGACAGGGGACAGTATAGGTAGTGACAGGGGACATTATAGATGGTGACAGGGGACAGTATAGGTAGTGACAGGGGACATTATAGATGGTGACAGGGGACAGAATAGATGGTGACAGGGGACAGAATAGATGGTGACAGGGGACAGTATAGACGGTGACAGGGGACAGAATAGATGGTGACAGGGGACAGAATAGATGGTGACAGGGGACAGAATAGATGGTGACAGGGAACAGAATAGATGGTGACAGGGGACAGAATAGATGGTGACAGGGGACAGAATATACGGTGACAGGGGACAGAATATACGGTGAAAGGGGACAGTATAGACGGTGAAAGGGGACAGAATAGATGGTGACAGGGGACAGTATAGACGGTGACAGGGGACAGAATAGATGGTGACAGGGGACAGAATAGATGGTGACAGGGGACAGTATAGACGGTGACAGGGGACAGAATAGATGGTGACAGGGGACAGAATAGATGGTGACAGGGGACAGTATAGACGGTGACAGGGGACAGAATAGATGGTGACAGGGGACAGAATAGATGGTGACAGGGGACAGAATAGACGGTGACAGGGGACAGAATAGATAGTGACAGGGGACAGAATAGATGGTGACAGGGGACAGAATAGATAGAGACGAGGCAGCCAGATAAAATTGACCATTTAGGTTATTACAGCTGCCTTATTTGCATGCTGTGTCGTGTCAGGAAGTAATTTGCACCTCAATTACACAGTGGGTCTAATGATATTAGGTGGAGACGGACTTTCTCATTATAGAGGGAGGTCCGTGTGGAATGGACCGACTTGATGTGTTGCTACCTGATACGACACCGTCCATACACAAGATGGGACAGTCGCCAAACCAACAATTCGATTATGTAAACGTGATGTATTGTTTTTTTATTAAAACATTTTCCCATAACTCTCTGAAATTTTTAACAACAGTCTTTCTGCCAAAGCGTATTTTGGAATCATATACTTAGAATGTCCTTATATCAATGATATAAACTCATGGACAAAACTTAAGGAGGTGGAAAGTCTTTGATTCACCGGTTGTCTTTTTTTTTTTTTAAGGAAATAGAGGCTGTTCACACTTGGTTATCTCGTGTGTCTTCAATAAAGGTCACTGTAATATCTTTCAGAGTTATTGTCTGAATCCCGATACACATGTTAAAAGGTTCAACTTCCTTAAGTTTTGTCCATGAGTGTATCTTTCAGAGTTATTGTCTGAATCCCGATATACATGCTAAAAGGTACAACTTCCTTAAGTTTTGTCCATGAGTGTATCTTTCAGAGTTATTGTCTGAATCCCGATATACATGCTAAAAGGTACAACTTCCTTAAGTTTGGTCCATGAGTGTATCTTTCAGAGTTATTGTCTGAATCCCGATATACATGCTAAAAGGTACAACTTCCTTAAGTTTGGTCCATGAGTGTATCTTTCAGAGTTATTGTCTGAATGCCGATATACATGCTAAAAGGTACAACTTCCTTAAGTTTTGTCCATGAGTGTATCTTTCAGAGTTATTGTCTGAATCCCGATATACATGCTAAAAGGTACAACTTCCTTAAGTTTGGTCCATGAGTGTATCTTTCAGAGTTATTGTCTGAATCCCGATATACATGCTAAAAGGTACAACTTCCTTAAGTTTGGTCCATGAGTGTATCTTTCAGAGTTATTGTCTGAATGCCGATATACATGCTAAAAGGTACAACTTCCTTAAGTTTTGTCCATGAGTGTATCTTTCAGAGTTATTGTCTGAATCCCGATATACATGCTAAAAGGTGCAGCTTCCTTAAGTTTGGTCCATGAGGGTATCTTTCAGAGTTATTGTCTGAATGCCGATATACATGCTAAAAGGTACAACTTCCTTAAGTTTTGTTCATGAGTGTATCTTTCAGAGTTATTGTCTGAATCCCGATATACATGCTAAAAGGAGCAGCTTCCTTAAGTTTGGTCCATGAGGGTATCTTTCAGAGTTATTGTCTGAATCCCGATATACATGTTAAAAGGTACAACTTCCTTAAGTTTGGTCCATGCGTGTATCTTTCAGAGTTATTGTCTGAATCCCGATATACATGCTAAAAGGTACAACTTCTTTAAGTTCTGTCCATGAGTGTATCTTTCAGAGTTATTGTATGAATCCCGATATACATGCTGAAAGGTTTCCTGAGTTTTGTCCATGAGTGTCTATCTACGACCGGAGTTGTCACCATTCTAGGGAGCCACCGACATATGCAAATCATGGCAAGATCGAAGTTTCATTCAGATGGAAAAGGTCACTCAATCAATATTGATAAACCAATAATCGAAGATATCTGCTCTTTTTAGGAGAACTTTCTATTCAACAAAAATGATTTTTATTGTGTTTCTGAAGTTTGAGAAATTATTTCTAATCTCTTGGATGGGTTATCTTGATACAAAATTTATATTTCATTCTTATGAATAGGTGTGTTTTACATAGGATTAGCGCTTAACATATATACATATTAACGATGTGTGGAGTAGTCAGTCGTGGTCACCGATGTGTTGAAGCACAGGAAGCCTCAAGGACCAACTTTTTTTGGCCTACACCACGCTGACGAGGGCCAACAGCCCGAAACGCGTACGTGGTTGACTTTTATTGATTTGTCAAGAAAATAGGTTGACCAAATATTATGGAACAAACCGTAATAAACGTTTTGTTTATTTTTCATCCATTAGATCAGGGGTTGGAGAACTGCGTCTCGTGAGCCCCATGCGGCTCTTTGGATGTGAAGCTCTTTATATAGTTCCATATGTAAATATTATTTATGTGAGTACTATTTATTATTGGCAAGAAACATTTTTGTTGCTCTTTAAAAACTTTGAGAATTTGTAAATTGTAATTTTTGACTCTTATGACTCAAAAGTTTGCCGATCCCTGCACTAAATGGCGCTCTGCCATTTGAAATACCCGTGTGAGCGGTCATGTTTTGCCATTTTTACTTTTAAAATCAACACCTGACCTTGTTATATATTTTATTATAAATCTTAAAACGCGAATCTCTGGACACGAGATACAATCATTGCATGGCTGGGGAAATCTACTCTTATTAATCTGCAATTATTTATTTTAATTATTTTAATTATTTACAAAAATTATGGTGAATAAACAATCTTTCTATGTATGCTATTGAATATCTAAAGGATATAAGTATAAAATATTCGCAGCATATAGCCTTTATATTTTGACTTTATGTTTCTGCAGTGACTTTCTACTTATCTTCGAAATTGAACTTGTGGTTTATTTCTATGTTGTTTTGGACAGCCCAACACAACATAGAGGAATTTAGGATAATTATTCTTCACGTTTTTGTTATTACATTCGTTGCTTTATAGATGTCCCTGCTCCACAGATTTATTTCACAGTACACGGTCGTTGCTGGGATCATACATAGAACTGTGTATAAACCTCATTGAGCCGCACCAAATGTTGGACCAAGTTGTGGGGGATTATCTTATCTCGTTGCACGAGTCGCTGCGGGGAATAATCGTTTGTTTAAAACTATCGTTTGGTGGATGACGCGCTGGTATCTTTTGATAAGATTGGAGTACAGGAGGTTTCCAGTACTTGCTGGACTTGTGATGTGGACTACTGACTTGTAATATGACCCCTGGACTTGTGGTATGGACTATTCGACTTATGATATGACCCCTGGACTTGTGATGTGGACTACTTACTTGTAATATGACCCCTGGACTTGTGATGTGGACTACTTACTTGTAATATGACCCCTGGACTTGTGGTGTGAACCGATGGACTTGCGATTTCACCACTGGACTTGTGGCGTGGACTACTGGACTTATGATATGACCCCTGGACTTGAGGTGTGGTATAGACCTACCTCTCTGTACAGGACAATACCTAGGTACAGAGCCAAAGTATCCTTTAGGGAGAGGTGTCCTCTTATTGAAGAGTTGCTAAATACAGTAGAACTACCTCTCTGTACAGGACAATACCTAGGTACAGAGCCAAGTATCCTTTAGGGAGAGGTGTCCTCTTATTGAAGAGTTGCTAAATACAGTAGAACTACCTCTCTGTACAGGACAATACCTAGGTACAGAGCCAAAGTATCCTTTAGGGAGAGGTGTCCTCTTATTGAAGAGTTGCTAAATACAGTAGAACTACCTCTCTGTACAGGACAATACCTAGGTACAGAGCCAAAGTATCCTTTAGGGAGAGGTGTCCTCTTATTGAAGAGTTGCTAAATACAGTAGAACTACCTCTCTGTACAGGACAATACCTAGGTACAGAGCCAAAGTATCCTTTAGGGAGAGGTGTCCTCTTATTGAAGAGTTGCTAAATACAGTAGAACTACCTCTCTGTACAGGACAATACCTAGGTACAGAGCCAAAGTATCCTTTAGGGAGAGGTGTCCTCTTATTGAAGAGTTGCTAAATACAGTAGAACTACCTCTCTGTACAGGACAATACCTAGGTACAGAGCCAAAGTATCCTTTAGGGAGAGGTGTCCTCTTATTGAAGAGTTGCTAAATACAGTAGAACTACCTCTCTGTACAGGACAATACCTAGGTACAGAGCCAAAGTATCCTTTAGGGAGAGGTGTCCTCTTATTGAAGAGTTGCTAAATACAGTAGAACTACCTCTCTGTACAGGACAATACCTAGGTACAGAGCCAAAGTATCCTTTAGGGAGAGGTGTCCTCTTATTGAAGAGTTGCTAAATACAGTAGAACTACCTCTCTGTACAGGACAATACCTAGGTACAGAGCCAAAGTATCCTTTAGGGAGGGTATCCTCTTATTGAAGAGTTGCTAAATACAGTAGAACTACCTCTCTGTACAGGACAATACCTAGGTACAGAGCCAAAGTATCCTTTAGGGAGGGGTATCCTCTTATTGAAGAGTTGCTAAATACAGTAGAACTACCTCTCTGTACAGGACAATACCTAGGTACAGAGCCAAAGTATCCTTTAGGGAGGGGTATCCTCTTATTGAAGAGTTGCTAAATACAGTAGAACTACCTCTCTGTACAGGACAATACCTAGGTACAGAGCCAAAGTATCTTTAGGGAGGGGTATCCTCTTATTGAAGAGTTGCTAAATACAGTAGAACTACCTCTCTGTACAGGGACAATACCTAGGTACAGAGCCAAAGTATCCTTTAGGGAGGGGTATCCTCTTATTGAAGAGTTGCTAAATACAGTAGAACTACCTCTCTGTACAGGACAATACCTAGGTACAGAGCCAAAGTATCCTTTAGGGAGGGGTATCCTCTTATTGAAGAGTTGCTAAATACAGTAGAACTACCTCTCTGTACAGGACAATACCTAGGTACAGAGCCAAAGTATCCTTTAGGGAGGGGTATCCTCTTATTGAAGAGTTGCTAAATACAGTAGAACTACCTCTCTGTACAGGACAATACCTAGGTACAGAGCCAAAGTATCCTTTAGGGAGGGGTATCCTCTTATTGAAGAGTTGCTAAATACAGTAGACCTACCTCTCTGTACAGACAATACCTAGGTACAGAGCCAAAGTATCCTTTAGGGAGGGGTATCCTCTTATTGAAGAGCTTGCTAAATACAGTAGACCTACCTCTCTGTACAGGACAATACCTAGGTACAGAGCCAAAGTATCCTTTAGGGAGGGGTATCCTCTTATTGAAGAGTTGCTAAATACAGTAGACCTACTCTCTGTACAGGACAATACCTAGGTACAGAGCCAAAGTATCCTTTAGGGAGGGGTATCCTCTTATTGAAGAGTTGCTAAATACAGTAGACCTACCTCTCTGTACAGGACAATACCTAGGTACAGAGCCAAAGTATCCTTTAGGGAGGGGTATCCTCTTATTGAAGAGTTGCTAAATACAGTAGACCTACCCTCTCTGTACAGGACAATACCTAGGTACAGAGCCAAAGTATCCTTTAGGGAGAGGTGTCCTCTTATTGAAGAGTTGCTAAAATACAGTAGACCTACCTCTCTGTACAGGACAATACCTAGGTACAGAGCCAAAGTATCCTTTAGGGAGGGGTATCCTCTTATTGAAGAGTTGCTAAATACAGTAGACCTACCTCTCTGTACAGGACAATACCTAGGTACAGAGCCAAAGTATCCTTTAGGGAGGGGTATCCTCTTATTGAAGAGTTGCTAAATACAGTAGACCTACCTCTCTGTACAGGACAATACCTAGGTACAGAGCCAAAGTATCCTTTAGGGAGGGGTATCCTCTTATTGAAGAGTTGCTAAATACAGTAGAACTACCTCTCTGTACAGGACAATACCTAGGTACAGAGCCAAAGTATCCTTTAGGGAGGGTATCCTCTTATTGAAGAGTTGCTAAATACAGTAGACCTACCTCTCTGTACAGGACAATACCTAGGTACAGAGCCAAAGTATCCTTTAGGGAGGGGTATCCTCTTATTGAAGAGTTGCTAAATACAGTAGACCTACCTCTCTGTACAGGACAATACCTAGGTACAGAGCCAAAGTATCCTTTAGGGAGGGGTATCCTCTTATTGAAGAGTTGCTAAATACAGTAGAACTACCTCTCTGTACAGGACAATACCTAGGTACAGAGCCAAAGTATCCTTTAGGGAGGGGTATCCTCTTATTGAAGAGTTGCTAAATACAGTAGAACTACCTCTCTGTACAGGACAATACCTAGGTACAGAGCCAAAGTATCCTTTAGGGAGGGGTATCCTCTTATTGAAGAGTTGCTAATACAGTAGAACTACCTCTCTGTACAGGACAATACCTAGGTACAGAGCCAAAGTATCCTTTAGGGAGGGGTATCCTCTTATTGAAGAGTTGCTAAATACAGTAGAACTACCTCTCTGTACAGGACAATACCTAGGTACAGAGCCAAAGTATCCTTTAGGGAGGGGTATCCTCTTATTGAAGAGTTGCTAAATACAGTAGAACTACCTCTCTGTACAGGACAATACCTAGGTACAGAGCCAAAGTATCCTTTAGGGAGGGGTATCCTCTTATTGAAGAGTTGCTAAATACAGTAGACCTACCTCTCTGTACAGGACAATACCTAGGTACAGAGCCAAAGTATCCTTTAGGGAGAGGTGTCCTCTTATTGAAGAGTTGCTAAATACAGTAGAACTACCTCTCTGTACAGGACAATACCTAGGTACAGAGCCAAAGTATCCTTTAGGAGGGGTATCCTCTTATTGAAGAGTTGCTAAATACAGTAGAACTACCTCTCTGACAGGACAATACCTAGGTACAGAGCCAAAGTATCCTTTAGGGAGGGGTGTCCTCTTATTGAAGAGTTGCTAAATACAGTAGAACTACTCTCTGTACAGGACAATACCTAGGTACAGAGCCAAAGTATCCTTTAGGGAGGGGTATCCTCTTATTGAAGAGTTGCTAAATACAGTAGAACTACCTCTCTGTACAGGACAATACCTAGGTACAGAGCCAAAGTATCCTTTAGGGAGGGGTATCCTCTTATTGAAGAGTTGCTAAATACAGTAGACCTACCTCTCTGTACAGGACAATACCTAGGTACAGAGCCAAAGTATCCTTTAGGGAGGGGTATCCTCTTATTGAAGAGTTGCTAAATACAGTAGAACTACCTCTCTGTACAGGACAATACCTAGGTACAGAGCCAAAGTATCCTTTAGGGAGGGGTATCCTCTTATTGAAGAGTTGCTAAATACAGTAGAACTACCTCTCTGTACAGGACAATACCTAGGTACAGAGCCAAAGTATCCTTTAGGGAGGGGTATCCTCTTATTGAAGAGTTGCTAAATACAGTAGAACTACCTCTCTGTACAGGACAATACCTAGGTACAGAGCCAAAGTATCCTTTAGGGAGGGGTATCCTCTTATTGAAGAGTTGCTAAATACAGTAGAACTACCTCTCTGTACAGGACAATACCTAGGTACAGAGCCAAAGTATCCTTTAGGGAGGGGTATCCTCTTATTGAAGAGTTGCTAAATACAGTAGAACTACCTCTCTGTACAGGACAATACCTAGGTACAGAGCCAAAGTATCCTTTAGGGAGGGGTATCCTCTTATTGAAGAGTTGCTAAATACAGTAGAACTACCTCTCTGTACAGGACAATACCTAGGTACAGAGCCAAAGTATCCTTTAGGGAGGGGTATCCTCTTATTGAAGAGTTGCTAAATACAGTAGAACTACCTCCCTGTACAGGACAATACCTAGGTACAGAGCCAAAGTATCCTTTAGGGAGGAGGTGTCCTCTTATTGAAGAGTTGCTAAATACAGTAGACCTACCTCTCTGTACAGGACAATACCTAGGTACAGAGCCAAAGTATCCTTTAGGGAGGGGTATCCTCTTATTGAAGAGTTGCTAAATACAGTAGAACTACCTCTCTGTACAGGACAATACCTAGGTACAGAGCCAAAGTATCCTTTAGGGAGGGGTATCCTCTTATTGAAGAGTTGCTAAATACAGTAGACCTACCTCTCTGTACAGGACAACTCCCTGTACAGGACAATACCTAGGTACAGAGCCAAAGTATCCTTTAGGGAGAGGTATCCTCTTATTGAAGAGTTGCTAAATACAGTAGAACTACCTCTCTGTACAGGACAATACCTAGGTACAGAGCCAAAGTATCCTTTAGGGAGAGGTGTCCTCTTATTGAAGAGTTGCTAAATACAGTAGAACTACCTCTCTGTACAGGACAATACCTAGGTACAGAGCCAAAGTATCCTTTAGGGAGGGGTATCCTCTTATTGAAGAGTTGCTAAATACAGTAGAACTACCTCTCTGTACAGGACAATACCTAGGTACAGAGCCAAAGTATCCTTTAGGGAGAGGTGTCCTCTTATTGAAGAGTTGCTAAATACAGTAGACCTACCTCTCTGTACAGGACAATACCTAGGTACAGAGCCAAAGTATCCTTTAGGGAGAGGTGTCCTCTTATTGAAGAGTTGCTAAATACAGTAGACCTACCTCTCTGTACAGGACAATACCTAGGTACAGAGCCAAAGTATCCTTTAGGGAGAGGTGTCCTCTTATTGAAGAGTTGCTAAATACAGTAGAACTACCTCTCTGTACAGGACAATACCTAGGTACAGAGCCAAAGTATCCTTTAGGGAGGGGTATCCTCTTATTGAAGAGTTGCTAAATACAGTAGACCTACCTCTCTGTACAGGACAATACCTAGGTACAGAGCCAAAGTATCCTTTAGGGAGGGGTATCCTCTTATTGAAGAGTTGCTAAATACAGTAGAACTACCTCTCTGTACAGGACAATACCTAGGTACAGAGCCAAAGTATCCTTTAGGGAGGGGTATCCTCTTATTGAAGAGTTGCTAAATACAGTAGAACTACCTCTCTGTACAGGACAATACCTAGGTACAGAGCCAAAGTATCCTTTAGGGAGAGGTGTCCTCTTATTGAAGAGTTGCTAAATACAGTAGAAACTACCTCTCTGTACAGGACAATACCTAGGTACAGAGCCAAAGTATCCTTTAGGGAGAGGTGTCCTCTTATTGAAGAGTTGCTAAATACAGTAGAACTACCTCTCTGTACAGGACAATACCTAGGTACAGAGCCAAAGTATCCTTTAGGGAGAGGTGTCCTCTTATTGAAGAGTTGCTAAATACAGTAGACCTACCTCTCTGTACAGGACAATACCTAGGTACAGAGCCAAAGTATCCTTTAGGGAGAGGTGTCCTCTTATTGAAGAGTTGCTAAATACAGTAGAACTACCTCTCTGTACAGGACAATACCTAGGTACAGAGCCAAAGTATCCTTTAGGGAGAGGTGTCCTCTTATTGAAGAGTTGCTAAATACAGTAGAACTACCTCCCTGTACAGGACAATACCTAGGTACAGAGCCAAAGTATCCTTTAGGGAGGGGTATCCTCTTATTGAAGAGTTGCTAAATACAGTAGAACTACCTCTCTGTACAGGACAATACCTAGGTACAGAGCCAAAGTATCCTTTAGGGAGAGGTGTCCTCTTATTGAAGAGTTGCTAAATACAGTAGAACTACCTCCCTGTACAGGACAATACCTAGGTACAGAGCCAAAGTATCCTTTAGGGAGGGGTATCCTCTTATTGAAGAGTTGCTAAATACAGTAGAACTACCTCCCTGTACAGGACAATACCTAGGTACAGAGCCAAAGTATCCTTTAGGGAGAGGTGTCCTCTTATTGAAGAGTTGCTAAATACAGTAGAACTACCTCCCTGTACAGGACAATACCTAGGTACAGAGCCAAAGTATCCTTTAGGGAGGGGTATCCTCTTATTGAAGAGTTGCTAAATACAGTAGAACTACCTCTCTGTACAGGACAATACCTAGGTACAGAGCCAAAGTATCCTTTAGGGAGAGGTGTCCTCTTATTGAAGAGTTGCTAAATACAGTAGACCTACCTCTCTGTACAGGACAATACCTAGGTACAGAGCCAAAGTATCCTTTAGGGAGGGGTATCCTCTTATTGAAGAGTTGCTAATACAGTAGACCTACCTCTCTGTACAGGACAATACCTAGGTACAGAGCCAAAGTATCCTTTAGGGAGAGGTGTCCCTCTTATTGAAGAGTTGCTAAATACAGTAGACCTACCTCTCTGTACAGGACAATACCTAGGTACAGAGCCAAAGTATCCTTTAGGGAGGGGTATCCTCTTATTGAAGAGTTGCTAAATACAGTAGAACTACCTCTCTGTACAGGACAATACCTAGGTACAGAGCCAAAGTATCCTTTAGGGAGAGGTGTCCTCTTATTGAAGAGTTGCTAAATACAGTAGACCTACCTCTCTGTACAGGACAATACCTAGGTACAGAGCCAAAGTATCCTTTAGGGAGGGGTATCCTCTTATTGAAGAGTTGCTAAATACAGTAGACCTACCTCTCTGTACAGGACAATACCTAGGTACAGAGTCAAAGTATCCTTTAGGGAGGGGTATCCTCTTATTGAAGAGTTGCTAAATACAGTAGAACTACCTCTCTGTACAGGACAATACCTAGGTACAGAGCCAAAGTATCCTTTAGGAGGGGTATCCTCTTATTGAAGAGTTGCTAAATACAGTAGACCTACCTCTCTGTACAGGACAATACCTAGGTACAGAGCCAAAGTATCCTTTAGGGAGGGGTATCCTCTTATTGAAGAGTTGCTAAATACAGTAGAACTACCTCTCTGTACAGGACAATACCTAGGTACAGAGCCAAAGTATCCTTTAGGGAGAGGTGTCCTCTTATTGAAGAGTTGCTAAATACAGTAGAACTACCTCCCTGTACAGGACAATACCTAGGTACAGAGCCAAAGTATCCTTTAGGGAGGGGTATCCTCTTATTGAAGAGTTGCTAAATACAGTAGAACTACCTCTCTGTACAGGACAATACCTAGGTACAGAGCCAAAGTATCCTTTAGGGAGGGGTATCCTCTTATTGAAGAGTTGCTAAATACAGTAGAACTACCTCTCTGTACAGGACAATACCTAGGTACAGAGCCAAAGTATCCTTTAGGGAGGGGTATCCTCTTATTGAAGAGTTGCTAAATACAGTAGACCTACCTCTCTGTACAGGACAATACCTAGGTACAGAGCCAAAGTATCCTTTAGGGAAGGGTATCCTCTTATTGAAGAGTTGCTAAATACAGTAGAACTACCTCTCTGTACAGGACAATACCTAGGTACAGAGCCAAAGTATCCTTTAGGGAGGGGTATCCTCTTATTGAAGAGTTGCTAAATACAGTAGAACTACCTCTCTGTACAGGACAATACCTAGGTACAGAGCCCAAAGTATCCTTTAGGGAGGGGTATCCTCTTATTGAAGAGTTGCTAAATACAGTAGAACTACCTCTCTGTACAGGACAATACCTAGGTACAGAGCCAAAGTATCCTTTAGGGAGGGGTATCCTCTTATTGAAGAGTTGCTAAATACAGTAGAACTACCTCTCTGTACAGGACAATACCTAGGTACAGAGCCAAAGTAT
The DNA here is from genome assembly GCA_030710605.1 of Cordylochernes scorpioides. Lineage (NCBI taxonomy): Eukaryota > Metazoa > Arthropoda > Arachnida > Pseudoscorpiones > Chernetidae > Cordylochernes > Cordylochernes scorpioides. The sequence goes on along the minus strand of CP092876.1, from coordinate 10,445,870 downwards.
CCTTTAGGGAGGGGTATCCTCTTATTGAAGAGTTGCTAAATACAGTAGAACTACCTCTCTGTACAGGACAATACCTAGGTACAGAGCCAAAGTATCCTTTAGGGAGAGGTGTCCTCTTATTGAAGAGTTGCTAAATACAGTAGAACTACCTCCCTGTACAGGACAATACCTAGGTACAGAGCCAAAGTATCCTTTAGGGAGGGGTATCCTCTTATTGAAGAGTTGCTAAATACAGTAGAACTACCTCTCTGTACAGGACAATACCTAGGTACAGAGCCAAAGTATCCTTTAGGGAGGGGTATCCTCTTATTGAAGAGTTGCTAAATACAGTAGAACTACCTCCCTGTACAGGACAATACCTAGGTACAGAGCCAAAGTATCCTTTAGGGAGGGGTATCCTCTTATTGAAGAGTTGCTAAATACAGTAGAAACTACCTCTCTGTACAGGACAATACCTAGGTACAGAGCCAAAGTATCCTTTAGGGAGGGGTATCCCTCTTATTGAAGAGTTGCTAAATACAGTAGAACTACCTCTCTGTACAGGACAATACCTAGGTACAGAGCCAAAGTATCCTTTAGGGAGGGTATCCTCTTATTGAAGAGTTGCTAAATACAGTAGAACTACCTCTCTGTACAGGACAATACCTAGGTACAGAGCCAAAGTATCCTTTAGGGAGGGGTATCCTCTTATTGAAGAGTTGCTAAATACAGTAGAACTACCTCTCTGTACAGGACAATACCTAGGTACAGAGCCAAAGTATCCTTTAGGGAGAGGTGTCCTCTTATTGAAGAGTTGCTAATACAGTAGACCTACCTCTCTGTACAGGACAATACCTAGGTACAGAGCCAAAGTATCCTTTAGGGAGGGGTATCCTCTTATTGAAGAGTTGCTAAATACAGTAGAACTACCTCTCTGTACAGGACAATACCTAGGTACAGAGCCAAAGTATCCTTTAGGGAGGGGTATCCTCTTATTGAAGAGTTGCTAAATACAGTAGAACTACCTCTCTGTACAGGACAATACCTAGGTACAGAGCCAAAGTATCCTTTAGGGAGGGGTATCCCTCTTATTGAAGAGTTGCTAAATACAGTAGAACTACCTCTCTGTACAGGACAATACCTAGGTACAGAGCCAAAGTATCCTTTAGGGAGGGGTATCCTCTTATTGAAGAGTTGCTAAATACAGTAGAACTACCTCTCTGTACAGGACAATACCTAGGTACAGAGCCAAAGTAGCCTTTAGGGAGGGGTGTCCTCTTACTGGAGAGCTACTAAATACAGTAGAACTACCTCTCTGTACAGGACAATACCTAGGTACAGAGCCAAAGTAGCCTTTAGGGAGGGGTGTCCTCTTATTGAAGAGTTGCTAAATACAGTAGAACTACCTCCCTGTACAGGACAATACCTAGGTACAGAGCCAAAGTATCCTTTAGGGAGAGGTGTCCTCTTATTGAAGAGTTGCTAAATACAGTAGAACTACCTCCCTGTACAGGACAATACCTAGGTACAGAGCCAAAGTATCCTTTAGGGAGAGGTGTCCTCTTATTGAAGAGTTGCTAAATACAGTAGAACTACCTCCCTGTACAGGACAATACCTAGGTACAGAGCCAAAGTATCCTTTAGGGAGAGGTGTCCTCTTATTGAAGAGTTGCTAAATACAGTAGAACTACCTCTCTGTACAGGACAAGACCTAGTTACAGAGCCAAAGTATCCTTTAGTGAGGGGTGTCCTCTTACTGGAGGGCTACTAAATACAGTATAACTACCTCTCTGTACAGGACAATACCTAGTTACAGAGCCAAAGTATCCTTTAGTGAGGGGTGTCCTCTTACTGGAGAGCTACTAAATACAGTAGAACTACCTCTCTGTACAGGACAAGACCTAGTTACAGAGCCAAAGTATCCTTTAGTGAGGGGTGTCCTCTTACTGGAGGGCTACTAAATACAGTATAACTACCTCTCTGTACAGGACAATACCTAGTTACAGAGCCAAAGTAGCCTTTAGGGAGGGGTTGTCCTCTTACTGGAGAGCTACTAAATACAGTAGAACTACCTCTCTGTACAGGACAATACCTAGGTACAGAGCCAAAGTAGCCTTTAGGGAGGGGTGTCCTCTTATTGAAGAGTTGCTAAATACAGTAGAACTACCTCTCTGTACAGGACAAGACCTAGTTACAGAGCCAAAGTATCCTTTAGGGAGGGGTGACCTCTTACTGGAGGGCTACTAAATACAGTATAACTACCTCTCTGTACAGGACAACACATAGTTACAGAGCCAAAGTAGCCTTTAGGGAGGGGTGACCTCTTACTGGAGAGCTACTAAATACAGTAGAACTACCTCTCTGTACAGGACAATACCTAGTTACAGAGCCAAAGTAGCCTTTAGGGAGGGGTGTCCTCTTACTGGAGAGCTACTAAATACAGTAGAACTACCTCCCTGTACAGGACAACATCTAGTTACAGAGCCAAAGTGGCCTTTAGGGAGGGGTGTCCTCTTACTGGAGAGCTACTAATTACAGTAGAACTACCTCCCTGTACAGGACAACACCTAGTTACAGAGCCAAAGTGGCCCTTAGGGAGGGGTGTCTTCTTACTGGAGAGCTACTAAATACAGTAGAACTACCTCCCTGTACAGGACAACACCTAGTTACAGAGCCAAAATGGCCTTTAGGGAGAAGTGTGCTCTTACTGGAGAGCTACTAAATACAGTAGAACTACCTCCCTGTACAGGACAACACCTAGTTACAGAGCCAAAGTGGCCTTTAGGGAGGGGTGTGCTCTTACTGGAGAGCTACTAAATACAGTAGAACTACCTCCCTGTACAGGACAACACCTAGTTACAGAGCCAAAGTGGCCTTTAGGGAGAGGTGTGCTCTTACTGGAGAGCTACTAAATACAGTAGAACTACCTCCCCGTAAAGGACAACTCCTAGTTGCAGAGCCAAAGTGTCCTTTTGAAAGAGGTGTCCTCTTACCAGAGAGTTGCTAAATAGTAAAAATTTTAATTTTGCAAAAGAAACTGTCCTTTGTAGAGAGTTGTCCTCTAGCGCGAGTGTCCTCACATGTTCTACTGTATTAGGTCAATGACATTTAAAAATGGATGACATTTTTCAGGATAAATCCTCAATGAATCTTGACCAAGACAACCATGTCACCAGACTATGGATTGATCATCTTAGCATAAAGGAGAAACCAGACCAGGACTGATTCATCTTAAATTGGGATATTCTTTTCCGAGGCCACTAAAAACAGATACCCTTGGTTTTTATTGGAAGTTTATTTATGGCCTTAATATTAAACAAAGCTGAGAGTTCATGGGAAACTTTATTATTTGTTTCACAGCAATTTTTGCCCCTCTACAAATAAAATCTTATTTTACAATTGATAAGGATTATTTTTTCTCTGAAATTTTTACAAAAAGATAATTAACCCTTTATATAAGAAATTTGCATATATATTACATATTGATCTAGTAATCAATGTAAATACAATTGTATGTTAGAATTCTTTACCTATTTGAAAACGTTTACGATGTTTTATTATGATAATCATTATATGAAGATTGTGATGCAACACAGTTAAGTGTGAATATTGATCAATATTTGTAGCATTTTAATTCTATGAAATCTCAGTTTTCACTATTACAGGTTTGTGGATTTCGATAAATTACAAAAAGGTATAAGAGGCCGCAACTTTTTTTAAAAAATTAATTGCATAAAGTAGCTTTCGGACAAAGCTCTTCCTCAGGAAACTAAAACCTTTAGTTTCCTGAGGAAGGGCTTACCCGAAAGCTTCTTTATGCATTTTTTTTTTTTAAGTTGCGACGTCTTGTACCTTCATGTAAAATATCAGTTTGTTACATATATGTTACCAGTTTGTTACATAAGTTTCATACATCCGTGTTGAAAAATTGTCTTTATAAAACACGCCTGTCTGTCGTATGAAGCAAATAATGATGATGATAAAATTGATGATATATTAAGATAAAACAAGGCTTAGGGTGCTGTTCTAGATCTGTGTCCGTAGAACAGGTGTTCTTCTATCTATCTATGCAACTTTAAGGACATTGTGTAAAATAGCAATGAAAAAACTGATATCTCAAATATCATTCTCAGCGCCATCTGTCGGAATAAATATCAACATTTTTTTTTATCATTTCAGAATTGGCCAAATATCCTTTCATGATTAATTAAGAAATTCAAAAAAATTCTGGAATAATTAAAAATCAGCAATTAGTTGATGACGCGATGATTCCGACAGATGACGCAAGCAATCAGTAACATTTATTTGCACGATCAGAAAATGTCTTTTTTTTTTTTAATTAAATTACACAATTATTAGTTAATAAAGGTTCCTGGAACTCACAATAGAAAAGGAATGTGTGCAATTAACCAAACGGGGCTCTGGTACATTTGTAAATGCAAAGTCGAACTGCTTTTCACATGTGTAGACATGTGGTGCACTTACAGTAAAAGCAGTCGCCTACCTTTACCCACCATGATTATCATGGCCTGTACCACGTGTACTAGGGATAAGCAAAAAATAATAATAATAGAAGACCCCGAAAAGACCAATTTTGTTCGAAAGTTTTCTAACTAGCTTTAATAATAAAAATTAAACTCATTTTTACATTTTTATTCAAGTTTTTTATTTTAAACAAAATTTCCCTTCAAATAAAATACCCTGATGGAGAGGGCAGAGATTTGACAAAATATCGATGAAATAACAAAAAGAAAAAATCTTGTCGAAATGTGTCCTTCATTTCTATATAAAAAAGGTCCTTAGGTAAAAAAAGAGTTGTTGACAACATCCCTGTCTCCTATCCCAGGAAGTAAATAAACAAACACGTGGTATGAAGGACAACTATTAATTAATGGCGCCAACTCTGCTTACAGTGCCATCTCTAGGGGGATTTTGGAACTATTAACTAAGAGTTATATTTTGTTGGTCAAAATTATTTATTTATATAATTAATTATTTAAATCACTACTAATTGTTTGTTTGTGATGCACAATTTTAACTGTGATCCAAATGGGAGTTGACAATTGAAATATTTAGAGAAGGTTTGTTTAGAAATTTTCAAAATTGGAACAAATGACAATTTCCAGATTTCTCTCATGAATTTCCTTGGGAATTTAAACAAAACACAAACAGAGAATATTTAAAATATCTTCATATATATATAATCTTCTTAAATATTTTGTGAGTCTTTAAAAATTAAGATTAATTATGCTTCAAATAAGCCCTGATCAACATAAAATATATTTTGATTTAACCAATAAGGAATCAAAGGTTTCTTTTCTTATATCTTTTATTTATCAAGCTTTCATGTTAACATGCTCTTCAACACGTAGATCTTAAAGTACTACTTCAGGATATCCGTGGAAAGCTTGAAAAATAAAAAATATAAGAAACAGAGACGAAACCCTTGTGTAAAGAAAATGTCGAGTAATCGTTTCACAAAACACTGAGGCGAGTTCAGTAGAAGAATTCGCAGTGATGATTCTTTTGTAGGCTGTTGCAAGGATTTAAATCAGATCACTAAATAGCAGAAAGGAGAGGGTAAAAGTCTCCTTCAAACTAACTTTATTCAAAACATCTTAAGAGGACAGAGGAAAACACCAAACTGGGTCAGCGTCAGGCCGGATGCTCCCCTCCCTCTTTTTATTGCCGGCTGGCGCAGCTGGGGCTTGTTTGTTTACAGTCACCCGAGCCGTCGCTGTCTGACGTCCTGAAGTGGATCTCCATTATTCCACACCTTGATTCCCTATTGTTTAAATCAAAGTATAAAATCAAGGGGGGAAGAATCTATATTTCGGGGCTCAAAAATCATCCATTCTGTTTACCAGCCCCGTAAATAAAGATATTTACAGAATCTATATTATAAAATATATTTATATACATAGTTTTTAATAAAAAAGGGGTCATGGTTCAATTATTTAAAATATGACCCATTAAAATAAAGAGTTCTAAATATAACTGTATTGTCATCGCGAGTGAGCAAATTGATGTTGAAATCTCAAAATTTAACTCTTTTCATATACACCCATACCTCGCTTTGCGTCGGGGTTACGTTCCAAAAAAAACACGACGCAAATTGAAACAACGCAAAGTGAAAATATGTAAAGGTGGAATCAAAAACAAAGGTGTTGCCATATTTTAGGAAAAAAATATATAAAAAAATTAAAGACTCGAATCCAAAACAACGCAACTACGAAAATCTAACGACGCACAGTGAAAATCAGTAAAAATTAAGCAGCGACGCAACTTCGAAAAAAACGCAAAACGAAACAACGCAAAGCGAGGTATTGGTGTAGTTTAAACGAAATTGAGGGTGGGACGTCTCATCATAAAATATATAAAGAATTATATGAAACATAATGTATTGATATATTATTTTTTTCACACTATTTTATATTATATTCTTTAAATTTATTAGTAAAACATATCGACTTTTTGAAAAACTTTATATTTATTAAGGTAAAACTTTAATAAGACTTAAGACTGGCTGTGATTGTAGACCCGTTCATTTGAATTGTTCATTATTCTATATTTTACAAATTTTAATTACAGTTAAACCTGTTTATAGCGCCCCCTCTTGGGACTCACCAAAATAGGATGCTATAGAGAGGTTTAACTGTATTCTGAAATAAGTCAATTGCCGAATTATTCTAAGATTTGTATTTTCTAATTTTCTACGTGATAAGGTATTTATAAACGAGGTTCCTGGAGCGCAGAACGCCAACTACATGGTTGGTGATAATATTATTTAAAATAAAGTAAATAGACACACACAAAGCCTTCAACAAGACACCAGTCTTATACATGTCATAATTTGTATATAATTAAATGCAACCCCGACCCACTATGTATGTACCATGTATGATTTTCGAAGACTTAATAAAGAACAAGGTAACTGGAGGGAAGCAAGTAGCATTAAGATATAGGAAGTAGACCTAAAGCTGGCACGACTATTCTGGGCACCCCTGTGTCAATATTGCAGGGGCAGAAACCGGACGTCTCTAGTGACCAGAAGTTATAAATGTTAAAGCTAACACCCAATATTTCCGGCAAAGACAGGACGTATCCAATATCCACAGAAGTTATATTAGTATAGAGACACCCCATACTTCCGACCCAAGATAGGACGTATTTGATAACACGGAAGTAAATAAAGTCAAAATAGCACTCGACACTTCCTATCAAGCAGACCACAGCTTTCATCAAGGAAAGCCGCGGGCCAATCAAAAGATAGCATCTAAATAGGTCAACCAATAGGGAAAAAGCATGTGATCATCTCTCAACCAATCAGAGAGAAACGGAGTCTTGGTGTTAAATCGAAAGGCAAGGATGGTCAGTTAGGTTTTCGCTCTCATAGGAACAACACCTGCAGTAGCGACTTGGCTCCCACCGAGTTCGGATCAGCCTTCGACTTGCTCCCACCAAGGTAACATCTGTTCTAGAGATCTCTCTCTCAGCTCAGCTCATAGCTATGTCAATCACCGCCATGTGATCAGATAAGGAACAATCAAACCCGCTCCTTCTCAAACCTTCTTCCCTCCAATCCAGTTGCCTTTTATTTTCAAAACAATCACGTGTCCTGATTATTCCTAACTGTGTGCTTCACTTACCACTCAACGACTGCGCTTCAACCCAATCTCACCATTCGCATCCAACAACAAGAAACCCCGCAACGATATTGCCACAGAACGGTTAAGTCGACAGGATTCTATAACAGTGTAATACATCAAATATTATAGTGTAATAACAACAATATCATCATATTACACTAAGTCGACAGGATAAAGATTATGGAACTTAATCAGGATAAAGATTATGGAACTTAATCAGGATAAAGATTATAGAGCTTAATCAGGATAAAGATTATGGAAATTAGCCCAGGCACCAGCAAAACAAAAGGCAATGACAAACCAAGAAAGAACAAACTGGCAACGAGCGGAAAGAAACTGACAACGAACGAAGCGACAAGACACACCCTGGCGACGGTAATTTTAGAACTGACCGCCGCGCTACAAGGGGAAAGATCCACGCAACTGGAAGCGGTCTTCCGGAGCGCCACCCTCGGGGCAACCGACACCCGCACCGCCGGTACGTGTCCGAACAACCTGACGCCCACCGAGGAATCGCCACCCGCCATGCCGTACCAGTACACACGGAAGCAACCCACGCGACACGGACCCAGTGTACCGACAACGCGATCCACTCGAATGGAAGCAGTACAAATGACTAGATTTCCCTTTCAATCGCGCGGACAGTGCAAAAGGTCCCGATCCGGTCCAACAGATATTCCAGGCCAGCCACACCAAGCCGAAGACGCCACAATGGAGACTTTTCGAGACTAAGGTAGGCAATCCACCCAATGACACCATCAAATTAACTTTGGACTTGTATCTGACCCAGGACCTACCATGTACCTTTCTCATTGAACCAGACGCAGGTTCGAACATATTGCCGTATCATTTATACAATAGATTAAAAGCACAACTTCCCAATTTAAGTATTAAAAAACCTTCCCTTGATCTATCCACCCTAAATAGTTTTACGAAAATAATAGGACATTTAACTTTCCCTCTGACAATAGGCCAAATAACCCGTAGAGAGAACTTCCACGTGGTAAATGCATCCTTGCCATTTGGAGTTCTTACCTTAAAAACCCTTTATCAATATAAATTAAAACTAAATTATAATCGCGGCACTATTTTCCAACTTGGCGTCCCATTGTCTAATACTATCTACCACTTTAAACATGTATCAAATGAATGCAAGCACGGGCTAGGCCAAAACCTGTCCCAAAGGACTCGCACAGCACCCAAAGCTTTCACACATGGAAAACCTTGCCTGCATTCATTGCCCAAACCCCAAATATTTACATGCCACCATTATAATCTCACACCACACAACTTTTCACTCAACCCAATTACCAGTACTATATGCCCACAACATGTAAAACCACCACGACTCCAACCTACAATTCCAATAATGCCCAAAAAAGTGTCCGTACACCGACACAGCTCACCCACTTACCACACAAAATCCACACATGACCATACTCCGCAACGCCATAAACACGCAAATGTACCTCACAACACGCGCACCCATACGTCGTCACACAACGGTAACACACACAATCCGCACAACACACGCAACACGCACGCCAAGAGACAACAACAACGACAAACAAGCGCATGCACAACCGTTAAGAATAATACAATCATCCCGTCTACACAAAACATAGAAAAAATTCACGCCACCAAACAACCACACAATCGAAAAGCCTTGCGATCTTTCCTAAAAGCTGTGAACGCCTATAAAGAGTTCATTCCGGACCACGCCCGCTTGCGGACGCCACTTATCAACCTTCTAAAAAAGGATATCATGTGGGTCTGGGATGACGAATGCCAGAAAGCGTTCACTAACCTGAAAGAAAACCTTACCACACACCCCACATTACACCTTTACCAGGAAGGTCTGCCATGCCAGGTGTACTGTAACACCTCAACATTCAGCATTACAGGCGTTCTTAAACAAGTCTACCCTGATGGGAAGACATACACCGTTCAACATTTCAGCCGATCTCTGCGTAGTCACGAGCGAAATTATTCAGACTTGGAACTACAATGCCTAGCCATTGTGGAAAGTGTGGATAATTTCCGCACCTGTCTAATGGACAGAAAGTTTACAATATTTTCTGACCATCCCGCATTGCAGTGGTTGAAAGAGATCAAAGCTCCGTCAGGCAGATTGTTTCGATGGAGGTTAAGATTGTCAAGATACGAATATGAGGTCCGTAGCATAAATGGAGTACAACAATATGAAACGGGCATTGGAACTCGTATCCCATTTTGTGGCTTTCTAGATGCGCCACTCATACAGAGCCAACAGTCTTCTCCACCGGGAAAATCTCGCGTGACTATAGATCACAATAAACTGCGCACCGTCTCCCGAAAAGGAGTACTTAAAACTATAGTCCCAAGTTCACTTACAACCAGACTCCTTAAGTCCGTACACACTCAACACCACCATCCAAACATCTCCAAGATGACGAGGCTCATCTCAGCACAATATTATTGGCAGAACATGACACAAGACATCGCAAAACAGGTAAAAACCTGCCCCACCTGCCGATTCGCTAGAAGAATCGATGAATACAAACAACCTGCACGTAAAATACCGACACAGGTACCCAAACAAAACAAAATTCGTACATAAAGCACAGCGTACACACAACACAAATAATGCCAAAATTACCACATCCACGTCAGAGAAAAGATCACACATCTCAACCTAAACCAATTACCGCCGACATATCTCTAATAAAACCATTGACGATCAAACAGGAGAACTATAAACCGGACAAACAGTTCAATCATACCACATCACTCCCTAAAGATATCAAACAAGAGAACTGCGAACCTACCAATCATTCAATTTCTACAATTAATAAGGATCAAACAAATATTTCAAAATCCCCATTTACAAAAATACGAGAGAACATGGGGCAATACCCTATTTTTCATCTGATTTTCATCCTTTGTTTGTTACTTCTGCCATACAACTGTATTCCAATTTTATTCATCAATTACTTGTTTATATATACCATGCCCGCTCAGAAAATCTTCGAACTACAAGAGGCAGTTTTTAATTTTGGACAAACATTAGGAAACATCTTTGCAGAAAATCTAAATAAACTCCGAAAAGATAGCAGTAACTGAAAGATAACCAACCGATGTCGGAGAAACCGTACTCCAAAAACAAGCCCCGAGCCGCACCAAAAATAAATAGACGGCAGGAAACGAGAATTTGAGACACCACGACGGAAGTGTAGTTCGCAGCGATAAATTCGGCCTCTGTAAACAAAGCGGAGCGCCCTCGTCCGATCTCCAATTTCATTCCCTCTCGTTTGCCCGACACACCCCACTTCCGTATCTCTAATTACAATGAGAAGATCCCCTATTGAGGTCAACTGGGAACCTCGCTATGCCACCGATTTTGATTCCAGTTCGAGTCTACATATCGATTTTTACCAACCAACTCCACATCCACGAGACAACACATAGAACTAGCTCACACATTTCTTACACAATAGACTTCTAACATTTTTTCACAACACACACACAAAGACAAAAAATTACACCTAAAGGTTATATAGATTTCCATGTCTCCTGTACACACAGCATAAACGCACTTGAGGGCTAGAATCACGTTTTTCACCTAAGTGTCGCTACAGATGAGACAAAAAATTTATAGGGCATAATTGAGCAAGTAAAACATTTATAGGGCAAAATGGAACAATCAATACATTTAGATCAGGGCATGTAGATACCAAAGGGTTCCAACCAATACACCTTATTTTTCATATCAATCATTTTCATTATTTTCTCGCAATTAAAAATGTAAATATTTAATCAATTTATCAATTTATTCAACTTATTGCCACTTTTAATCATTAATTATCATTTTTTTTTTCCAATTAGTTTATATTATCATTTTTATTTATCAATTATCATTCTATTTACCACTTAGCTTATATTGCCACAACTCAATTATCAACGAAAACCCACTGGTTTTCGATTAAACTAAAAACATTAAATCACCCTTTGTTGTTGAAACCTTTTTATTTTTCATTTTTCTTTTTTCAAACACTCAACTTTGATTTCGCTCAAAAAAACTTTTATTTTATTTCTCAAAAGACCTAATAGAATTCCTTCGATTTCATTCCCAATCTCGAATAGAATATGGTTAGGCATTTTTCCTTTTTTTTTTCACCATTCAACCAAGCACTCAACTTTGATTTCGCTCAAAAAACTTTTATTTTATTTTTATTTTTGATTTCTCAAAAGACCTAATAGAATTCCTTCGATTTCATTCCCAATTTCGAGCTAGAATATGGTTAGGCATTTTTCTTTTTTTTTTTCTCACCATTCAACCAAACACATTCAATTTTGTTTTCATTCAACTACTCTTATTTTATTTTGTTTTGATTTCAAAGCACCTTATGAAATTTCCTCGATTCCTTTTTCTCAGAATTCGAGCAAAAAAGTAACTAAGCAGTTGTCTTTGTCACCATGCAACAAAATATTTTTCTTTTTCAACCAAACACATTCAATTTTGATTTCATTCAACTATTTTTATATTATTTTTATTTGATTTCAAAAGCCTTAATAGAACTCCCTCGATATCATTTCTTATCTCGAGTAGAATTCGTTTAGGCGCATTTTTTTTGTTTTACCCATTATGTACCATAACCTTCATTGATTTCTTACAATTAAAAAATTTTTTGATTTCTATTAATTATACTCAACCTATATCATCAACCCCATTCTATCTTACTTATGTCACCAGCAATGCTTGTATATAGCCCCTCAATACCTACAACTAATTTTCCCACAAAATTATTTTTCATTTTACAGAATTCTCTCAGGCTAACCCCTTCTTGAATTCTTCACATGTAGGGGGCGCATCTGTCATAATTTGTATATAATTAAATGCAACCCCGACCCACTATGTATGTACCATGTATGATTTTCGAAGACTTAATAAAGAACAAGGTAACTGGAGGGAAGCAAGTAGCATTAAGATATAGGAAGTAGACCTAAAGCTGGCACGACTATTCTGGGCACCCCTGTGTCAATATTGCAGGGGCAGAAACCGGACGTCTCTAGTGACCAGAAGTTATAAATGTTAAAGCTAACACCCAATATTTCCGGCAAAGACAGGACGTATCCAATATCCACAGAAGTTATATTAGTATAGAGACACCCCATACTTCCGACCCAAGATAGGACGTATTTGATAACACGGAAGTAAATAAAGTCAAAATAGCACTCGACACTTCCTATCAAGCAGACCACAGCTTTCATCAAGGAAAGCCGCGGGCCAATCAAAAGATAGCATCTAAATAGGTCAACCAATAGGGAAAAAGCATGTGATCATCTCTCAACCAATCAGAGAGAAACGGAGTCTTGGTGTTAAATCGAAAGGCAAGGATGGTCAGTTAGGTTTTCGCTCTCATAGGAACAACACCTGCAGTAGCGACTTGGCTCCCACCGAGTTCGGATCAGCCTTCGACTTGCTCCCACCAAGGTAACATCTGTTCTAGAGATCTCTCTCTCAGCTCAGCTCATAGCTATGTCAATCACCGCCATGTGATCAGATAAGGAACAATCAAACCCGCTCCTTCTCAAACCTTCTTCCCTCCAATCCAGTTGCCTTTTATTTTCAAAACAATCACGTGTCCTGATTATTCCTAACTGTGTGCTTCACTTACCACTCAACGACTGCGCTTCAACCCAATCTCACCATTCGCATCCAACAACAAGAAACCCCGCAACGATATTGCCACATACATATTCTCCTCTTTCCTTGCCAGTTTGCAACGATATCCACACGATGATCAATCACCATCATGTAGTGTAGGATAAAACGATAACTCTAAGTTATATTTCCTACTTTGTAAAAGTTGATAAAATGAATAGAAAACAAGAGAAAATCCTAAAAATATAAAAGTGAAGACGTATGCAAATATGTTAATGCAAGATAATGGAGAGAGAAGCGAGAAGAAAAAATGTGGAAGAGTTTTAAGATTGTCTAGTAAAAGATGATGCCGAGAAAATGAAAGTGAATAACAAAGAACTAAGATTACAGAGAATGCCAGTTGCACAAAGACAATTAAAACAATTTTATTGACATCTTGTCAATACATTCAAAGTACACAGTCTGTACTATTTAAAAAAAGATAATATGCATTGTATATACTATGTACAATGAATATGGCGCCTCTGCCAGCGCTGCAGAGTTTGGTGGAGAGTTGCACAAAGATTGACAATTAATTTTGAAACAGAAGAACAAAGACCTACAGAATTATAATGTATAATTTATTAAACATATTTTTTCGCTTTATACAATATATAGATACAATATATATATCCCATGGTTATGAAATAGAAAATTTTAGCGGCGTGAGAGAAGGTGGATTTTTATGTTGACACTTTTTTTTAGGTTAAATAAAAAATATATATATAATTAGCCTTCTAATGCACGATATGTTCTATATTATATTATTTAGCGCTTTATAAATATATATACACGTAATACATTTGTGTATATGAAAAAACAATAGAAAAAATATATAAAAAAAGGTCAGGTGTTGATATTAAAAATAAAAAAGGCATATCCTGACCAGGAGCACATGTGCTTTTTTAGTGGCAGTGCGCCATCTGGTGGAACAGAAATCAATTAAACATTGATTTAGCCTGTTCCCTGATATTTGGCCAACCTCTGCCATCTAAAAAGCACATGTGCTCCTGGTTAGGATATGCCTTTTTTATTTTTAATATCAACACCTGACCTTTTTTTATATTTTTTTTTCTGTTATTTTTTTACATATATATACACTTTAATAAGGCTAGGAACTGGCATTCCTTCTAGACCCGTTCATAGAACGGTGTATTTTTTATAAATGGTGTATGGTTGTTAGTACACTGCTGATGATGTATGATTTTAACCCACTCAGGTTTTAAGTCAAAACTATATATATCAGAATTAATATAAAATGTTTCACCTATAATCTCATATCTCTTTATAGTTTTTTTACTATAAATATATGTGTGCATATATATTAAGTCTTTAAAAATTAATATACAGTAGAGAACCTCTATGAAAGGACACTCACGCTAGAGGACACCTCTCAACAAAGGACAGTTTTCATTTGAAACATTATCATTTTTACTATTTATTAACTCTCCAGTAAGAGGACACCTCTCCCTAATGGACACTTAAGCCCGGCAATTAGGTGTTGTCCTTTACAGGGAGGTTCTACTGTACTTTTTTTTATAATAGTGTCTAATCCCCATATGAGGTCATTCTACTTTTTATTCAAGTGCGTGCGTCACACATCGTTCGTTTTCTATTATTTAAAAATATTACCATTAAAAATATTCACAAATAATATTGCATTACCATCGTGAGTAAGCAAAAGGAGATGTGAAATTGTCAATTTATATAAATCATTCTAAGGAAAACCCTTTTATATTACTAGAATGAAAATAAAGGTGTTAGGGAGAGAGAGGATATAACAGTGGTATTTATAAATATTAAAATAATAGAATTGAGTGAAAATTAATAAAGTTAGCTATGAAAACTATACTATGTAGAGAAGTGTCTACCCTTGGAGGTTCTACTTTAGAGATTTGATGAAAGATATTCAATAATACATCATTTCATAACCCTTCTACCGCCAAATAATGCAACTTAGCATATATTCGTCTAATTTGCATATTATGGAATCGAAACAAATGACATATTTAAGAAGTGAAATATCATCTAAATATCATTGTAGACATCCTTGCAACAAACCCACATATTTATTCTATTGATATAAATGAATTAAAAGATGTTTATTTTTTATAAATTTTGCTTTATTACATTGTAATGTCATAAACAAGGAAACAATTACCCTTCCCCATATACCTTATATATTAACATAATGGAAGAAATCCATCAGCATAGGTTTCAAATATATTTACATATATATCAAATAGATACTCACTTTGATTTGAAAAAACAACAAAAAGTTCTAAATAAAGAGGATTTTGAGCGTTCGCCTTCTCTTTCTTTACGCGGAGGTTTTGCCCAAACCGTTGGAGTACTTGGTGAACAACTCCCGACAGGAATTTGCTTCGTGGAATTTGTTCAACTTCTTAATCCATTTTTTACTGTCGGCTAGATCACCGAGCAGGACGCTTAAGAGGTACAATATTCCTTTGAGGTTGGTCTCAGGAAAGAATTCTTTCCAGCATCCTCTAATAATTTGAGCTCGATAATCATAAAAGGCACAGAGAACTCGAAAGAGTAATCTACATCGTCAACAGTAGAGTGTGACAGTCCAAAGTCGATAAGTGTCGCCTTATAACCGTGTAGTGCAGTCCTGTAGACAGTACCCTGTACAGTGGTCTCTACATACTTCTCTTCAGTTGGCTGTAAGAGGATGTTATCTAAGTGTAGATCGCGATGTTCCAATCTACATTCAGCTTCGCTCGCAGCAAGAACAAATCCAATCTGTTCAATAATACTCAAAATAATTTTCTCAGGATTCTGTTTCGTGTAGAAGGTTCTCAGACTTGTCCCACAGTATTCCATTTCATACACAACATACAATTTCTTATTTCCTGATACCTCGGATTTCAGATCGAAATCATAAACGATCCAGCTGTTCCATAATTTAGGAACACCATATGTTCTGTTCTTCCCTGAGCTGTTTCTCAATGCTGATAGCTTCTTGGTGGTAACCAGCTCTCCAAGTGACCATCGTAATCCTTTTCCATAAAGTTTATCTTTATTCATACTACTGGCGCTATCTTGAACACCCTGTCGTTGGTTCTATAGCAAGTACCGTACGCCCCTGATCCCACCTTATTGAATATATGAGCTTTTACAATATCGTCGAATTTCACGTGATGCTTTGATTACATTCTTCCAGTAGTTTGGTGTACGTTGGAAAACGCTTTATATCAATTAATTTCAGTACTTTCTGGTGGTCTACTTGGTAGTTGTTGGGAAATTTAGTGAAGCGACCCTTCGCCATTTTTTAATAATTAATAAATAAAAATAATTTTCTTTTGATTTTTTTTTAGAATGTTTTATAAACAATATTCTCAAAACAAGAGGTACGAAGGCGTAGAAATGTATGTCAATATAAATAATGAATATTTTATAATTAATATTCATTTATTTTTTCAATTTAATATAAATATTTTATTTTTTTTAATTCTAAAAGCGCACGCATTAAATAGAATTTCAGCGCGTTTATTTTTTTTTTAGAATACCTAGAAAAAAAAGAGCTATCTACATTTTCTTCCAATTCAGCTAAAAGGACATAGAAGAAGCGATCCAAAAAAAAAAAATGTTTTCACCTGGTATCGAATAAATGACCTGGAATTTGTCACACATGCGGGAATATAAATTCACACACATACATAATAAACATTTTAAAAACCTGAATAAAGAGCTGCAATGAAATGAACTTTAGTACAAAACCTATCTTGGTAATTGCGAATATTTTATAAGAATTATTTCGATTCTCTGCAAACAATTTTCTTTATTCCATTATTCTGGTCTCTTAACAGAAACACACTGCCATATAAGACTAAGTCATGAAGAGCCTTTTAACCGAAAGAACCTCCGATAAGAGACCCCCCTAAAAGAAACTTGGTTAATCTATGTTTTTAGGTTATGGTTTCTAACACTTGTGACTCTACTGTAGTTCAGGTTACGTTAACCAATCAACTTCCAATAACTACCTGGAAACCCGCTAAGCCATTTAAATAGATCGAAAATCCATCAGGAAATAAGCTATTTTAAATCAGTTTTCAACTCAAGCTTTCGGAGTTATTAGAACTTCCTAAGGTGTAAGACAATTGTGTTGGAAACTTATATCCCGGGATGGAGCTTCGGTTTAATTATACCTACGAGAATAGATAATACTATCCTATGTATAGAGGTGTCGATTCTTTGAGAGATTTGATGACAGATACTCAATAATACATCATTTCATAACCCTTCTACACACCAAAATATGCAACTTTAGCATATATTCGTCTAATTTGCATATTATGGAATCGAAACAAATGACTTCTTTAAGAAGTGAAATATCATCTAAATATCATTGTAGACATCCTTGCAACAAACCACATATTTATTCTATTGATATAAATGAATTAAAAGATGTTTATTTTTTATAAATTTTGCTTTATTACATTGTAATGTCATAAGCAAGGAAACAATTACCCTTCAATATGCCTTATATATTTACATAATGGGAGGAATCCATCAGCATAGGTTTCAAATATATTTACATATATATCAAATAGATGCTCACTTTGATTTGAAAAAACAACAAAAAGTTCTAAATAAAGAGGATTTTGAGCGTTCGCCTTCTCTTTCTTTACGCGGAGGTTTTGCCAAACCGTTGGAGTACTTGGTGAACAATTCCTGACAGGAATTTGCTTCGTGGAATTTGTTCAACTTCTTAATCCATTTTTCACTGTCAGCTAGATCACCGAGAAGGTCGCTTAAGAGGTACAATATTCCTTTGAGGTTGGTCTCAGGAAAGAATTCGTTCCAGCATTCTCTAATAATTTGATCTCGATAATCACAAAAAGGCTCAGATAACTCGAAAGAGTAATCTACATCGTCAACAGTAGAGTGTGACAGTCCAAAGTCGATAAGTGTCGCCTTATAACCATGTAGTGCAGTCCTGTAGACAGTACCCTCTACAGTGGTCTCTACATACTTCTCTTCAGTTGGCTGTAAGAGGATGTTATCTAAGTGAAGATCGCGATGTTCAAATCTACATTCAGCTTCGCTCGCTGCAAGTACAAATCCAATCTGTTCAATAATACTCAAAATAATTTTCTCAGGATTCTGTATCGTGTAGAAGGTTCTCAGACTTGTCCCACAGTACTCCATTTCATACACAACATACAATTTCTTATTTCCTGATACCTCGGATTTCAGATCGAAATCATAAACGATCCAGCTGTTCCACAATTTGGGAACACCATATGTCCTGTTCTTCCCTGAATTGTTTCTCAATGCTGAAAGCTTCTTGGTGGTAACCAGCTCTCCAAGTGACCATCGTAATCCTTTTCCATAAAGTTTATCTTTATTCATTACTACAGGCGCTATCTTGAACACCCTGTCGTTGGTTCTATAGCAAGTACTGTACGCCCCTGATCCCACCTTATTGAATATATGAGCCTTGACAATATCGTCGAATTTCACGGGATGCTTTTGATTACATTCTTCCAGTAGTTTGGTGTACGTTGGAAAACGCTTTATATCAATTAATTTCAGTACTTTCTGGTGGTCTACTTGGTAGTGTTGGGAAATTTAGTGAAGCGACCCTTCGCCATTTTTTAATAATTAATAAATAAAATAATTTTCTTTTGATTTTTTTAGAATGTTTTATGTACAATATTCTTAAAACAAGAGGTACGAAGGCGTAGACATGTGTATGTCAATATAAATAATGAATATTTTATAATTAATATTCATTTATTTTTTTAATTTAATATAAATATTGTATTTTTTATTAATTCTAAAGCGCACGCATTAAATAGAATTTCAGCGCTTTTTTTTTTTAGAATTCCTAGAAAAAAAAAAGAGCTATCTACATTTTCTTCAAATTCAGCTAAAAGGACATAGAAGAAGCGATCTAAAAAAATGTTTTCATCTGGTATCGAATAAATAACCTGGAATTTGTCACACATGCGGAATATAAATTCACACACATACATAATAAACATTTTAAAAACCTGAATAAAGAGCTGCAATCAAATGAACTTTAGTACAAAACCTATCTTGGTGAATTGCGAATATTTTATAAGAATTATTTCGATTCTCTGCAAACAATTTTCTTTATTACATTATTCTGGTCTCTTAACAGAAACACACTGCCATATAAGACTAAGTCACGAAGAGTCTTTCAACCGAAAGAACCTCCGATAAGAGAACCCTAAAAGAGACTAAGGTTAAGCTATGTTTTTAGGTTATGGTTTCTAACACTTGTGACTCTACTGTAGTTCAGGTTACGTTAACCAATCAACTTCCAATAACTACCTGCAAATCACGCTAAAGCCATTAAATAGATCGAAAATCCATCAGGAAATAAGCTATTTTAAATCAGTTTTCAACTCAAGCTTTCGGAGTTATTAGATCTTCCTCAGGTGTAAGACAATTGTGTTGGAAACTTATATCCCGGGATGGGCTTCGGTTTAATTATAACTAGGAGAATTGATAATACTATCCTATGTATAGAGGTGTCGATTCTTTGAGAGATGTAGAGATTTAATGACAGATACTCAATAATACATCATTATATATATATACTCCTCTCTACCACCAAAAATATGCAACTTAGCATATATTCGTCTAATTTGCATATTATGGAATCGAAACAAATGACTTCTTTAAGAAGTGAAATATCATCTAAATATCATTGTAGACATCCATGCAACAAACCCACATATTTATTCTATTGATATAATGAATTAAAAGACGTTTATTTTTTATAAATTTTGCTTTATTAGATTGTAATGTCATAAACAAGGAAACAATTACCCTTCATATGCCTTATATATTTACATAATGGGAGGAATCCATCAGCATAGGTTTCAAATATATTTACATGTATATCAAATAGATGCTCACTTTGATTTGAAAAAACGACAAAAAGTTCTAAATAAAGAGGATTTTGAGCGTTCACCTTCTCTTTCTTTACGCGGAGGTTTTGCCAAACCGTTGGAGTACTTGGTGAACAACTCCTGACAGGAATTTGCTTCGTGGAATTTGTTCAACTTCTTAATCCATTTTTTACTGTCAGCTAGATCACCAAGAAGGTCGCTTAAGAGGTACAATATTCCTTTGAGGTTGGTCTCAGGAAAGAATTCTTTCCAGCATCCTCTAATAATTTGATCTCGATAATCATAAAAAGGCACAGAGAACTCGAAAGAGTAATCTACATCGTCAACAGTAGAGTGTGACAGTCCAAAGTCGATAAGTGTCGCCTTATAACCGTGTAGTGCAGTCCTGTAGACAGTACCCTGTACAGTGGTCTCTACATACTTCTCTTCAGTTGGCTGTAAGAGGATGTTATCTAAGTGTAGATCGCGATGTTCAAATCTACATTCAGCTTCGCTCGCTGCAAGAACAAATCCAATCTGTTCAATAATACTCAAAATAATTTTCTCAGGATTCTGTATCGTGTAGAAGGTTCTCAGACTTGTCCCACAGTACTCCATTTCATACACAACATACAATTTCTTATTTCCTGATACCTCGGATTTCAGATCGAAATCATAAACGATCCAGCTGTTCCACAATTTGGGAACACCATATGTCCTGTTCTTCCCTGAATTGTTTCTCAATGCTGAAAGCTTCTTGTGGTAACCAGCTCTCCAAGTGACCATCGTAATCCTTTTCCATAAAGTTTATCTTTATTCATTACTACAGGCGCTATCTTGAACACCTGTCGTTGGTTCTATAGCAAGTACTGTACGCCCCTGATCCCACCTTATTGAATATATGAGCCTTGACAATATCGTCGAATTTCACGTGATGCTTTTGATTACATTCTTCCAGTAGTTTGGTGTACGTTGGAAAACGCTTTATATCAATTATTTCAGTACTTTCTGGTGGTCTACTTGGTAGTTGTTGGGAAATTTAGTGAAGCGACCCTTCGCCATTTTTTAATAATAATAAAAAAAATAATTTTCTTTTGATTTTTTTAGAATGTTTTATGTAAATATTCTTAAAACAAGAGGTACGAAGGCGTAGCATGTGTATGTCAATTTAAATATGAATATTTTAATAATTATATTCATTATTTTTTCAATTTAATATAAATATTTTATTTTTTTTATTAATTTCTAAAGCGCACGCATTAAATAGAAATTTCAGCGCTTTTTTTTGAATACCTAGAAAAAAAAAAGAGCTATCTACATTTTCTTCAAATTCAGCTAAAAGGACATAGAAGAAGCGATCCAAAAAAAAAAATGTTTTCATCTGTATCGAATAAATAACCTGGAATTTGTCACACATGCGGAATATAAATTCACACACATATATAATAAACATTTTTAAACCTGAATAAGAGCTGCAATGAAATGAACTTTAGTACAATACCTTCTTGGTAAATTGAGAATATTTTATAAGAATTATTTCGATTCTCTGCAAACAATTTTCTTTATTACATTATTCTGGTCTCTTAACAGAAACACACTGCCATATAAGACTAAGTCATGAAGAGTCTTTCAACCGAAAAGAACCTCTGATAAGAGAACCTAAAGAGACTAAGGTTAAGCTATGTTTTTAGGTTATGGTTTATAATACTTGTGACTCTACTGTAGTTCACGTTACGTTAACCAATCAACTTCCAATAACTACCTGCAAAATACGCTAAGCCATTAAATAGATCGAAAATCATCAGGAAAAAGGTTCTTTAAATCAGTTTTCAACTCAAGCTTTCGGAGTTATTAGATCTTCCACAGGTGTAAGACAATTGTGTTGGAAACTTATATCCCGGGATGGAGCTTCGGTTTAATTTATAACTAGGAGAATAGATAATACTATCCATGTATTATAGAGGTGTCGATTCTTTGAGAGTTTTTGTAGAGATTTGATGACAGATACTCAAATAATACATCATTATATATATATATATATATATGTAGTAATCCCGACCAGCGATGTGGAATGTATGGGCAGTCGTGGTCGTGGGTGCGTGATGGGATTCCCGCACGTGGAACAGCAAGGAAGATAGGCAGTCTAGATGGTAGCTCCAAGAGGTAGAGGTAGACCACGGACGAAGGCAGTGAACCAGGGCGCCGTAAATGCCCTAAGCCTACTTCGCGGATAGAAGAAGAGGTGAGAGATCCGACCGACCGTTAAACGGCGTCACTCTTGAAAACAACCTGCCTCATTTTCCGGGCCCTTTTATACTGGACCCCAGCATGGCGGAGAGTCCTGATTGGTTCTTGTAATCACGCACTTTCCCTGGCACCGTTTTGACGGGGTGAATGAACTCATTGTCGTCGTTGGTCTACCTCTACCTCTTTTTTATTTGTTACATCCTTTTTTACAAGGTCGATACATATTTTTATATAGATATGGGTTATAATAAATATTAGAAGAAGGTTGTGAACTATCTAACTCAAATATACTACAGAATGTGTCCCAGTGATGAAGGTTTGGTTGGGGGAATTGACATGTAATGAATGAGACCACAAACCTTTATAAAAATATAAAGAGATATAATTTGTATACAAATTAGTTAATAATATATTTAAGCTACAAGTTAGAAAGAGAAAGATGTTGTAATGGTGGTGTATCAATGAATAAAAAATCAAGGTATAAAAATAAAAACGCACAAAATGAATGATAAAAGATTAAGAGAAAGTATAAATACAAATGGTAAATATGGTAAATGAAATCGTACAAGGAAAATAATATCTTATTGCATAAAATGAAAGAGGAAAAAAATGAAGTTGTTAGTTTATGACTGAATGTATAATGTGACGCTAAGGTTGAAAAAGGGAAAGGGGTATCTGAGCATGTTTCTGCAAGTAATATCCCAAGCATTCTGCAATGCAAGGCGAACTTGTTTAAGTGAGGCAATTGTTTTCATTAACGAATGCCCAAGATATTCTGTCTGCATCATTAGGTCAGACAGTGAAAAGAGGTGGGAATTGATTAATGGATGTAAAAGGGAGAGGTAGCGTAAGAGGGATCCCTGTTGTCCAATATGATTGTGCCCGGGAAGTAAAATAAAAAGGTGAAAATTTGAAAAAATGGTGATTGCAATGATGAGTCGGGCGATGAGAAAAAGAAAATAAAAGATCGCGCTGGATATCCTGAACTCAATTGGGAATGGTTATCGCGAGGAAGGATTGTTCCAGCGGATTAAGTCAATGAAAAAAAAATGTTCGGCAAACTGGAATCCTTGGAAGGTAGTTGGAGGTTTGAAGGAGCGGAAAAGGAGAGGTGGTGTGTAAGAGATTTATTGCTGTCAATTTTGATTGTGTCCGACTTGTGTGGTGAAAAGAAAAAGTTGAAAAATGAAAAATGATGAGCGGACGATGAGAAAAAAAATAGAATCGCGCTGGATAATCCTGAACTCACTATTGGGAATGGGTAAGCGAGAAGGATGTTCTGTCGGATTAATCAATGAAAAAAAAAATGGCTGACGAACAATATCTCTTGATGGTGTAAAAGTGGGAGGAAAGGGTTCATGGGATAGAGTTAGAGGTTGTAAGGAAGCGTCAAAAATAACATTTTGAAAACTATTAATAAAAAATAAAATGATAAATGTTTATCTGTTTAAGAAATATTATAAACAAGCGGAAGTACCCGGCTTCGCCC
>CP092876.1:10393011-10421836 GCA_030710605.1 Cordylochernes scorpioides | reverse complement strand
CAAATATTGAAGCTATGTGATTGTCCATCAATTCTCCATTAATTTATCGTTTTTATGGTTAGATCCGTTGATGAACCATTAGTTGAAAACCTCGCCTCATAATTACTCGGCTAAATAAAAAGTAACGCATCCAACTGAATCTATTTTATGTAAAACATCTTAATGACCCGGCATTTACTTAAATCTGCAATTACTCGATGCAAACACGAAGTCTCATGGACCAATTTAGGAAGATGGCCATTTTATGTAGAAATTTAGTAAAATCTCTACAACATTTTTACAATTTCATCTCAGTAAGAGAGTCCTCATTCCAATTATGGAGCCTCGTTAGAGTTCCACTCCCGTTCTGTTATATTTCAGTAAAGACTAAGTAAAAAAAAAGGTTTCCGCGTATAACAGATCGAGTTTCGTTTTAATTGTACGTTAGTAAGGAAATTTTTAAAGGATATCGTTAAATATCGAGGGAAGCAATCGTTATATCGAAGTTTATTTAATTTTTCAGTCAGAGTAAGGAACACATTATCGAAGTTATCTAATATTGGAGATGACATTAAAAATCATTTTGCATATCTAATATTAGAAATATGCAAAATGACTTATGTCATCTACATTTTAGGTGAGATTCTAAAACACAAGAGCGATGGCTGTTACAGCCACAGCAAAAGCCTTTTATTAAGACATCTTGTCTTATATAGGCTTGTCCTGGAGTCCAAAAAGGAAAAAAAAAAAAAAAAAAAACGAGCAATGATGAAATGTACCAATATGTAAATAGGTAACCAGTTATATACAGTCTTGGTGGAGAGACATGCCAGCTATTACGTAGTTTCTAGTTATCCTCTTTTTCAGTTTTAACGGTAAACTTTTCTGTTAAACTCTAGAACTGGTCGTACAAAGCTCTCGTTGATCAATGAATCAGAAAAATCCTTAAAAAAGAAAATAACGCGCCATCTATATTTTAAAACCGCAACTACTAAAGTACGATTTTAAAAAAATAATAAAGCACACTTTTTATTAGATGGAAATTTTGCCGGGAGGAAATTGATCTAAAGAGACAAGGGTCGCCTCTCCCGTCTAAATAGACGTCTAAAACCAGACGCCATCTATTGACCGTCGCCGCAACTAGCGGCCTCGGGTCGGTGACAAAGCCACAACACCAGCTGGCGTCTGGTTTTAGGCGTCTATTTTGACGGGAGAGGCGACCCTTGTCTCTTTAGACACTTTTTATTGTCCTTAACTATAATGAAAAGTATTGGGATAACCTGGCTCATCAGAGGTAGATTAAACTGGCGAAACTGCTGGGAGGGTTTGCCTCTGATACTTTTATCCCAATACGATCACAATACTTTTTTTTATCACAGTTAAAGGTGAAAAGTGAGGTGTGTTTAATGTGAAAAGAAAAATGTATGCATTAATTGTTTAGGTTTTTTTTTTTCAAAAATAAAATCTTGTAAATATTTGATTCTTGTTAGAGACTATTTTTACAAAATTTGTAAGAGCGATGTCAATTTGGAACTATATTTTCCAATTTTTTTTAACGATATTCTCAACTTTTCTGTTAAACTGTAGAACTGTTCGTTCAATTAAACATAGCTCTCAATTACTCATAGAAATCCTTATAAATCTTTAACTCTTGTTACAGTATTAACTCTTGTTATAGTATTTTACAATTGTAATAAGAGTGTGTGATGCCAATTTTGAACTGTGTTTTTACAGGAGAAGGATGTATTAGCTCTGCCTCCCATCTCAATGTAGCAGTTGTTTGGATAATGGTGTCGGCATTTCTTCTCGACCTTACCTGTTCTATCGTCTGATTGGACTGTACAACACTGCCGCCGAAGAGTTCTGATTGGACGAAGGTGCTTATTCCCCTCCCCCCTACCCTTTTCTCTAGTGTTTACCGCAGTTTTACACCTCCTTGACACCCAGCACGGAGAAGCCATACTTCGCTGCAATTCTTTATCTTAAAAAGAACGTTGAAACAGAACTCTATCCGCCGCTTACATTTATCTAGAAAATGTATCTTTTTAGAATAGATAAATCAACACTATATATATCTCTTAAGCACTAGAAAACATACCGCTATGGAGTTTAAAATATAGAGCATAAACTATAGTACACACTTTATATATATATTTTATATTCATATAATTTTTTCATTTAATTATGTATTATCATATTCATAATATGTTTTTTATTTGGTATATATATTTTTTTATTTAAAAGGTGTGTTTCTAAAAATTTATATTTTGAAATATTTTGTTGGTTTGTTTCAATATCGTTTTTATTTCATATTATATATATATATATATATATATAATTTCAGATAACTTTTATTTCTATATGTTTTCAAATTCTCTAAAGTTAAAATGTTTCTTTAATTAATCTATGCCCTCTTTTTTTAATTCTAAAATTATATTATGAATAGTATATAAATGCTGAAACGTGTAATCAAAAAATAAATTATATATTCAAAAATTTATATATGCTATTATATTATAATAAAATCAAATTAATTTTTTATTGTTTTGCTATTATTTATTTATATATGAATTCAGAGTATTTATATAATGTCAAGAAAAATGAAAAATATCTATTTTAATTTATACAAAAATAAAACACCAGAAGATATTTTGAGAAATATTTGTGTAAAATAATTTGGAAGTATTTACCTTAAATCCACGTGCATAGATTTAATTTGTTTTTTTTTTTTCTTCTTATATTAGAAACGTCATTTATATTTTGATTATTTTTTACTATCCGTTATATATTATATCTTATCAAATGCCTTACGAAGTTTTTTTTTCCCCTAGCAAAGTTGTGACCAATATTAAAATAGAATAGTAAATATCAAGTCAAAAATAAATAAATATTAATTTTTCACACACTGGCTGGTGCAAAAGTTAAGATATGCAAATATATATTTTTAGAATCACATTTTCAATTTGTAAATTATTTGTTAGCCCCTGACATATCATGCAACTGCCAAATATATTCCATGTTCATACAAAATACAAAATTCGTGAGGTTTTGCCTTATCTATTTATTATTTTATTTAAAAATATGTATATTTGGAATTAATTTGTGAACAGAGCCACACATATCTAGAACAAATTTTATGTTTATACATTAAATCTGAGCGTTTTAAAAATTTTATATATTTATTTATTTCAACAAATTTACATTTTTAAAATCTGGCCCCAGATAATAAATTACAAGATCACATTGCATGTGGAGGATATTTTCTTAACTGTAAATTAGCAATTATATATCCTATATATACACATATTTTTGTTTCTTTTCTATTTTTAAATAACACATATCTCTATTTATCTCAATATATTAAATAAATTTTGTATTTATTTTAAAGTGTGTTAAATGCTCCATATTGCAATGTTTAAAAGCTTTAAAGCATAGATTTAATTATAAAGAACACTTTTATTTTGTAAATAGTGCTCGTTCTCACAGAAATCACTGGAATGTTGTTAGTGTTACTATATATTAGACCAAGTAGTATGTTGACAAAGTTACATATCGTTTATGTCGTGTGTTTATGTATATATTACAAACACTCTATATATATTGTATTTTCGATAAAAATTATTTCAAATTATTAATGTGGTATTATGGTGATTGATATAATGTTAGTGAGATACAAATATATATAGAATATATTTAGTTATATTTTTATATACAGAGAGAGTCAATAAAAATAAATATAATGTGAATATAGGTTATATATAAATAATAATATATGAGCTTATATAGATTGGTTTTAAACTGATTCTTCTTTAATATTTCTCCGTATGCTCTTTAGAAAAATGGATTATAATCAATTGCTTGCTGATATTCGTAAAAGAGGAGATTTATCGTCTCGTTATATAATAAAGTTATTCTTTTCAATATATAGTAAATATAATCTATGTATATTAATATATTTGAAAGTAGAGCAATCCATATTTAAATCATTAGATGATAAAAAGGCATATATTGGATTTAATAAAATATTGGCAAATAAATATTTTAGTAAATCCAATATATACCTTTTTATCATCTAATATTAATATATGCTAAATAAAATAATGAAAAACATAAATATATTACAAATATTTTCAAAATATAAACTGAGGATATAATTTAATTCAAAATATAGGCATTCACAAATTTTAATTATAAGATTATGGATAAAAGACTAGAGTTTTATATTGGTAAATGCTTTAGACTATTAAAAATATGAATTACAAATGTAAATAGTAATAAACCCAAAAAGTAATAAATGCTGACAAATTAACATATAATTCACTAAAATATGTACTATTAATATTTTTGTATATATTTTAAATATTTGTTATTTTTTCATTGAATAATTCCTCAATGTACGAGCAGAATATGTAAGTTTTATATTTTTATTTTGATATATTCTCAACTTATATTTAACCATATATTTTAAATATAATATGCAGTTTTCGTTTGCATAAATAAATAATATAAATAAAATTTGAATTGAGATTAAATTTCAGAAATTATAAAATAAATTGAAATTTATATTTTGTTTTGTATATGCGATAAAAAACATTCAGATACATTTTTATAAAATTAATTAATTTCAAATAAAAATTTAAAATATGATATTTAAAGTAATGTGGTGGGTGGGTAATTTTAAAACATTATTTTGTAATATGATTTTTAAAGCACAATCAAATTGTTTATATAATATTTTCTTTTCTTCAGGAACGTTGATTTTATCGTTGACTATTATGTGAACGTTGATTATTATGAGTTTATAGACTTATTCCTGCCTGCCTTTTTTGTTTCAAGAAAAAATATTTGGGTAAGGGTATTTGAATCATTTGTAAGACATTCCTATTGCAATTATAAAATTTAGTATTATTATAAATATATATTTTGATAACACTATTTTTATTTGCAAAAAATTAATATAGTGTACATTTCGACCACAAATAAATTATACATATTTGTTGTTTTCAAAAAGTTCAAATTTATAAGTATTTAACTAGTTTATTTAATATTTCTCAACCAAATGAATTTTACGTGTATCGAGCTCTATCAATCACCATAAATAACCACAGAGTTGTGTATTCTCGGATCAATAAAAACGTATTTTGCACCACCTTGACTAGACTTGTCAACCTTCGCGTGACACCCAGCACAATAAGATGAAGTCATTGATGTTTCTTGAAGAAATATCTGGAAAACACAGTGAAATCTCAATAATTAGGAATAAACTTCCACCAAAATATATTAAATAATAACACAAGATTTGAGGTTTTAATATTTTAACGATATATATATATATAAATAATAGAAAAATAAATAAATAAAAGGGTCAGGTGTTGATATTAAAAATAAAAATGGCATATCCTGACCAGGAGCACATGTGCTTTTAAGATGGCAGAGCGCCATCTAGTGGAACAGAAATCAACTAAACATTGATTTAACTTGTTCCCTGATATTTGGCCAACCCAATTTCTTGATAAATCATATTAATCTTGATATATTAGATATATATTCTTTCATATAATATAACCCTATA
This sequence comes from Cordylochernes scorpioides, assembly GCA_030710605.1. Classification (NCBI taxonomy): domain Eukaryota; kingdom Metazoa; phylum Arthropoda; class Arachnida; order Pseudoscorpiones; family Chernetidae; genus Cordylochernes; species Cordylochernes scorpioides. The sequence goes on along the minus strand of CP092876.1, from coordinate 10,416,285 downwards.
ATATAATTAAAGCCAAAGATATAGAAGCCGAAATTTGTCAGATATAGTAACGCGCGATGTTGACCTACAGCTGCCATCTATCGACAAATTTTTGAACCAAAATTATTTTAAATAATATAACCTACAAAATTTCATTTGTATATTTATTTTTCTATTATAAAAAGGATAACCTATTTATGAAAGGTAAAATATAATATAAGTTACCAGTGATAAATTATCTGTAATATGTCTTAATGAATAATCGAAATGAAAAAAATAATATACACTCATTAAAAACTAATATACGTACACTAGAAAAGAAAGTGGAAAGTCTTTGATATCACCGGTCGTCTGTTTTTTTTTTTTTATTTTTTGAAGGAGACAGAGGAAATTTTGTTCACATCTGGTTATCTCGTGTGTCTTTAATAAACGTCACTGTGTATCAAATATTTTTAAGAGTTATTGTACCAATCCCGATATACATGCTAAAAGGTACAACTTCCTTAAGTTTTGTCTATAAGCTTATATATATATAGATGGAAATTTTGCCGGGAGGAAATTGATCTAAAGAGACAAAAGTCGCCTCTCCCGTCAAAATAGACGTCAAAAATATAGATTTTATATAATGATTAAAGGAATCTTTAGAATAATTTGATATCGAATTAAAGGTGTTTTCTTTCATATAATATAGAAGATATAACACTACTATAACAATTTTCAGAGTAAACTGAAATTATAATTCGAAACTAATATAGACACGTATGATTCTTTTTAAAAATAAACAATTTCTACTGTCCTTACTACAATGGAAAAATTAAGTAAGGACAGTATAAATTGTTTATTTAAAAAAAGAATCATACGCGTCTATAATAGTTTCGAATTTTGATAACAGATGGCGCGCTAATGTATCATAATGAAAATACACCTATCCCCCGATTTACACGGTACTTGTTTTACACGTTTTCGCTTTTACACGGTTTTCCAAATAAGTTTTTTTTTATCGCACTATACTAAATGCTACTGTGATTGAAGACATGCGCTGTGTACACATCTCACGAGGAATCCCGAGCTTATGTGCTGACTTGCTGCACACGCACACTGTGTCTGTATTTCTTCGCATAAAAATTTCGCGAAAATTTTTAATTTTCGATTTACACGTTTTTCTCAGGAACGTATCTACCGTGTAAATCGGCGGATAGATGTATAGTAATTATTTTTATATAATTAGCAAATATATTTAGCTTATACATTAATTTAGCAAGTACATGTAGAATGCTTCAATAGGTACATAAATGGACATTGCAATCAGCTTTGAAGAACATAATAGCTTAAAACTGTAAAGATATGAACTTTTATTGAAATTTAATAGTGTGTGACGTTTCGGAAACAGCATTGTTACCATCATCAGACAAAAGAATAAATTAGATATAGAAGATTCTTCTTATTAAGATATGTAGCGATTTAATAAAATGAAAAAAAGACAAGTTTCTTTAATCATTTAACGACGATGCTTTCGGGCAAAAACCCTTCAACAGGCAAGCTAAAGCATAAATACGACACTATGAACGTAGATAATATCAGCCTTTATTATTTACGTTCATAGTGTCGTATTTATGCTTTAGCTTGCCTGTTGAAGAGTTTTTACCCGAAAGCTTACGTCGTTAAATGATTAAAGAAACTTGTCTTCTTTCATTTTATTAAATCGCTACATAAAAGAATAAAAGATCATCATTTCTATTGAAGTTATGACCTACTTTTCAACCTTTTTACTTCTACGCGACTCGTACATTACAATATAAGATATCTCAGGATTTCATTGTTAGAAGAGACCAAAGATAGAAGCTTTAAATAAAGAAATATACATTCTCATTTGCACAAACCTATTTACACAGTAGTATTTTTAATTTAATTTAAGTATTTTTTAAGAATTTTTAACATACAATTAATAAGGAATCTATATTTGTTCAGTTTATTGAAGACTATTTTTTTACGATTTTTAAAGGATATTTTTGTGTTATCAAATATGAGGTATTTTCTAATATATAGATATATATTTTGAAAATAGAGTAATCCATAAATACATCTTTAATTAAAATGGCATATATTGGATCAAAATATCATTTATTTTACCAATATTTCAGTTGGCTGAACGCCAACCTTTATCAAGGTGTTATAACATTACATACATTAATATAAAAAAGGCTTCTCCTTATCGTGCAACTGAATTGTATTTCAGTTCAGCTACAGGATAAGGAGATGCCTTTTTTCATAATTATGCACCTAATCCCAGTACAATATCACATTTGTACTATTTTTTCACACATTAAAATGTTATAAGACCTTGATAAAGGTTGGCGTTCAGCTAACTGAAATCTTGATGAAATAAATGATATTTTTAATCCAATATATGCCTTTTTAATTCATAGGTACTATACAATATAGAGAATTAAAATCATTATTAGATATATACTTTTATAAATATAATCAGAATGTTGTAAATGTGTGATATATTTTCTCACTAGGTTTATAAAAAGGATTTAATATCTATTGAATCAATCTTTAAAAAAAGAGAAGTAACTGTATTTAGAAAAAGTTGTAGAAAACTTGTATGATACAAGGGAAATGTCTACATTGTGTACGTGGCTGAGAAATGGTAGCATTCTTGGAGCGTAGCGTTGTACAGCTGAGGTGTAAAGTTTAAGGAACTTATATGGACACATTTTTAAAGTTTTCCACAAATAAATTTACTGGCAATGCGTTTCTTTCAATAATATCATCAAATATTATCTCTACAGACCTTACTGCAATGATATAAGTTATTGAATGAGAGGGCTTGGTTCATCAGTAGTGAACCCTCTCAGCGGTTTCGCCAAATTAATCTCTAGACCGCTCTACTATTGTATTGGATTGGTTTGGGATATACCCTGTATTTTCTATGGAAGGCAGCTTAGGGGTGTTTAGTGAACTATGGACATAAGCTTATGTTATTATAGAAACATTGTAACTACATTTAACTACCAGTATATATATACATGTAGAGTTGTTAGAGGTAGATGCTAGGTCACTTACGTGATGCTACTGAAAGGCGCAGGAGAGAAAGAGCAAAATGGCCATAAGGTCAAATCCAAAGATGAGAAACTTTCTTGGTATGCAAGACGCCATGACAGGAGTTTCTTTGTCCGCCTCCAGAACGATGATTTGATTGGAGGCGAAGGAGAGTGGCAGTTCACAGATGTCGGTGTCGAGGGGGCATTGTGAGATGGCTCTTTGGGGGTCGAATTTGTGTCGCCATAGGGAGAGTCGGACGTCGGCTGCGTTCGGCAGCAGTTCCAGTACTGGCTGGTGTGATACCAGGACATAGTAGAGGTCGGTATTCTGGACGGTGAAGTTGAAGGCAGCCCGCCTCACGCAGCGGTAGCTGGCTGGAGCCAGTACTCTGCCCATGGTGGAACAGCTGGAAGCATGGAGAATGGCATCTGTCTCGTTGGAGACGACACCCTGACTACTGGATATGGAGGACGTTGCCTCATCACTCTCCTCGCTCGATGCAGATCCCTCGTCTGACTTAGGGGGCGCTCGCAGTGTCCTCATGCATTCCCTCACACGTTCTCCGCGTATGACCGACACAGAGGTACCGGGGAACCTTCCACAGGCTTCCACAGTACCTGTCGATCCCCCAGACAGAAAGAACGCCCATCGACTTGGAGCACGGAAAGCTACACGGAAAGTCTTTTCGAAAGTTTCACTTTCCAATGGTCCCAGAATATCCTCGGACGGCAAGACATAAGCACGGAACCTACCGGGCTGTCCAGTAATCTTGTATCCCTGGCACCAGAAAGTGGAACAGTCCCGCAGAGGGCGCTGATCGGAGACAATACGGGATGTGGGGCGGAGTTTGCCGAACTTGTAGAGCAGGGGCACGGAGAACAGCGCCGCAGCTGCGACCAGCAGACACGACACCTTGGCGAGGTACACCGCTGCCATGGCCAGTGTCCACCACGTGAGAAGATAGCACCTTGACCCCACGCCGCAATCTTATCATCCGGAATGTCTTGTTGCCCAATTGTGCCGACACAGACGCTCCGCTGGAACGTCCCGTCTATTTCAGCCCAGAATGAACATCTGTCTTGAATCAACATACCCCACTGTATACCATTAACCAATACACAATTTTATTTATTTTTTAATTATCGCTAAAGTTTTCGTTCCATTCTAAAAATGGTACAAGAAAATGTATTTAAAGGAATTTTCTGATTTGCATAGCAGAATGAACATATGCAAAGTGTGACAGACGGCCTATAAATATGCTGCGCTATCTGGCGGATGATAACAAATATCAGCAGGAAGGTTCTGCAATCTCAGACTGGAGCGCACAACCTTTCTGGACAATATTTGGAACTGGAAATACACTGTTTACATATGCAAATATCAGAGTGTCCAAACATAGTCATACCATGGCCTGGTATTATATTTATCAACAACAATAGATGTTGGCATGATAGTTGGACAAAATTGATGGTGACAGGGGACAGTATAGACGGTGACAGTGGACAGAATATATAGTGACAGGGGACAATATAGGTAGTGACAGGGGACAGTATAGATGGTGACAGGGGACAGTATAGACCATGACAGGGGACAGTATAGATGGTGACAGGGGACAGAATAAATGGTGACAGGGGACAATATAGACTGTGACAGGGGACAAAATAGATGGTAACAGGGAAAAAAGATGGTGACAGGGGACAATATAGATGGTGACAGGGGACAATATAGATGGTGACAGGGGACAGAATAGACGGTGACAGTATAGATGGTGACAGGGGACAGAATAGATGGTGACAGGGGACAGAATAGATGGTGACAGGGGACAGAATAGATGGTGACAGGGGACAGAATAGATGGTGACAGGGGACAGTATAGACGGTGACAGGGGACAGAATAGATAGTGACAGTATGGATGGTGACAGGGGACAGAATAAATGATGACAGGGGACAATATAGACTGTGACAGGGGACAATATAGACTGTGACAGGGGACAAAATAGATGGTAACAGGGAAAAAAGATGGTGACAGGGGACAATATAGATGGTGACAGGGGACAGAATAGACGGTGACAGTATAGATGGTGACAGGGGACAATATAGACTGTGACAGGGGACAATATAGACTGTGACAGGGGACAAAATAGATGGTAACAGGGAAAAAAGATGGTGACAGGGGACAATATAGATGGTGACAGGGGACAGAATAGACGGTGACAGTATAGATGGTGACAGGGGACAGTATAGATGGTGACAGGGGACAGTATAGACGGTGACAGGGGACAGAATAGATGGTGACAGGGGACAGAATAGATGGTGACAGGGGACAGTATAGACGGTGACAGGGGACAGAATAGATAGTGACAGTATGGATGGTGACAGGGGACAGTATAGATGGTGACAGGGGACAGAATAGACGGTGACAGTATAGATGGTGACAGGGGACAATATAGATGGTGACAGGGGACAGAATAGATAGAGTCGAGGTAGGCAGATAAAATTGACCATTTAGGTTATTACAGCTGCCTTATTTGCATGCTGTGTCGTGTCAGGAAGTAATTTGCACCTCAATTACACAGTGGCTCTAATGATATTAGGTGGAGACGGACTTTCTCATTATTGAGGGAGGTCCGTGTGGGGATAGACTGACTTGATGTGTTGCTACCTGATACGACACCGACCATACACAAGATGGGACTGTCGCCAAACCAACAATTCTATTATGTAAACGTGATGTAATGTTTTTTATTAAAACATTTCCCCATAACTCTCTGACATTTTTAAGAACAGTCTTTCTGCCAAAGCGTCTTTTGGAGTCTTATACTTAGAATGTCCTTATATCAATGATATAAACTCATGGACAAAACTTAAGGAGGTGGAAAGTCTTTGATTCACCGGTTGTCTTTTTTTTTTCTTTTGAAGGAGACAAAGGTTGTTCACACTTGGTTATCTCGTGTGTCTTCAATAAAGGTCACTGTAATATCTTTCAGAGTTATTTATGAATCCCGATATACATGCTAAAAGGTACAACTTCCTTAAGTTTTGTCCATGAGTGTATCTTTCAGAGTTATTGTCTGAATCCCGATATACATGCTGAAAGGTACAACTTCCTTAAGTTTTGTCCATGAGTGTATCTTTCAGAGTTATTGTCTGAATCCCGATATAAATGCTGAAAGGTACAACTTCCTTAAGTTTGGTCCATGAGGGTATCTTTCAAAGTTATTGTCTGAATCCCGATATACATGCTAAAAGGTTTCTTAAGTTTTGTCCAAGAGTGTCCATCTACAACCGGAGTTGTCACCATTTTAGGGAGCCACCGACATATGCAAATCATGCCAAGATCGAAGTTTCATTCAGATGGAAAAGGTCACTCAATCAATATTGATAAACCAATAATCGAAGATATCTGCTCTTTTTAGGAGAGAGAACTTCTTTTTCTATTCAACAAAAATGACCTTTAGTGTGTTTCTGAAGTTTAAGAAATTATTTCTAATCTCATGGATGGGTTTTCTTGATACAAAATTTATATTTCATTCTTATGAAGAGGTGTGTTTTACATTGGATTAGCGCTTAACATATATACATATTTACGATGTGTGGAGTAGTCAGTCGTGATCACCGATGTGTTGAAGCACAGAAAGCCTTAAGGACCAGCTTTTTTTGGCCTGCACCACGCTGACGAGGGCCAACAGCCCGAAACGCGTACGCGTTTGACTTTTATTGATTTATCAAGAACATTGGTTGACCAAATATTATGGAACAAACCGAAATAAACGTTTTGTTTATTTTTCATCCATTAGATCAGGGGTTGGCAAACTGCGACTCGTGAGCCACATGTGGCACTTTGGATGTGAAGCTCTTTATATAGTTCCATACGTCTTCTTCTTCTTTCTTATCTCCACTCAATCATATTAGGGTTCAAGCTAAAGAGATTTGACAACCATCATGATTGGGTGAAGTAGAATGCATCTGCCTTTGTCATTAAGACTGGGAGCACTACTCAGTGGCAGGCTGACTTAGCTCCAAAAGAAATGGCCGCCTCTGACATGAGGAACAGACGCCATGTGCAGCCGCTCCTAAAATGGAGTATAAACGCTGCTCATCCTGTATCCCTGGATTAGGAGCCCTTACAGGGTACTATCAGCCGGGCCAGCTGAGTCCAGGTTTTTTAGTGAGCTTGTTACTGCTCTCCCTCCTCCTTTTTCATCCGGGCTTGGGACCGGCAAAGGCGGAGTTCCATACGTAAATATTATTTATGCGAGTACTATTTATTGTTGGCATTTGTGACTCTTTAAAAACTTAGAAAATTTGTTAATTGTAATTTTTGATTCTTCCGACTCAAAAGTTTGTCGATCCCTGCACTAGATGGCGCCATTTGAAATACCCGTGTGAGCGGTCTGGACATGTCATTTTTACTTTTAAAATCAACACCTGACCTTGTTATATATATTGTTACGTCGTATCCAGACGCTGTACTTTGTCTACTCACGATGCCACCTATACGCGAACCATTCTGCGTTACTCTTGAATTGAATGCATTCAATTTTTTTTTATCGCCGATATAAGGCGTCAACCAATATCAACAGATTGACACTGGCTTGAATACCAAGCTATTTTGTCATATATCTATAGAAATATTAACGCTCATCTGAACACTAATATGTGTTATTATTAGTAGTATATGGGTACCACTATGGTACACACCACATTTTTCATTTTTCATCAAAACACTCGATTTTTTAAAACAAAAGTGTGTTTTTTCACGCACAATTTCTGTCCTTTTTTTGACCATATTCATTAAAAATAAAGGTATTTTGATTAAAAACAAAGGTTTTTTTTAAAGAAAAAGTTAAAAATAACAAAAAACAGAATTTAAGAAAACACAAAGATACACACGTGAATTCGAAGGGATTGCAGCTAAAGTTAGCGCTTTATTGTATCTCACTGATAGAAGGAATACAATGAGTGGGACTTGCCTTCAACTCCCCGTCAGAAGTATCCTTGGCGCCGTGGATGTTCTCTTGTGGAACCTCCCGTTCCACACTATTCAAATCCAGCCTGGACTTACACCGCCTTGTAGGCCGCTCCGATGTCAGGCTCTCCTGGCACCGCTTTACAGGATCATCCATACGTCCGGAGACAAATCGCCACGTCTTCTTCTCACCGCAGATGTAACCAGACTCTGTCCGCCCCCACACAGGAATGCTGTTTTTAGCGTCTGCCACATGGCAGCGGGGCCGCTAGAGTCCACCCCTTTTCCCCCAACTTTACTCTGCTCTCTTGGCCTTGTCATCCATTTAGCAATATATAGAAATCTTAAAACGCGAATCTCTCTGGACCCGAGATAAAATCATTGCATGACTGGGGAAATCCACTCCTATTATACTGAAATTATTTACAAATTGTGTTGAATAAGCAATCTTTCTATGTATGTTATTGAATATCTTTTATTTTTTGTTTATCCCTAGTACACGTGGTACAGGCCATGATAATCATGGTAGGTAGAAGTGGGCGACTGCTTTTACTGTAAGTGTACCACATGTCTACACATGTGAAAATCAGGTCAACTTTGTACTTACAAATGTGCCAGAGCCCCGTTTGGTTACTTACACTCGCTGGTGGGGTTGGACTTGTACAAGAATCGGAGGCCATTGGAGCATTTTTTAATCAGAAAAAAGTGCCCAATGCGAGTATCGAACCCGTGTCGTAGAGGTTGAAAACCAACGGTTTAGACCATCCTTCCACCGACCTCCATTGAATATCTAAATGATATAAAATTATTCCGACATAACCTTTATGTTTTTTTTTTTGACGTTATGTTTCTGCATAGACTTTTTCCTTATCTCCGAAATTGAACTTGTGGTTTATTTCTCTGTTGTTTTGGACAGCCCAACCCAACATAGACGAATTTAGGATAATTATTCTTCACGTTTTTGTTCTTACATTCGTTGTTTTATAGATGTCCCTGTTTCCCCGATGTATTCCACGGTCGTTGCTGAGGTTATACAGCTAAACCTGTCTAGAGCGCCTTCCTTTCTATAGCGACCGATTTTAAACATTAAAATGTAAACATTTTACATTAAAAGTGACCTGTCTATAGCACCCTATTTTGGTGAGTCCCAAGAGGGGGCGACAGGCTTAACTGTACATAGAGCTGTGGATATCTCTCATTGAGCCACCCCACATATTGGACAAAGTTGTGTGGGATTATCTTATCTCGTTGCACGAGTCGCTGCGGGGAATAATCGTTTGTTTAAAACTATCGTTTGGTGGATGATGACGCGCGGGTATCTTTTGATAAGATTGGAGTACAGGAGGTTTCCAGTACTTGCTGGACTTGTGGTATGGACTATTCGACTTGTAATATGACCCTTGGACTTGTGGTATGGGCTATTCGACTTATAATATGACCCCTGGACTTGTGATGCGGACTACTGACTTGTAATATGACCCTTGGACTTGTGGTATGAACTACTGACTTGTAATATGACCCCTGGACTTGTGATGTGAATAGCTGGACTTGTGATGTGGACTACTGACTTATGATATGACCCCTGGACTTGTGATGTGGACTACTGACTTATGATATGACCCCTGGACTTGTGGTGTGGACTACTGACTTATGATATGACCCCTGGACTTGTGATGTGAATAGCTGGACTTGTGATGTGGACTACTGACTTATGATATGACCCCTGGACTTGTGATGTGGACTACTGACTTATGATATGACCCCTGGACTTGTGATGTGAATAGCTGGACTTGTGATGTGGACTACTGGACTTGTGATATGACCCCTGGACTTGTGATGTGAATAGCTGGACTTGTGATGTGGACTACTGACTTATGATATGACCCCTGGACTTGTGGACTACTGACTTATGATATGACCCCTGGACTTGTGATGTGAATAGCTGGACTTGTGATGTGGACTACTGGACTTGTGATATGACCCCTGGACTTGTGATGTGAATAGCTGGACTTGTGATGTGGACTACTGACTTATGATATGACCCCTGGACTTGTGATGTGGACTACTGACTTATGATATGACCCCTGGACTTGTGATGTGGACTACTGACTTATGATATGACCCCTGGACTTGTGATGTGGACTACTGACTTATGATATGACCCCTGGACTTGTGATGTGGACTACTGACTTATGATATGACCCCTGGACTTGTGGTGTGGACTACTAGACTTATGATATGACCCCTGGACTTGTGATGTGGACTACTGACTTATGATATGACCCCTGGACTTGTGATGTGGACTACTGACTTATGATATGACCCCTGGACTTGTGGTGTGGACTACTGACTTATGATATGACCCCTGGACTTGTGATGTGGACTACTGACTTATGATATGACCCCTGGACTTGTGGTGTGGACTACTGACTTATGATATGACCCCTGGACTTGTGATGTGGACTACTGACTTATGATATGACCCCTGGACTTGTGATGTGGACTACTGACTTATGATATGACCCCTGGACTTGTGGTGTGGACTACTGACTTATGATATGACCCTTGGACTTGTGGTGTGGACTACTAGACTTGTGATATGACCCCTGGACTTGTGGTGTGGACTACTAGACTTATGATATGACCCCTGGACTTGTGGTGTGGACTACTAGACTTATGATATGACCCCTGGACTTGTGATGTGGACTACTGACTTATGATATGACCCCTGGACTTGTGGTGTGGACTACTAGACTTATGATATGACCCCTGGACTTGTGATGTGGACTACTGACTTATGATATGACCCCTGGACTTGTGGTGTGGACTACTGACTTATGATATGACCCCTGGACTTGTGGTGTGGACTACTAGACTTATGATATGACCCCTGGACTTGTGATGTGGACTACTGACTTATGATATGACCCCTGGACTTGTGGTGTGGACTACTAGACTTATGATATGACCCCTGGACTTGTGGTGTGGACTACTGACTTATGATATGACCCCTGGACTTGTGGTGTGGACTACTAGACTTGTGATATGACCCCTGGACTTGTGATGTGGACTACTGACTTATGATATGACCCCTGGACTTGTGATGTGGACTACTGACTTATGATATGACCCCTGGACTTGTGGTGTGGACTACTGACTTGTGATATGACCCCTGGACTTGTGGTGTGGACTACTGACTTATGATATGACCCCTGGACTTGTGATGTGGACTACTGGACTTGTAATATGACCCTTGGACTTGTGGTGTGGACTACTAGACTTGTAATATGACCCTTGGACTTGTGGTGTGGACTACTAGACTTGTGATGTGGAGTATTAGACTTGTGATGTGGACTACTGACTTATGATATGACCCCTGGACTTATGGTGTGGACTACTAGACTTGTGATATGACCCCTGGACTTCTGATGTAGACTACTGGACTTGTAATATGACCCCTGGACTTGTGGCGTGGACTACTGACTTGTAATATGACCCCTGGACTTGTGGTGTGGACTACTAGACTTGTAATATGACCCCTGGACTTCTTATGTAGACTACTGGACTTGTAATATGACCCCTGGACTTGTGGCGTGGACTACTGACTTGTAATATGACCCCTGGACTTGTGGTGTGGACTACTGACTTGTAATATGACCCCTGGACTTGTGGCGTGGATTACTGACTTGTTATATGACCCCTGGACTTGTGGCGTGGACTACTAGACTTGTGATATGACCCCTGGACTTCTTATGTAGACTACTGGACTTGTAATATGACTCCTGGACTTGTGGCGTGGACTACTGACTTGTAATATGACCCATGGACTTGTGGTATGGACTACTGACTTGTAATATGACCCCTGGACTTGTGGCGTGGACTACTGACTTGTTATATGACCCCTGGACTTGTGGCGTGGACTACTAGACTTGTGATATGACCCCTGGACTTCTTATGTAGACTACTGGACTTGTAATATGACTCCTGGACTTGTGGCGTGGACTACTGACTTGTAATATGACCCCTGGACTTGTGGTGTGGACTACTGACTTGTAATATGACCCCTGGACTTCTTATGTAGACTACTGGACTTGTAATATGACCCATGGACTTGTGGTGTGGACTACTGACTTGTAATATGACCCATGGACTTGTGGTATGGACTACTGACTTGTAATATGACCCCTGGACTTCTTATGTAGACTACTGGACTTGTAATATGACTCCTGGACTTGTGGTGTGGACTACTGACTTGTAATATGACCCATGGACTTGTGGCGTGGACTACTGACTTGTAATATGACCCCTGGACTTCTTATGTAGACTACTGGACTTGTAATATGACCCATGGACTTGTGGTGTGGACTACTGACTTGTAATATGACCCATGGACTTGTGGTGTGGACTACTGACTTGTAATATGACCCATGGACTTGTGGTGTGGACTACTGGACTTGTAATATGACCCTTGGACTTGTGGTGTGGACTACTGACTTGTAATATGACCCCTGGACTTGTGGTGTGGACTACTGACTTGTAATATGACCCTTGGACTTGTGGTGTGGACTACTGACTTGTAATATGACCCTTGGACTTGTGGTGTGGACTACTGGACTTGTAATATGACCCCTGGACTTGTGGTGTGGACTACTGACTTGTAATATGACCCCTGGACTTGTGGTGTGGACTACTGGACTTGTAATATGACCCATGGACTTGTGGTGTGGACTACTGGACTTGTAATATGACCCATGGACTTGTGGTGTGGACTACTGGACTTGTAATATGACCCTTGGACTTGTGGTGTGGACTACTGGACTTGTAATATGACCCATGGACTTGTGGTGTGGACTACTGGACTTGTAATATGACCCTTGGACTTGTGGTGTGGACTACTGACTTGTAATATGACCCATGGACTTGTGGTGTGGACTACTGACTTGTAATATGACCCTTGGACTTGTGGTGTGGACTACTGGACTTGTAATATGACCCATGGACTTGTGGTGTGGACTACTGGACTTGTAATATGACCCTTGGACTTGTGGTGTGGACTACTGGACTTGTAATATGACTCCTGGACTTGTGGCGTGGACTACTGACTTGTAATATGACCCCTGGACTTGTGGTGTGGACTACTGACTTGTAATATGACCCATGGACTTGTGGTGTGGACTACTGACTTGTAATATGACCCCTGGACTTGTGGTGTGGACTACTGGACTTGTAATATGACTCCTGGACTTGTGGTGTGGACTACTGACTTGTAATATGACCCCTGGACTTGTGGTGTGGACTACTGGACTTGTAATATGACCCCTGGACTTGTGGTGTGGACTACTGACTTGTAATATGACCCCTGGACTTGTGATGTGGACTACTGACTTGTAATATGACCCATGGACTTGTGATGTGGACTACTGACTTGTAATATGACCCATGGACTTGTGGTGTGGACTACTGACTTGTAATATGACCCATGGACTTGTGGTGTGGACTACTGGACTTGTAATATGACCCTTGGACTTGTGGTGTGGACTACTGGACTTGTAATATGACCCCTGGACTTGTGGTGTGGACTACTGACTTGTAATATGACCCCTGGACTTGTGGTGTGGACTACTGACTTGTAATATGACCCTTGGACTTGTGATGTGGACTACTGGACTTGTAATATGACCCCTGGACTTGTGGTGTGGACTACTGACTTGTAATATGACCCCTGGACTTGTGATGTGGACTACTGACTTGTAATATGACCCCTGGACTTCTTATGTAGACTACTGGACTTGTAATATGACCCATGGACTTGTGGTGTGGACTACTGACTTGTAATATGACCCATGGACTTGTGGTGTGGACTACTGACTTGTAATATGACCCATGGACTTGTGGTGTGGACTACTGGACTTGTAATATGACCCTTGGACTTGTGGTGTGGACTACTGGACTTGTAATATGACCCCTGGACTTGTGGTGTGGACTACTGACTTGTAATATGACCCCTGGACTTGTGGTGTGGACTACTGACTTGTAATATGACCCTTGGACTTGTGATGTGGACTACTGGACTTGTAATATGACCCCTGGACTTGTGGTGTGGACTACTGACTTGTAATATGACCCCTGGACTTGTGGTGTGGACTACTGACTTGTAATATGACCCATGGACTTGTGGTGTGGACTACTGACTTGTAATATGACCCCTGGACTTGTGGTGTGGACTACTGACTTGTAATATGACCCCTGGACTTGTGGTGTGGACTACTGGACTTGTAATATGACCCTTGGACTTGTGGTGTGGACTACTGACTTGTAATATGACCCATGGACTTGTGGTGTGGACTACTGACTTGTAATATGACCCATGGACTTGTGGTGTGGACTACTGACTTGTAATATGACCCCTGGACTTGTGGTGTGGACTACTGGACTTGTAATATGACCCTTGGACTTGTGGCGTGGACTACTGACTTGTAATATGACCCCTGGACTTGTGGTGTGGACTACTGGACTTGTAATATGACCCTTGGACTTGTGGTGTGGACTACTGACTTGTAATATGACCCATGGACTTGTGGTGTGGACTACTGACTTGTAATATGACCCATGGACTTGTGGCGTGGACTACTAGACTTGTAATATGACCCATGGACTTGTGGTGTGGACTACTGGACTTGTGATATGACCCCTGGACTTCTAATGTAGACTACTGGACTTGTGATATGACCCCTGGACTTGTGGCGTGGACTACTGACTTGTAATATGACCCCTGGACTTGTGGTGTGGACTACTGACTTGTAATATGACCCATGGACTTGTGGCGTGGACTGCTGACTTGTAATATGACCCCTGGACTTGTGGCGTGGACTACTGACTTGTAATATGACCCCTGGACTTGTGGTGTGGACTACTGGACTTGTAATATGACCCATGGACTTGTGGTGTGGACTACTGGACTTGTAATATGACCCATGGACTTGTGGTGTGGACTACTGACTTGTAATATGACCCCTGGACTTGTGGTGTGGACTACTGGACTTGTAATATGACCCATGGACTTGTGGTATGGACTACTGACTTGTAATATGACCCCTGGACTTCTTATGTAGACTACTGGACTTGTAATATGACTCCTGGACTTGTGGCGTGGACTACTGACTTGTAATATGACCCCTGGACTTGTGGTGTGGACTACTGACTTGTAATATGACCCATTGACTTGTGGCGTGGACTACTGACTTGTAATATGACCCCTGGACTTGTGGTGTGGACTACTGACTTGTAATATGACCCATGGACTTGTGGTATGGACTACTGACTTGTAATATGACCCCTGGACTTCTTATGTAGACTACTGGACTTGTAATATGACCCATGGACTTGTGGCGTGGACTACTGACTTGTAATATGACTCCTGGACTTGTGGCGTGGACTACTGACTTGTAATATGACCCATGGACTTGTGGTATGGACTACTGACTTGTAATATGACCCCTGGACTTCTTATGTAGACTACTGGACTTGTAATATGACCCATGGACTTGTGGTGTGGACTACTGACTTGTAATATGACCCATGGACTTGTGGTATGGACTACTGACTTGTAATATGACCCCTGGACTTCTTATGTAGACTACTGGACTTGTAATATGACTCCTGGACTTGTGGTGTGGACTACTGACTTGTAATATGACCCATGGACTTGTGGCGTGGACTACTGACTTGTAATATGACCCCTGGACTTCTTATGTAGACTACTGGACTTGTAATATGACCCATGGACTTGTGGTGTGGACTACTGACTTGTAATATGACCCTTGGACTTGTGGTGTGGACTACTGACTTGTAATATGACCCATGGACTTGTGGTGTGGACTACTGGACTTGTAAATATGACCCTTGGACTTGTGGTGTGGACTACTGACTTGTAATATGACCCCTGGACTTGTGGTGTGGACTACTGACTTGTAATATGACCCATGGACTTGTGGTGTGGACTACTGACTTGTAATATGACCCTTGGACTTGTGGTGTGGACTACTGGACTTGTAATATGACCCATGGACTTGTGGTGTGGACTACTGACTTGTAATATGACCCTTGGACTTGTGGTGTGGACTACTGGACTTGTAATATGACCCATGGACTTGTGGTGTGGACTACTGACTTGTAATATGACCCTTGGACTTGTGGTGTGGACTACTGGACTTGTAATATGACCCCTGGACTTGTGGTGTGGACTACTGGACTTGTAATATGACCCATGGACTTGTGGTGTGGACTACTGACTTGTAATATGACCCTTGGACTTGTGGTGTGGACTACTGACTTGTAATATGACCCTTGGACTTGTGGTGTGGACTACTGGACTTGTAATATGACCCATGGACTTGTGGTGTGGACTACTGGACTTGTAATATGACCCATGGACTTGTGGTGTGGACTACTGACTTGTAATATGACCCTTGGACTTGTGGTGTGGACTACTGGACTTGTAATATGACCCCTGGACTTGTGGTGTGGACTACTGACTTGTAATATGACCCCTGGACTTGTGGTGTGGACTACTGGACTTGTAATATGACCCATGGACTTGTGGTGTGGACTACTGGACTTGTAATATGACCCTTGGACTTGTGGTGTGGACTACTGACTTGTAATATGACCCATGGACTTGTGGCGTGGACTACTGGACTTGTAATATGACCCCTGGACTTGTGATGTGGACTACTGGACTTGTAATATGACCCCTGGACTTGTGATGTGGACTACTGGACTTGTAATATGACCCCTGGACTTGTGGTGTGGACTACTGGACTTGTAATATGACCCTTGGACTTGTGGTGTGGACTACTGGACTTGTAATATGACCCATGGACTTGTGGTGTGGACTACTGGACTTGTAATATGACCCTTGGACTTGTGGTGTGGACTACTGACTTGTAATATGACCCATGGACTTGTGGTGTGGACTACTGACTTGTAATATGACCCTTGGACTTGTGGTGTGGACTACTGGACTTGTAATATGACCCCTGGACTTGTGGTGTGGACTACTGACTTGTAATATGACCCCTGGACTTGTGGTGTGGACTACTGGACTTGTAATATGACCCATGGACTTGTGGTGTGGACTACTGACTTGTAATATGACCCTTGGACTTGTGGTGTGGACTACTGACTTGTAATATGACCCATGGACTTGTGGCGTGGACTACTGACTTGTAATATGACCCCTGGACTTGTGGTGTGGACTACTGACTTGTAATATGACCCTTGGACTTGTGATGTGGACTACTGGACTTGTAATATGACCCCTGGACTTGTGGTGTGGACTACTGACTTGTAATATGACCCCTGGACTTGTGGTGTGGACTACTGACTTGTAATATGACCCTTGGACTTGTGATGTGGACTACTGGACTTGTAATATGACCCCTGGACTTGTGGTGTGGACTACTGACTTGTAATATGACCCCTGGACTTGTGGTGTGGACTACTGACTTGTAATATGACCCATGGACTTGTGGTGTGGACTACTGACTTGTAATATGACCCATGGACTTGTGGCGTGGACTACTAGACTTGTAATATGACCCATGGACTTGTGGTGTGGACTACTGGACTTGTGATATGACCCCTGGACTTCTAATGTAGACTACTGGACTTGTGATATGACCCCTGGACTTGTGGCGTGGACTACTGACTTGTAATATGACCCCTGGACTTGTGGTGTGGACTACTGACTTGTAATATGACCCATGGACTTGTGGCGTGGACTACTGACTTGTAATATGACCCCTGGACTTGTGGCGTGGACTACTGACTTGTAATATGACCCCTGGACTTGTGGTGTGGACTACTGGACTTGTAATATGACCCATGGACTTGTGGTGTGGACTACTGGACTTGTAATATGACCCATGGACTTCTTATGTAGACTACTGGACTTGTAATATGACTCCTGGACTTGTGGCGTGGACTACTGACTTGTAATATGACCCCTGGACTTGTGGTGTGGACTACTGACTTGTAATATGACCCATGGACTTGTGGCGTGGACTACTGACTTGTAATATGACCCCTGGACTTGTGGTGTGGACTACTGACTTGTAATATGACCCCTGGACTTGTGGTGTGGACTACTGACTTGTAATATGACCCATGGACTTGTGGCGTGGACTACTGACTTGTAATATGACCCCTGGACTTGTGGCGTGGACTACTAGACTTGTAATATGACCCCTGGACTTGTGGCGTGGACCGCTAATTTAAAATTTAACCTTATCAAGAGGGCTAAAACTTTAACAAAAAAAAGGCTCTGCACTAATATAAGCAGTGGGTATCTCGGACTTGTGGAGCCAGGTACAGAACTTAGTACTTGGCTGTCATTCTCTACGTGTTGTTGTGTTGAACGTGCCTCTAGTAGATTTAAAAAACATCTCTTCATGATGATAGTAACTTCTTTCATACCTCCAAATATTTTTTTTTATTTTGATTTAATTTGAAAACACAGAAAAACGCGTTTAAAGAGGTTACTAATGGGATGGAAGTAAATTGACCGGATGACCCAAGTTGTCTTTTAACAATGATTTCTGTAAAAAGTATAATACTAACAATCTTGAGAAGATAACTTACTGAAGAGGTACGTTCAGGTCCTACTGGAAAGTAGATCCTCTTATATACTACAGTAGAACTACCTCCCTGACACCTATTTGTAGAGCCAAAGTGGCCTTTAGGGAGAGGTATTCTCTTACTGGAGAGCTACTAAATACAGTAGAACTACCTCCCTGACACCTAATTGTAGAGCCAAAGTGGCCTTTAGGGAGAGGTATTCTCTTACTGGAGAGCTACTAAATACAGTAGAACTACCTCCCTGACACCTATTTGTAGAGCCAAAGTGGCCTTTAGGGAGAGGTATTCTCTTACTGGAGAGCTACTAAATACAGTAGAACTACCTCCCTGACACCTATTTGTAGAGCCAAAGTGGCCTTTAGGGAGAGGTATTCTCTTACTGGAGAGCTACTAAATACAGTAGAACTACCTCCCTGACACCTAATTGTAGAGCCAAAGTGGCCTTTAGGGAGGGGTATCCTCTTACTGGAGAGCTACTAAATACAGTAGAACTACCTCCCTGACACCTATTTGTAGAGCCAAAGTGGCCTTTAGGGAGAGGTATTCTCTTACTGGAGAGCTACTAAATACAGTAGAACTACCTCCCTGACACCTAATTGTAGAGCCAAAGTGGCCTTTAGGGAGGGGTATCCTCTTACTGGAGAGCTACTAAATACAGTAGAACTACCTCCCTGACACCTAATTGTAGAGCCAAAGTGGCCTTTAGGGAGGGGTATCCTCTTACTGGAGAGCTACTAAATACAGTAGAACTACCTCCCTGACACCTAATTGTAGAGTCAAAGTGGCCTTTAGGGAGGGGTATCCTCTTACTGGAGAGCTACTAAATACAGTAGAACTACCTCCCTGACACCTAATTGTAGAGCCAAAGTGGCCTTTAGGGAGGGGTATCCTCTTACTGGAGAGCTACTAAATACAGTAGAACTACCTCCCTGACACCTAATTGTAGAGCCAAAGTGGCCTTTAGGGAGGGGTATCCTCTTACTGGAGAGCTACTAAATACAGTAGAACTACCTCTCTGACACCTAATTGTAGAGCCAAAGTGGCCTTTAGGGAGGGGTATCCTCTTACTGGAGAGCTACTAAATACAGTAGAACTACCTCCCTGACACCTAATTGTAGAGCCAAAGTGGCCTTTAGGGAGGGGTATCCTCTTACTGGAGAGCTACTAAATACAGTAGAACTACCTCCCTGACACCTAATTGTAGAGCCAAAGTGGCCTTTAGGGAGGGGTATCCTCTTACTGGAGAGCTACTAAATACAGTAGAACTACCTCCCTGACACCTAATTGTAGAGCCAAAGTGGCCTTTAGGGAGGGGTATCCTCTTACTGGAGAGCTACTAAATACAGTAGAACTACCTCCCTGACACCTAATTGTAGAGCCAAAGTGGCCTTTAGGGAGGGGTATCCTCTTACTGGAGAGCTACTAAATACAGTAGAACTACCTCCCTGACACCTAATTGTAGAGCCAAAGTGGCCTTTAGAGAGGGGTATCCTCTTACTGGAGAGCTACTAAATACAGTAGAACTACCTCCCTGACACCTAATTGTAGAGCCAAAGTGGCCTTTAGGGAGGCGTCTCCTCTTACTGGAGAGCTACTAAATACAGTAGAACTACCTCCCTGTAAATGACAACACCTAATTGTAGAGCCAAAGTGGCCTTTAGGGAGGGGTATCCTCTTACTGGAGAGCTACTAAATACAGTAGAACTACCTCCCTGACACTTAATTGTAGAGCCAAAGTGGCCTTTAGGGAGGGGTATTCTCTTACTGGAGAGCTACTAAATACAGTAGAACTACCTCCCTGACACCTAATTGTAGAGCCAAAGTGGCCTTTAGGGAGGGGTATCCTCTTACTGGAGAGCTACTAAATACAGTAGAACTACCTCCCTGTAAAGGACAACACCTAATTGTAGAGCCAAAGTGGCCTTTAGGGAGGGGTGT
Source organism: Cordylochernes scorpioides (assembly GCA_030710605.1). Lineage (NCBI taxonomy): Eukaryota > Metazoa > Arthropoda > Arachnida > Pseudoscorpiones > Chernetidae > Cordylochernes > Cordylochernes scorpioides. The sequence continues at coordinate 10,395,713 of CP092876.1, read as the reverse complement.
CCTCTTACTGGAGAGCTACTAAATACAGTATAACTACCTCTCTGTAAAGGACAACACCTAATTGTAGAGCCAAAGTGGCCTTTAGGGAGGGGTGTACTCTTACTGGAGAACTACTAAATACAGTATAACTACCTCTCTGTAAAGGACAACACCTAATTGTAGAGCCAAAGTGGCCTTTAGGGAGGGGTGTCCTCTTACTGGAGAGCTACTAAATACAGTAGAACTACCTCCCTGACACCTAATTGTAGAGCCAAAGTGGCCTTTAGGGAGGGGTATTCTCTTACTGGAGAGCTACTAAATACAGTAGAACTACCTCCCTGAAAGGACAACACCTAATTGTAGAGCCAAAGTGGCCTTTAGGGAGGGGTGTCCTCTTACTGGAGAGCTACTAAATACAGTAGAACTACCTCCCTGTAAAGGACAACACCTAATTGTAGAGCCAAAGTGGCCTTTAGGGAGGGGTGTCCTCTTACTGGAGAGCTACTAAATACAGTATAACTACCTCTCTGTAAAGGACAACACCTAATTGTAGAGCCAAAGTGGCCTTTAGGGAGGGGTGTACTCTTACTGGAGAACTACTAAATACAGTATAACTACCTCTCTGTAAAGGACAACACCTAATTGTAGAGCCAAAGTGGCCTTTAGGGAGGGGTGTCCTCTTACTGGAGAGCTACTAAATACAGTAGAACTACCTCCCAGTACAGGACAACACCTAGTTACAGAGCCAAAGTGGCCTTTAGGGAGGGGTGTCCTCTTACTGGAGAGCTACTAAATACAGCTACCTCTCTGTACAGGACAACACCTAATTGTAGAGCCAAAGTGGCCTTTAGGGAGGGGTGTCCTCTTACTGGAGAGCTACTAAATACAGCTACCTCTCTGTACAGGACAACACCTAATTGTAGAGCCAAAGTGGCCTTTAGGGAGGGGTGTCCTCTTACTGGAGAGCTACTAAATACAGCTACCTCTCTGTACAGGACAACACCTAATTGTAGAGCCAAAGTGGCCTTTAGGGAGGGGTGTCCTCTTACTGGAGAGCTACTAAATACAGCTACCTCCCTGTACAGGACAACACCTAATTGTAGAGCCAAAGTGGCCTTTAGGGAGGGGTGTCCTCTTACTGGAGAGCTACTAAATACAGCTACCTCTCTGTACAGGACAACACCTAATTGTAGAGCCAAAGTGGCTTTTAGGGAGGGGTATCCTCTTACTGGAGAGCTACTAAATACAGTATAACTACCTCTCTGTACAGGACAACACCTAATTGTAGAGCCAAAGTGGCCTTTAGGGAGGGGTGTCCTCTTACTGGAGAGCTACTAAATACAGTAGAACTACCTCCCTGTACAGGACAACACCTAGTTACAGAGCCAAAGTGGCCTTTAGGGAGGGGTGTCCCCTTACTGGAGAGCTACTAAATACAGTAGAACTACCTCCCTGTACAGGACAACACCTAGTTACAGAGCCAAAGTGGCCTTTAGGGAGGGGTGTCCTCTTACTGGAGAGCTACTAAATACAGTAGAACTACCTCCCTGTACAGGACAACACCTAGTTACAGAGCCAAAGTGGCCTTTAGGGAGGGGTGTCCTCTTACTGGAGAGCTACTAAATACAGTAGAACTACCTCCCTGTACAGGACAACACCTAGTTACAGAGCCAAAGTGGCCTTTAGGGAGGGGTGTCCTCTTACTGGAGAGCTACTAAATACAGTAGAACTACCTCCCTGTACAGGACAACACCTAGTTACAGAGCCAAAGTGGCCTTTAGGGAGGGGTGTCCTCTTACCGGAGAGCTACTAAATACAGCTACCTCTCTGTTCAGGACAACACCTAATTGTAGAGCCAAAGTGGCCTTTAGGGAGGGGTGTCCTCTTACTGGAGAGCTACTAAATACAGTAGAACTACCTCCCTGTACAGGACAACACCTAGTTACAGAGCCAAAGTGGCCTTTAGGGAGAGGTGTGCTCTTACTGGAGAGCTACTAAATACAGTAGAACTACCTCCCTGTAAAGGACAACTCCTAGTTGCAGAGCCAAAGTGTCCTTTTGAAAGAGGTGTCCTCTTACCAGAGAGTTGCTAAATAGTAAAAATTTTAATTTTGCAAAATAAACTGTCCTTTGTAGAGAGTCGTCCTCTAGCGCGAGTGTCCTCACATGTTCTACTGTATTAGGTCAATGACATTTAAAATGGATGACATTTTTCATTAATTTTTCAGGATAAATCCTCAATGAATCTTGACCAAGACAACCATGTCACCAGACTATGGATTGATCATCTTAGCATAAAGGAGAAACCAGACCAGGACTGATTCATCTTAAATTGGGATATTCTTTTCCGAGGCCACTAAAAACAGATACCCTTGGTTTTTATTGGAAGTTTATTTATGGCCTTAATATTGAACAAATCTGAGAGTTCATTGGAAACTTTATTATTTGTTTCGCAGTCATTTTTGCCTCTCCACAAATAAGAGGAGAACGAAAACGCACAATAAAATTATTTTTTCTCTGGAATTTTTACAAAAAGATAATTAACCCTTTATATAAGAAATTTGCATTAATATTACATATTGATCTAGCAATCTATGTAAATACAATTGTATTTTAGAATTCTTTACCTATTTGAAAACGTTAACGATGTGTTTTATTATGATAAAAAAAAAATCATGATATGAAGATTGTGATGTAACACACAGTTAAGTGTGAATATTGAT